>JABFEA020000039.1:12125173-12147925 GCA_019775915.2 Cyphomyrus plagiostoma | reverse complement strand
CTGATATTCAGATCGAGTTCTAGGTCAAACTGGTTTGTTCGACTTTCAAGAAATTTGAGTTCTAGTGAGTTCGAGAATTGAGGTACCACTGTATTGACTCGGAAGGCTGGAAATGGTTGCACATGCCGTCCATGTTTAACACCCTGTGGAGAGAAGGACTGTCTCCGGTGAGCTTCTGTGATTTTCCCACCCTGTCCCTTTGTAACCCAGGCTTGCACACGTGGCTGAGATTGATAATTCAGACTCTCCCAGGATAATTACCCGATGTCCTGCAGGTTGTTCTCAAACACAGGCGGCTTGCAAGTCTGACTTCGCCTCGTCTTCCACAAGCACCAGGCTCTCTTCCTTCTACTGGGGCAGCTTGAAATTATGAATTATATCTCATCAGTGACTAAACTGTTCCTCAAAGAAGTAACAGCTTCTCAGTGAAATGAAGGATAAAGGAAAATAGGCAAACCAAATCTGACAAATGTGAATTTGCCACACTGGAGCCATTTAAAAATGTTAAAAAATATATATGCATAGAAATATATCCAGGCAGGAAGAATGAAAGATTTTGCCTTGGAGTAAAAAAAAAAAAAACACACAATTAAGGTGAAGTATGAAAAACCTGGAAATGCTGATATGATTTTTTTCTCATAACTCAGGGTACATATCACCCGAGATATAAAGACATGACAAACAGGGGTATGCAGTTTGATTGCGCAGCTTGACAGTGCTTCTCTGTTCATTCTCAAACATTTTCAGCTGTATGTATCTTATCAATAAGCTCTTAGCATGGTGCTATTGTTAGCTTATCCATCTATCGTTGACTAGCTTTCAGTGTCAGTCCCCGGTTACTGGCTATGAAAGAATCTCCCTTTCTGGATGTGAACCAATAACCTACCGGTCATCAGATCTGACATTTGCTTGGGTTCAGGACCCGCTGAATTTCTTTGGAATTAGTTTGCTTTCACTCGCCGTGACGCTCCATCAATTACTCCACTGCAGAAGTGTCTTTTGACCTTACACTCCATAGTGTTAGTCTCTTTCTGGCCCAAAGAACTGGAAAACGGAAGGAGTCCCACGCAGTGCCGTGTGGAGGGGGGGGGAGGGGGGGGCAGGGCACGGAAGAGCACTTATCTGAAATCGATGTGTTGGACAAGTGGTACACAAAGCACATTATTCCAGCGTGTGACCGGATAGCGACGCTGAAAACGAGACTGGATTCCTGTAGCTCCCTAAAACTCTTATATCAGCAGGTGCCAGATCAGGCGGCAGCCTGCAGTCAGGCTGTAATTCCTGAGAAAACAGCCATTGATTCCAGAGCCAGATCACATGAGTGGAGTAAAGACCTGAAGGATTAAACCTTTGTCTGGAGAGTTTGGGCCCAGTCTGATTGTTCATCACGCAACTAATTATCCTTAATCAGTGATCATTGAAACAGTATTAATGACAAGATAGGGCCGGGCACTGATTTTTTTTTGTAGTTCAGAGAAGTTTGTAAAATGGCCTTGAGTCTAGCAACTTTACAAGTAAGTTATCTCATAAAAAGGCAGAGAGTTACGGAAGACTGTTGAAGATTGTTATCTCATGCTGTCAACCTCTTAATGTCCTGCAGACAGATTAATTGTTAGTACATCCATGTCCTGCCTGGGATTCAGGCCACTGGATGGGGGGGCAGACATTATTATTACAGCGCCTGTGTGACCATGGGAGATGATGTTAGGACAACATGGCTCTGTCCCTCACAGGGTTCCCCCTCATTGGAAATTGCACTGCAGTCCAGGTCTTCAAGTCTCCCCTAAACGTGGTGCTTAGTAATATCCGAGATTAAATTCCAGTCACTGGGAATTGCAGTCGTGGAGGTTCTGGGATACCCCTGTGGCTCTGAGAGTGACTAGGAACCCCCAGTCCTGAGTGTGACGCTCCCTGCTGTTGGGGAGATGCAGACCCCACAGTTGATCTTGGCAGGATCTCCCTCCTGTCAGACTTCATTAACACCTCTGCTTTTGTATCTCTCAGGACAGTTTGAAATTGCTCCTCTGGGTGGTTCTACCTCTCTCTCCTCTGGCTGTTCTAGATCTTTCTCCCTCCATTACAGACGGTTCTGGCCACTGTCTTCATTACTGACACTAGGCTTGGGTGATATCTATTTTCTCCATACCGTCATACCTTACAGACACCACACTAAACAAAATTTATATGGTATTTTCAAAATATCATGTGGGGTCCCCAACCCCCCACTCAACAAATTTTTGTTGACACGATTTCAAAATACCAGGGTATTACCCCATTACCTCAATCCCAGCAAAGCTAATTAAGTGAGCCTCTCCTTTCTTATCCATGTTATCCTTTGTGTTCTTCATAGATTCCTGACCCAGCAGAGAGCTCTGGGCTTTCAGTGGCATAGTGGAAGTGGCCAATTTGTACGGCTCAGCTGCTGGTTATGTGACCAAAAACAGGTCAAGCATGATATCTGGTAATTAAATCGGACAGGATATTCCAGACCCACATCCATTAACAGCACAACATTTCACATTAGAATCTGTGCTGCCTAATAAATACCCTTCTAAGCGTGAGGAGTTGCATGTTCATCCTGTGTCGTTGTGAGGTTTCCTCTGGGTTCTCTATCTGATGGGTATGTACCGGTTCCTGGGATATTCTCTGTCCTGCACCTTTAGCTTCTTGACCTTCCCCAACCCTGCTTAGGACAACCGGGTATAGAAGATGGATGGATGGACCAACCGAGCATCAGCAAAATCTAAATGATTGACTTTTTTTTTCTCGTAGAGCCCAAAAACAACATTCCTTGTCCATTTTCCCAAGTATCCTGTGCCCTTACGGTGCTTGTTCCTGTCGGATGCTTACTAAGTATCACAGTGACATGCTTGTTTTCAGACGGTAACGAATCAGTCTGCCTTTACACAAGCTGTGGGCAGATTAGTGAAAGCAGATTAAAGCCGATTAGCCGAAATGGGCCTCTGGGGACATCGTCAGTGTTAACGAGCTCCATGATCTGTCATGGCTCAAGTTCATGGCGCCCCCTGCTGTCCTGCTGTATGTAATTGCAGACTTAATTTGCCTGTAGCACAGATTCTCTATGCAGCCTCTCGACTGGTGTTCCGGAATGACTTTTCGGGAAAGAAGGGGCCCTGTAGTGCAGAATCACTATCGGTGACGTACATGCTTAGAGTCACGCTAGAAACGCCATTCAGACTTTCTTATCCAAAATATAATTATGCGCATTAGTGTAATAAAAGTTTCTGTTTGTGACGGAATTGGGCTGCTTTGATGTGTCCTGTTGTTAGTCTGTGGTGCTGGCATATTTAATAGATAAATAGTACATCCTATTTAATGTTGCTCTAGAGTATGAGGAAAAACTGAGAAATGCATTTATAAGGGAAGCCCAGCAAGAAGATAAACGTTTAAAGTTTAATGAAAGCCAGATGATATTTTTAGGCACAGGAATGATTGCGCTGTATTTAGCATATGGGACATCCATTTATGTCTAGTATGGAATGATCTTAGGAGGTGCTGTATAGTAGGGTGGTCACATGGAGAGCCACATGGGGGGTGGCTATTTCACACTGATCATGTGCTTCTTTGCTCTGTGCATGAAAGATCCCCCCCACCACCCTGGGCCTTCCGTCACTGGCTGACGTTCAGCCTTTGTGTGTTTTGGCCAGAAATATATTAAAAAAAAAACAACAGCGAAAGCTTGCAGGTTGGAGCCTCCTTCTGGTGGCCCTTTTGTGATCAAGGAGCAGCTCCCAGCAGCTGGCCAGATATATATACCCCATTATTAGTCTAGAAAAGTGCATGTAATTGAATTAACCAGCTGTTTTATAAAGACCCTGTGATTTGCTTTATAAATATATTCATGTATTTTAAATTACAGCTTGTGGCAGAGAAATGAGGTTTCTGTTACTTTGTTATTATGTTGTATTAAACTTTCTGCAATGAAAAAATACAGGTTATTATTTTTCAAGGTGAGTTCTGGCTAGAATATCAACAATGACAACTTAAAAGTAATGGGGAAGCTACACCAACCCAATAAACGATTGCCGAATGCTTATAACTATGCGGGCCCATAACATCTGAATAGCCTTCATTAGGCTGCATTCCAGCATCAAGCTCATGCCATGACACCGTTCTTATAAGTTTTGCTTTGCTGATATTATTATATTCTTATGATGTGTTTACGAACCGGGGACCTTTTTCTGAAACCAAGACATTAACTGAGACTGACACTGACACTGAGATTTCAACTGGGACTTGACATTGACAGAGACTTTAGCTGAGACTTGTCACTAACTGTGACTTTAGCTGGGGCTTGACATTGACAGAGACCAAGCCTTCAGCAGGATTGATTAGAAGTTCACATGATTTTTCTCACAGTTTGAGTTGTGGAAGCTTTTTCCATTCACTATGTTTTGCTGATGTTTCAGCTTGTTCTGTTTTTTATGCTGAAAAGCAGGATAGTTTCTGCGGTTGTTATTATTTGTATTATTGGTCTGTTGTTGTGTTGTGTTGGCTTGTGAAATTGCAGCAGACTAGCCCCCTGTTTTCTCCTGGTGTACCACATATTCCCAGAGAGAGGTACACAGGTTCTGACCCCTCTCTGTAAAATTGGGCCTCTTATCTTCCTTACTGCTAGGCTGGAAGATAGGCAGATGGGAGGCTCTTCCTCACTAGGCTCCATGGCTTTGAAAACACAGTCATCCTGACAACCTAATTGTAGTCACAGTGACGTCCTCTGAAACATATTTGGGCTTACAGTATAATACAGCAAAAATGCTAACGGTAAGCATCAACAAAGCTATATTATTCACAACATTACCATGGTGTTAAAGGTAGGTGTTCAAATAAATCTCATTATACACGCAGCATGAATTTGGCAATAAGTTCCATCAGTATGTTAATGGTGCAACGCAGCACAGAGATTGTGCTGGAAACCTGAATCCGCCAGTCAAGGGCAGAGAGACAGCGAGTTGTGATGGGCGGTGGAGATGGTGCCCCTGCTGGCTGGGGTATCCTGGTGCAGGAGGACCTTAGATTGACCGCGATTACAGAGCCTGTTCTAGTTAGCATTGCAGGACTGCAGTGCAGTCCCCCCCCCCGCCGATAGCCGTATGTGAAATGCTGTAAAATGCGTGTCCGGGCTTGTGCCTCCCCCGCCGGAAATGTGCAGTAATCGTTTCTGATATCCCTGCTGGGACACCGATCAGTCAGCACTTTCTTTCTCCTGTTTCCTTTTTCCCTGCTAATGTGCATGATGTAGCAGATGATGATGCTTTCTGTTTTTAACAAGTTCAAAGAAGGATCTTGTCTTGGCCAGAGAGTGCATTTTAATTTAAGCCAGATTGTCATGTAGACAAGTATGGTCACACGCTTATATCACAGCCTCTAACCAGTAAGGTTTACTCTGTCCCACAAGTAATACTCCAGTCTCACAAAAATTGAGCATGGAAGGGGGGGAGTAGGGCAGGAAAATTAGATGGCTGGAGGTGGCTGGCATCAGGCAGTGTCACATGGTGTCGTTTATATGTTTACAGTAAACTGGGTCCTGTTTACCTTGATTGATTTACACAAACATACCACGGTTTCGCCCGCAGACTGTTTAAGCGGCGACATCAGCCCTTTCAATCCATCATCCTGTGGCCGATATCAACACACACGCTGATATATTATGAGGTTCTTTGCGAGCAGGAACTCTAAATTATTTCCCGTCCTAAGAGCCGCTAATTAAAAGCATTAACGACAGCACAGCCGAAGAAGGAGAAGATAAAAATGTCATATATGGCCATTGGAAAAATAAATATATTTGTGGGCAGCTGCATGAACTGCAGCGTGACGCATTTCCGCGTCATTAAGGTGCGCCTTTAAGACCTGTACGCGCTGTGCTCATCTCACCAGCGTGTTTTCTGGCCTGCTTTCACAGCTTTTAAGCTCGCATCTTGTTGACCTGCGACCCCGGCCCTCTTCAGTCAGTCAGTAATTCTGGATATAATGGAGTCCCATATGTTTGCAGGGCCAGGATGACATACTAACCAACCCCCCCTTCCCGACTCTTAAATTACCTCAGGGTTATTTTTGATAACTCAAGAAATCTTTTCTCTCTGCATTTGTTTATGTGTGTGTGTATGTGATTAAGGCTCATGGGAGTTTTACTTACAGAAAAATGTTCTGAGGGCAGAATGAAAAATGATTGGTTCAGAGAGTTAACCAGTTACATTGTATAGGAGATGGGTCCAAACAACTAGCAGAGGTGCGACCAACCAATTAAATGTCTTGGTCCCACCTCCTCTAGTTGCTTGGACCCATCTCCTCTACAATCTGATTGGTTATCTCTCTGAACCAATCATTTTCCATTCTGCCATTTTTGTAAGTAAAACTCTAGCCAGCAAGTTTAAGGCTCACCCTTAATCAAACATTGTGTATGGTCCAGTTCTTCCATCATTCAGAATCCAGGCAATGGGACAGATTCTTTGGCCTGGCCTCAGTGGTGTGTGCAGGAGTGGGTTCACAGGGTCATCTAGAGCCCTAGCTGAAGACTGATTGGCCCCAAGAGTGCCCCCTCCCCTATCAAACACCAATTCAAAACATATGATTCGCTAATGATAAGGTTGGACCCTCAGTATGTATTATTGGCCTTCTTTTGCCTCCTCCCACCATTAAAAATCCTAGATTTGGCCTTGCCTCGCCTGCCTGGTGTTACCTCTTCCTTTATTTTTTTTTAAATCCCCTAAAGCAGTCATAAGTTGCCAGATGTTACATTATTCAGCACCTCACACCTTAACAAAGTTTATGACGATGGGTGTCAGCTGTTTCTCCAGTACAACGTTGTGGCATTGTCTGGAGCCTATCGGAGGAAATGCAAGGCGCACCCTGGACAGGGCTACACCCACAACCACACAATAGGGGAAATGCAGCCTCGCCACTTCACCTGGTCGCATGTTATTAGAATGCAGGAGCAAATGTCAACAAACACGGGAGAGCATGAAAACTGCACACACGCAGAAGTGGGGGTGGAGAAACACCCCCCCACATGCACAAACACACACATACACACACACACACCTTAATCCTGCATCCCTCAATTTTTACTGAGCTGCTGACTTCCTGGTACGTATGGGCTGAGCATTTGCAGAACTTCAAGATCTCTGAGGATAATCCTGAGTGCTGTGAGGGAGACAGGAGTGGCAGTTTTTAAATAAATACTGCAAATAGCAGACATCTTGCCATTCTCCCTATACGTAGGTGAATGTTGCTTGGGCTGAGAAGTCATCTTTGTGCACCTCTATTGCTGCACAAAAGCCACAGAGCAGTCCTACCCTTACTGCTAACTAGTCTAGGTTGCATGTTGACCAGAAAGCTATAGTTTTCGCCTGGCCGTTTAGCTACTTAAATGTGCATCTGGATAATGAGCCTGTGGACAGGCGTTTGGCATGAGATCACAGTGTAGCCGTGCGGCGCTGAGGTTTCCGTGGGTGTTCGGATTGCGTATGGAGACACCTCTACCTGTGTGTCTCTGAGGGACTCTCACAAGCATCACAGCTGAGAGGGGGTCATGGAGGTCCCTTTCAAAAATGCCTCAGATTCTAAGCCAGCACCCCCAGCTTGGCCCGATGGTCCTGCCGGCGGTGGAACGGTGGGGGGTGTAAAATGCAACGTGTTCCCCCACTCTCCTCCGTCACGCGTTAACATCGACCATAGCTCTCGCTAATTGAACCGGAGATAAACCGGCGCACAAATGCCAGAACAGCGATAAAACAGGAGACAGTCCTCAGTGGCCAGTGGGTGACACTAATTACTTCGATGCACAGAATAGGACACGCTGGTGGACAGGCTGCTCAGCCAATCAATGCAGCGCTGTGCACTGAGCCAAACCCTTCTTATGCATTCACTTAAGTCTAAGCACACCGCCGGTGTGATTTACACTCTCGCCAAGCGCTGAGGCCCCACTGTCTCCAGTGCTGATGTGTTGCTGTGTCTCCAGGCGATACGGATGTTGCCGTGATCCATAAATCCCCTCGAGTTCCTCCCTGCCGCCCCCCCCCCACAATGCCGGCCGATTACGCAAGGGAGGCCTGTGACAGGTTTACGCCGTAGGTCAGCCAACGCCACCATGTTGTAATGTTCTGAATTTTTGCTGCTTGTGGTTTGTGGTGCCTGAAGATTCTCCATGCTGTGGTATAAATAGGAGAGAAGGTGACTACAAGCAGTTTTATGGTTACTTTTGAAGCTGCACATTAGGGCATTAAAGACAGTATTAGGATGGTTTTTGAACATGGCCTGCTGAATCACTCTTACTTTCTCAAGGGCTGAAAGCCGTAATTATGTCTACCTGGTAATTTTGCGATTGCTGTTTTTAAGAGTTTAATGGATACGCACTTTTGGGACTGTAATCTTCCACCGCTCTGCCCACGTAACCACCAGCTTGTGGGGACAGGCCACCATAATGGTGAAAGGCTTGAGTCTTCTCCTAGGAGGCCGCCAGTCTTGGGGCACAGCTGTTGAAGCTGTTATGTGAGGACCACAGTTTGAAATGTGGTACTATGTTGTGTGAGCTGGTTTGGATTAAAGAATCTGCCAAGGGAACTCATTTTGCTAGTTTTGTTCACCTGGGGGCAAGAGGAAGATATTGGGGCAAGAATGAACCAGGAATCCTAATGATTTTCTCAGTCCACCGCAGCTGGGAAGCTGCGCACTTCTTTATCTGCCCCATGCGTCATGTTTAATGCACCTCCTCAGTTGGTATCATGTCTGCGCTTGAAATTTAATGCATTTTCTGCACAATTTGAAGGCTTATTCTGTCTGCGTTGAGCGGTACAGCGCTGTGTCTTTGTCAGAGGTGCACTCCCTATACAAATAAAAAGACACGTTGCATATCTATACTGCGAGGTTTATGGCTATGGAATGCAGAAATCCAAAAATTAATGCCTAGATTTGTACAGATGGTGATCTGTATGGTTGAGGAGAGCTGACTTTGTTGACAGTCTTCCTGGGGAAAACTCAGGATGATGCCTCCCAGGATGTATATGCATATGTGTGCACACCAACTGTGACAGGGCACAGAGGTCTGTGCCATGCATTAATCTCACATCACGGAGAAGTCCAGTACTTCCATCACCACTGTTTCTTTGACGGGGTATTTTTATTATGGTTTTTAGCCCTCGCTAGTTTTATTTTTCTTTTCCTAAGAAAATGTCCCAGCATGCTTTGCAGTTCTCCTGCCCTCTGATTGGATGTTCTGGTTGCTTTCTGCAGCACTGATTGGGTTCACATGGTCTCGGTCCTGCTTTGTGAGGCACATATGTTTATAAATCAATAAAGAACATGCTGTATTTTGCTGTGCGGCCTGCTGAGTTCCCCATTCTCTCTGCTGTCACAATGTTCCCCAGACTGCACTTAAGGTCTGAAAATGTTTCTCGTGACGTAACACAAGTGAGCTCCTGGCAGGTGTCAACATACAGGAATTATGGGAAGGCAAGAGTAAGGAAACAGTGAAATGACACCTGGTTTTGTTATTGCTGTGAAACCGTCACGCTGTTTGGAGCTGTTTTCTCCTCGGACACGCTGATGCTGTCTGCGAGATAAGCAAAGCGAGACATTGCGTTTTTCAAACTTCCTAGAGCAAGTAAAAAGTGTCACTTTACCTATGTGCTGCTTTAACTGGCTGGTTGAGGGCATGTGTGGCGTGTCGCACTCCAAGGGTGGCTCCGTGGGAAGGGCTCTGCTCAAACACCTCCAGGGTTGTGGATTTGAGTCCCATCCCTGCTGTGTGCGTGCAAGTTTGCATGTTCTCCATGTGTTCGCGTGGGCTTCCTTCTGCCTCTCTGGTGTCTTCCTGTAGAATGAAGATACATCATGCGTTTTATGTGAACCAGTGTCTCCAAAATTGCTTCTGTGTTTCCTGTGATAGACGGATGTCCCTTCCGGGGCATGCCCTACTGCGTGCCCTCTGCCAAGCTCTTATGGAAGATGGATGGATTTTTCCCACACTTCCGTTTCAGTGGCATGGCTTTACAGGCTTCTGGATGCCTGCTTTGCTTTAATGGGGAGGAGATATGATGTGAAATTTGATGTGAAGAGGGTGCTAGTAATGTATGTGTCTGTGGGGGAACTGGTTGGTAGTCAGTCATGCAGAAGCAGGCTTGTGCTGTGATCCGCTACAGTCTGGACTGTAAAGCGATTATGAGAAGAATTCCATTTTACTCCTCAATTGAGTTAAATTCTACTGTAACAGGCAAATGCATTTAAATGCAACCACACTAGATTCAATATATTAAAGTATCTTTTAAATCTTTATACCTGATGCCTATTAAATATTCACCAGTGCAACAAAATGTATTTAATAGCAATAAAATAAAACATGATTTCCTTTGTCCCTTTGAGGGGCAGGCAGCTGAGACTGACCTTGACCGCTGTGTTTCTACGTTCTGACGATTCTGCGGAGCTCCCCCTGTTGGCTGGAGGCTGTCATCTCAAGATGCTTGTTTTGTATGATGAGGGGGTTAAAGAGTGATGGAGGCAGTGGCTGTTCTGGACCATTTCGTCTGTGTGGGGGAGGGGGGGGGGGCAGACTGGGGCCAGTTATTCTGATAGGGGTGGCAGATGCATTTGACCGTAATGTCTATGAAGTATTACTTACACTAGATTGCCAGCATTAAGAAGCAAAAGAAAATTTTGAAAACCAATAAGTTACATTTTAAAGTTTTTCCAAAAAGTAACTCATTTTGATTTCTTGTTTATACTGTCTTGCTTCAACAAGTTTGATTACTTTGTTGCTGCCGATAACTTCACTTTACACCAACTGAAGTGACTCGACCACCTGGTGCACCTGCGTTAAGAGTCCATGAAGAAAATGTGCTTTCATTTGTGTACTGCCTGTTCGCAGCCCATTACATTTTGACCCATATATATAAATGTAAATAATAATAGTACATTTATTTCAGACCCAAATATTATACGCATTTAGGAGACCTGTGGGGGGGAGGGGCCTGGCCCCCCTAGAACCGCCCCTGGGTGTAGATCATATAACAGAGGGATCGTTATGATTAGACATGAAGCAAATAAGCAGGCAAGTTGTGTCTGGGGGGGGGCATGTATTACACAGCAAGAAAGACAGAGGACTGCGCCCCCACTTAGACAGTGCAGGCAATTTATGAATTTTGAGCTACCCTGCTAATTCAGATTGCCCCTGATCTCCTGCTCTTGTGTTAAAATTGTTTATAATGTTTGCAAAGACATTCAACTTTTTCAAGGCTTTGGTGGATTCGTGAGTTTAACCCCCCCCCCCCCCACCTTGTAGCAACGCTTTAAGCTCCTGACAGGAAATGGAACAAATGCTTTGAAGTCGCTCGCTCCTTGCCTGGAGCTGCAGGATGCAAGATTGTCCCCCAGAAAAAGAAAAAAATGGAACAATAGAATGTCGCATTTCCCCGTCGCTCATGGCGCATTACTGCGACCTGCGGCCGGGTGTGACTGATTGCGCAGGTGCTCCGAGATGCAGCACCGAGATTCTTCATGTGCAGATGGCATTAATCCGTTTTAAACTGACGGACGTGCCGTACGATCCGAATGGTAGAGAGGGAGCAGAGCCTGAGATCTGCGACAGGGTGGTAGACCCCGGGGCGACACTGATTCTGTGTTGCTGCCTTTGGTGGTGGGGAACAGTACCACCGGATGTGGCAACAGGAGAAATGGAGCTTGGTGATTTGGCTTGAGCACAGGGAACATTCACCCCACCCGTTTCTTACTCCCATTGACTATACAAGACTTTACTCCCAGACTCTGATTCCTGACCTCCCTGGGGGAGTCCGAGTTGTCGTCGGGAGGGACCCATTTTTCCCAGAATCCCTTGCTGTACCCCTTGGTGGAGTGAATGTGTTTGTCACCTGACTATGCCTGTCCTCCCGCTGTCTCACAGACTTTGTGTAAGTCCCTCCAGAGTTTTGGTAACTTCCCCGCAGTTTTCAAAGGCAGTTAATCCTCTGTTCAGCAGCTCCCCCAACCCACCTGATTGCCCCAGCTGTCGTTGACTGATTGATGGTTTGGCTCCGCGTGCCTCTGTACCTGTGAGCTCAAGTCGGGGCCATAAATTCAGGTGCAGAGGCTGCAGGTGTGCCTAGAAGCCAGGTTGCGTTGATCGGGGGGGGGGGGGGTGTCACGACTGACACCCTGATCCAAGAATCTGTATGCAGGAAGGGGTGATGTGAGAGGATTTAATCTGGGTAACCGCTTCCTGTCAGGGGCACGAGTGACAGGTACTTATCTCGCACACGCTGGCTGAGTTAACTGTCGGATTTGGGTATACTTGTTAAAATATGTCTGCTTCACACAAGCTGTGCCTGACTTCTGTTTCTCATGGGGGGTTATTTCTGAGCCCAACAGCAGCACCTTTTTGCAATATTTTTTTACCATCTCTTTGGTTTCCCTCACACCAAATTCAGGCATCCTCTTGGCGACCTGCTGACCTTACCAGCCCCCAGCCCTCAGCCCTGAGTCTGGGTCACTCACCTCACTCACCAAGGCTAGCGCGGCCAGCATTGGGGTACTGTGGGTACAGATCCAGATCTGGATCCCAAAAGGCCACAGGCTCTGAGAGTTCATTGGCACGCACAGCCGTACCAATGGTCTTAGACCATTAGACAATCTGCTATGTAGTAATCGGATGTGTTTACAGGCGGCGGAGGGCAGCATGCCAGCAGGTGCCTTCCGTTAATGAGGGTGCTGAGGTCATTCTGCTCACAGCTGCATGCCTTGGCTCTATTTCCCACCATCAGCATCGCCGCATGCGTGCGTTAGTGTCACAGAAAGGACATTCCTCCCTTTTCTTAAGCTGTTTTATAGTACAGAGCCTAAGTCACTCTGTTTATGTGCTGTTTAATTCCGGTGGGGTGGGGTCTCGTCCAGTGCCTAAGTGTGGTCGAGCAGAGTGATGAATGAGTGTCGTTGGGACACCCTCAGTTCCTGTGATCAATGACAGGGGAATCTTCCTTTCCTCCCTTTATTTTGTTGGGGGGGGGGGGGTGCTGCTGTTAAACTCCGCCTCCAGTGGCCTCTGCGAGATTCGGATCCATGAACTGGAAAGTCTTCCCGTGTGACTCTGTTTTCCACTCCTTCTAGGAATATGTGGAGCTCCTGGCCACGCTTACTAAAATTTGCTAACCAAAGCACGAAATTATTAAACTGGGCTATGCCAATAAATATTAATTCACTGATTGACTGAATCTAGGCTTATTAGTCAGCCTGTCTAGGAGTTTAATGAGAAATAGCTAATGTATTTAGCCTCACGGCAAATGCTTCCATACGGATCGTATCTGGGCTCCCCCCACTCTGCCCTACAAAAGACTGATTAGGTACTTCGATGAATGAACAGAGCCCATTTGCTGTGATTTGCCGTGTGCTCCCTGCTAGGGTGATGGAGGGATTTTTTTTACCTAAAGGAAAATGTTCTGCTCAAAAAAGGAAGGTCTGGGCAAAAATTGTAGGGATTAGATGTAATGAATGAATCTCAATGTGATGTTATCTGTATTATAATGGATTATTCTCAGTGTTGAAGGTTTATTGAATTCATATGCTAAAATGGTTCGGGGGTGTTTTCTGCATGCATTGCATGGCATGCAGTGTTGGCATTTAAGAATTTTAGAATGCAACTTTAAGAAACCACTTTAATTTTTCGTCTGGCGAGGGAGACATTTCATATAAGGGGAGGCTAGATTTGGACCCACGGTACGGCTGTCTGGTAAGGTGAAGTGGCCCACCGTACGGCTATCTGGTAAGGTGAAGTAGCATCCTCACCCTCATACCTTATATTCTGACACTTTATGTGTGAGGGAAGTGTGGTCTGACCTCCTTCAGACTGCCCTTCCAGCCTCATTTCCTCTCTAACTGGAGATGTTTCTGACATCAGTTCCTCACTGCAGAATGTAGCACAACAACAGGGCAATGAAGCAGTACCTTCAGTCTCCCTGGTGACACCTCTCGAAGGACTATTCCACATCAAATTTGTTTTTTTAATATCTTAGTGGCGAAGAATCCCAAATTGGCTCATCTGTTGTGATGATTTGGGGCCAGGTGGAGCTCAGACTTGTACACAGCTGTACAAAATCAAGTAGGAATATGCTGGTATTTATCAGTGTTTGGGGGTGTCCCCCGTTGGGGCTGGACTAAGCTACTTGCATGTGATGTGTCAAAGCAGTTTCATGGTGTACATGATGAGCAATGACCCTCCAGTATAGCTTTAGTGCTTCAGTCAAGCGCAGAGGGACTTCTGAGACATCTGGAACAGACGATTGTCTGGATCACACAGACGGCACAACGCTGTCTCTCTTCTCAAAGACGGCTTTGGATGAACAACAAAAGGACATAATCCTCTGTGATCTTCTTTGGCGGTAGGAATCCATCACATCCCAGATTACAGACAACGCCATCCTCACCTGTTCTGTTTATGACTCACTCCTGTGCCGGTGGAGCGGAGTGTTCTGGGCTTCTGTGAGTGTGTCGGGGACCGGAAGGCCAGGTTGACGGCCCGGGCCGTCCTTCAGCGAGACACCTTGTGGCGTCCTTAATGGCTTCCGCTCTCCTTCAGTCAGCCATGTGTTTCCTGGAACCTTCTCTCCCCGAGCTCCCTATCCCCCTGCCATGTGACGTCTTCATCCCCCTAATTAAGCTTTCGGATATTCAGCCTGCATAATGATGTTTAAACTTTTGACATTTATTTTCGGCTAGTGTTTAAATTTAGATGGCGTTCTCGCTGCAGGAAAAGGTTGCGATGGCTTTTTAATAGCAAAAATCAGCATTTCACCGCTTATGCAAGGAACGCTTCAGATTTTAACAAGGTTGTGTGGGCAAACTATTACAGAAAATGTTAAATCAATAATGTAATGTTGACCTGTGATGGTAGAGCGCTGGATTAAACACACATTTAAGAGGCAGCGTCTTATGACAGGAGTCTGATGTTTCATGGCACAGCCGGTTGGGGACGGGTGAGCTTTGTAAGACGAGCTGCTTCTGGCTCTTTGCAGTCTTCCTGCCTCATCCTGGCTGTCAAATCCGAAGGCGGTTGTTCGGATCTGTCCACCAAGTGCTTCTGCTCGAATCTCAAATTGGAAAAGAGAGGAAAGCTGTATGACCACGCAGAGTTGCTACACGGGCCAGGCACATGCAGGAGCCAGTGGACTCCCAAAAAACATGACACAGGAACCTTCCGGAGAACACTGAGCTGCTGATGGTTTCACACAGACCCCAGAGCATAAAAAAAATGCCTGAGCGTTTGTGGCTAGGTTCCACTGTGATGGTCATGCCTGATCCATCATGCTCATGTCTGGATTGTTACTTAATTCTTGTCTCCTTATAAGTCCAATCAGCAGGCATGAGTGATGTCACGTAACTTCTGGTTCCTCAAACCCATCATTCCTGAATGGACTGCATAGAACATCGATAGGGCCAAGCAGCAATTGGTCCGTGATTCTTCTCAGACACTGTTTGCCCAGAGCAGAACTAAAGCTGCATGTGATAAAGAAACAGTTTAGCCCCTGAAAATCTCCTAGTACCAGACAGACCTGCACAGGCCGCTTGCAGCTTGCAGATGAGCTGTGTTTCTGCCCAGAAGGCTGCAGGTTCACGTCCCCCAGGTGAGGCTGCATGGGGTGATATTGCAGCTGCGGTGAATCACAAATCTCTCAGATCTGCCCATTAAATAACTGGAAAAAAATTTAAGTGAGGGTGTAACAAATTGCCATATTATATGATAATTTAATGGATTATCCCCACAAATCCCCACTAATTAAGGTGCTGTTAATTGCATGATCAAAGCTGTTCTAGCTTTTGTATTGCCGATATGTGCCTGCAGCTTGCGACAGATGTCCTCTTCACTATGGATACGCAGGACGAGGACATTGGATGCTGCGATGGAGGTTGTCCACCTCTGGGGAACTCCACGGGACTTTATAAGACATACCCTGGGGGTCAGGGGGCATTGGGCGCGAGATGTGTCCTTGCATGCTATTTAGGAAAATTTGTGCCAATCAGGAATGACATTGCAATTAGTCATGTGATCTTTAATATGAAATGCAGAACACTAGGACAGTGATACTGATCAGTATGTCAACTGACAGAATTAAGCCGTGATGCACCTGTTCCCTAGTCTACCAAGCCCCAAGCTGGAGCCCTGCCATGCTGAAAGAGGTTCCTGTGCAGGAAATGTTGCTCTGGTCACACCAGAACGTGCCTGATGTTGTAATGCTGTGCTTCAGCTTC
Source organism: Cyphomyrus plagiostoma (assembly GCA_019775915.2). Taxonomy (NCBI): domain Eukaryota; kingdom Metazoa; phylum Chordata; class Actinopteri; order Osteoglossiformes; family Mormyridae; genus Cyphomyrus; species Cyphomyrus plagiostoma. Next base: position 12,131,677 of record JABFEA020000039.1, on the reverse strand, counting down.
CAGTACATTTGGATCCTGCCAGAAGCAAAGGAAAAACGATGCGAATGTATCCAAAATCAATAAGAGGGGCTGAACCTAAGGGAGGCCCAGAGCTGAGGGGGTGGACAGGGAGGGGTGGAGGCGTGTCTGAAATGTGGCTCTCCTGAATTGTGATAGGTCAATTCAAGGCACTAGGCGATACAGCAGTTTAGGAATTTTCATGCGACTGGATGGGTGCCAGATCAAGTCCCGGGAGAGAATTCTGTTGTACCCTTGAGTGAGGTGGATAAGCTGAACAACTCCATTAAATGACACCCATCTGTATAAACAAATAATGTAAAGGATGTAGTTTGAGCCAATATTACGCCTCTTTGACAAAATCGCTTCTGTTGTTCTCTTCCTGCTAATACCTACCTGGTCAGTCTGTCTTGCTTTTCGACGGAGCCCCAGTACAGACAAAGCCCTATGTTCTATCATGCATCCTGCTTCTAAACATTTGTATAACATACTGTGGGGCCATAGTGGGGGCTGGAGCCATCCAAGGTGGCATAGAGCACTGCTCTGTTATTACCTCCTATTTCTTTCTTTTTATTCTATTAATTTGTCTGTGAAGCACTTTGTAAGCCCTGTAGTTAAAATAGTGCTATATAAATAAAGATTGATTGATTCATCGATTGATCCTGGATGGCGTGCCATTCCATCACAGGGTGCATGCAGACACCCCGTCACACACTCTGGGCTATTGAGAGACACCAGTTCACCTGTCTGTATGCCTCCAGACTGCCCAGTGCAGCAGACGGAGAACTCGCAGGGGAGGGACCACGATCGAGAGGGTAGTCTTCCTAGGGCAGGGCTCAGCTATCGCCCTCCGGCTGAATTGACTCCTGCAAATCCCCCAAACATAAGAATCGAAAGTGCATAATTTCTGCTAGTGCGAGTGGAGGAGCTGGGAGCTATACCTCCCTCGACCGTCTCTCTTGGTATCCTTGTTCATCCCCCACTCTCCAGACTGGCAAAGAGAGCGGTGCGTCCCCATAATCCTAACGAAGCTCTTTGCAAGCTCTAATTGGCACAGAAGCGGTTTTGGCAGTCAGAGGTCAGGGCCAGACTGGCGCGCTCGTAAAATAACATCTAGTTTGGCACCATACTCAACGCATCTCTCCCCTAATAAGGCCAGAAACATCCTGAGCTGTAATTGACTTCAGACTGTTGTCAGCCAAGGTATAGGCTGTGTGTACTGGGATCTCAGAACCCCCCGCAGCTGCTGCTGCGTCCTGTTAAGGAGCGAGGCTACAATCTAAACTCAGAGTGTGGGCTCCAATCCCAACTAGGGCTGATTTTCTGCAATCAACTGAGACTGGCGTCAAACGCAATATGCTTGTGGCTAAAAGGCTTTACTCGGCTTATTTCTTACCAGGGCTCAGCTGTTGGACCTTTAATGAAGGCAAAAATGTCATTTCTTGCAGCGGAACTGGGAAAATTGTTAAAAAATAGAAGTATTCTATTTGAGTGATCCAGAGTAAGGTGCACTTGGGTTGGCTGAATGCAACAGGAGGTATCGGCGTGTAAAACGTAAATGACAGGTTGTTACAGATACCCGTGTAATGCAGCGTGATTCTTGCAGGAGACTGATTTATTATGTCTTGGCCACCTCCTGAACGGCACTGATTGTCAGGCTCTGTAATCAGCAGCTCGGTGCGCAGACATAATGAAGGTCTTACTGGCAGATCGAACACATCCTAAGGGCGGCACGGTGGGGCCTCAGCCTGGCGCTTCACTCTGTCACGCTCACAGGGTGATACAGTGAGGTGCTGAGGTATGGCCCCACCACCATCAAAGGCACCCTGCGCCAGAGCGCCCCCTTCCTGATGAGATGACATGCAAGGTAAACTGGCCTTGTCCTCCTGGGAGTGTGTGTGTGTGTGTGTGTGTCTGCCTTAGCGGAATGTAACACACTGCGCACAAACAGATAAACACACAGGACAGCAGATACACTATCATATGCAGACACTCATTCTCGCTACCAGCATGTTCTGTTGCATATTGATAAATTTTCTACATGTAGCACGTAGCGGAGAAAATGAATTCATTTAGTCTACAAGCCCCAGGAGCACATGATAATCGAACACACGTGCATCCGTAAGATACCAAGGGAAACTCTGTTTATGGTTAGAACGTGAATTAAACAGATTTTATTGGGAAAAAAGGCATTGCAGAAGTGTCAGTTCTGCGGGTTAGCGTGGAAGTGCTGCATTTCTGGTGAGGGACCTACGAGTTGTTATTCATATGGAAACGGGGTCTGGCCCAACAATCGGGAAGGTGCTGATTCCACAGAAAGCCCCAAGCTGCAGCAGGCATGGGGGAGGGAGTTGAGGCTGTCGCTTAACCCCCCTCCCCCAGAGCTGGAAAGTGGGTGTCAGCCCCCAGTCCCTTTAGCACTAGTGGGTAGCTACAGAACGAGCACAGTGCACTGGCAGCCAGACATTAACGTGACACAAAGATGGTGTTTACCCTTGATTGCATCTTAAGCTAATTAAATCAACAGGCCACTGTGCCCTCAGCTGAAGTGGTGGGAGTCATCCGCACAGGCCTGTCCCCATCGCTAGCACATGGCAGCCCAGGGAGCTTATGCTGTTAGCTGCTTAACCTTCCACGTCGGTGCCAGGTGAAAACCAGAGTTTAGCCTGTCGCTGGATGCCACCTGCCTTCTGGATCGATAACCCTGGTAGCGTAAATGGATTACCTGCACTAGTCACACTCCCCCCACCAACCGATCCTCACTCCCCCCTGATTGGCAGGTACACTGGGGCGCCCCGAGGCTGGAAGCTGATGGTTAGGTCAGCAGGCATTTCATTGCATTAAACTTTAATTATTCTTTGATTTAGGTGTAATCTCCTGTTTAAATGTGCTTTGATTGTGAGTGGGGCTGAGAGACTAATAAATGAGTGTCAAGCCAGGACAGATCACTTGGCTTTCATGCGTGTGGGGTTGGAGGAGAGGCTGATGCACTTAATACAATGGTCTGAGGCTGGCTGTGGCCGTGGCCTTGGACTAGTGACGATGTAGAGGGTGGGACCGGGGACTGCTGTTGGGATTGAGATTGGATAAGAGCAGTTTTGGCGGCTCACAATATGGACCAGGGTCCACGGTGACCCATGGACGCCTTTGCCGGAAACAGGGCCATCCCTGTATCACCTACTCACTTACAGCGCACACTGTACCAGAGGGAACCTCCTGTCCATCCTTTCTTGCACGTCTCAGAAGAAGCCATCAACTCCAGATGAGGAACCTGCAGGTGTGTAAATATGTGGGTTTTACAAGGCCATGCAATTCTCAGTTTTAGTCAGTGTAGTTCAGATACTCTGAACCGGCTACTCTTAATCAAAGCTGGGGGGTCCATTTGGGATATTAACATTAATTACCATAAAATGCGAACTTGCATCAAAGTTGATTATGTGTGTTTCTGTGAGCGATGTTGACTCTGTATATCGCTGGGTGTTAGTGTTCATTCTGGATGTCATTGTGAATGTGTGTTGATTCTGCATGTTGCAGGGTATCAGTGTTCATTCTTGGTGTTTTTGGGTGTCAGTGTAGATTCTGTGTGTCACTGGGTGTCTGTTGATTCTGCATTTCACTGGATATCGGTGTTCATTCTGTCTGTATATTAATGATGATTTAAGACTTCTCTGTCTCGGCATTAACACTGTCTGTTAGGGTTTTTGTTTGTAAAACTTTCTTTGTTCTTTGTGGAACTGTCTGTGCTTTTAGGGCATATATATACATAATAAAAGATATCTACAGGCAATAAAATCGAGATATAAACCTCAACCCCAGATCAGTCATGCCTCAGACTGAGTATATAAAGATTTGTGTTATTGGAAATGTGTGGTAGCAGGTGTGTGTGTGTGTGTGTGTGTGTGTGTGTGTGTTTGTGTGTGTGTGTGTAATTAGTACATTGCGGGCCCCAGATCTCCCTGCAATATGATAACAACAAGTAATGTTTTACCTTGCTGGGGACATTTTTTCGGCCCCCACAATGGCAAACTCAATTTTATGAAGATCTGTGAATGCAATCAAACAACTAAAAATGGCAAAAGTCTTGTATTTTGGTTGCGTCAACTTAAGGTTAGGGCTGGGTAGGGGTTATGGTCGTCATATTTGGGATGAAGGTTATGTACATAGAAATGAATGGAGAATTCCCATAAAGATATTAATACATGGACTGCGTGTCTGTATGTGTGTCATCACAGGAGTGCATGATGGGATATGTTAATTCCAAAGAATTCATATTCTTACCTCTGCTTATATAAATGGCAAATAAACTAGTATAAAAATTTGCCATATTGGAGAATAATTCTTTTTCAGTGTCGGGGGCACAGCGAGGCTGCGAGCAGCACTGTCTCTTCATAGTTCCAAGGCTGGGGCTTTGAATCTGGCCCCCACTCTGTGTAGAGTGCGCTTCTTCTCCCTCTTATATAAGTTTTTTCCAGATACTCCAGGTTCCTTGTTTTAGCCCAAAGAGATGCAGCTAGATGAACTGGCTTCGCTAAATAGCCTGAAGTATGTTTGAATGTACGTATCCTGTATTTGTCCTATATGTGTCCTGTATGCGTGCTTCTATGCGTGCCTGTATTTGTCCTGTAGGCGAGCCTGTATGTATCCTGTATGTGTGCCTGTATTTATCCTGTGTCTGTCCTATATGTGTCCTGTATGCATGCCTGAATGCATGCCTCTATGTATCCTATATTTGTTCTGTATGCGTCCCTGTATGTGTGTCTGTATTTGTCCTGTATGTATCCTGTACGTGTCTTGTATGCGTCCCTGTATGCCTGCCTGTATGATTTCATTACTAGTTGAAGTTGATGAAGTGGCAAATGTCAGATGAGTTTTATGTACAGTAATGCCACCTTTTTGTGTAATCAGGGCTACAGGTTCAGTACCACATCAAGTACATGTGTACATACAGTAGCAAAAAGTTCAATATATAACATGTGCTACATTCTGGATGATGACTGTCTGTAAATAAGGTTGGCCTTGTAGGAGGCTCTAAAGGCTCAAGAAGTTAACCTCTCAGTCCTTTTGTTAAGTTGCCCCCCAATCCCCCACCCCCCAGGTCGTGCCACCGTGTTTACCTGTGGTCCCGTGTAAGCATCCATGGGAAAATCCATATTTTTTCATTTCCTTGTTACTTACTCATACATCAGTGTGAGCCAAGCAGCGCACCTTTTTCAAAGGACGATGATTAAATTATCTTTGGGCGTTGCTAAGCAACCAGTGCTACTGCTTTTCTGCTTGTTTTTTCTGCCGGTAATACAAATTGTGCTTTTCAATTACTTTAAACGATGGCATTGTACTACTCTTGCATCTTGCGTTTCTGCGTGAATTATTAGCTATGAAATACAGTGCAAGAGGATATTAAATCGGAAAAATATCATGTCCCAAGATGCAAGTGCATGGTGCTTCTGGGGAGGATGATTCTGCATGGGGGGATGGAGGCTTCCCTGGCGGGGATTCGGGTCGCTGGTACCACCCAGCCAAGGTCGACCCATTTTGGGGGGGGTCCCCTCGTCGCATGACGTCAGGTCACACCTAGATCCATATGGTCTGCCTGACCGTTGCACTTGACCTCGCCTGGCTGTCATCAGTGTAGTTTGGGAGGCCGTTTTGGCAGAAATGAGCTGGTGGGCCCCTCCCGGCCCCCTGCCCTCACGCACTGCATTTTTATATGTATTAGTTTGCCTTTGCACTTTGCCTGTACTTTTAATCACTCAGTATTGCAGAAGGACGTTGGCAGCAGTGGGAATTTCAGATCCAGAAATACTACAGATACTACAAATCCAGACCAACATATTGTTTCTACCAACCACCTGAGTACTCTGTCAGTACTGTGACTGTGACTCCTTATACTCAACAGATAATACTCAAACAAAATCTCGGTCTGGATTTGTAGTATCTGGACCTGAAATGCTTAACACTGGACATCGGTGTGCATACCTAGCACCTGGCACTGGCAGCTTCAAACGATCCCGTAATGAGGAGGTACTTAAGTTCTAGGGTGACCACCTAATCCATGTCCGGGATTTGTAAACTATCATTTCAGTTAAAAACACTTGGATTTCACCTGAGCACTTGTCCTGATTGGTCAGTGTCCTGATTGGTCAGTCTCCTATAACCATGCATGTGTCACTAATGTTAATGTGAAACAGCTGGATGAATCTTTCAATCAAGGACACAAACCAGTATAAGCACAAGAAGAACTGAACTAATTAGCCTTTCAGTTTTAATGTAGCTGGTTTAGGTCCGACAGAACATGGGTCCATGCTGAATTAAACGGGCATGACCAGTAGCATGGATGATACCAGTGGAAGGAGTGTGGTCAGGGGGTGGGGCCGGGGTTGGTTCAGGGGTTGTGGTCAGTGGGTGAAGCTGGGGGTGTGGTCAGGGGTTGTGGTCAGTGGGTGGAGCTGGGAGTGTGGTCAGGGGTTGTGGTCAGTGGGTGGAGCTGGGGGTGTGGTCAGGGGTTGT
>JABFEA020000039.1:12112908-12125073 GCA_019775915.2 Cyphomyrus plagiostoma | reverse complement strand
CTCTGGCCCGGCTGGGCCTGTGGGGGCCGTGGGGGGTGGGGTCTGGGGGGGGGGGGTGGGGGGTTGTCTTGGGTTGTGGTCAGTGGGTGGAGCTGGGGGTGTGGTCAGGGGTTGTGGTCAGTGGGTGGAGCTAGGGGTGTGGTCAGGGGTTGTGGTCAGTGGGTGGAGCTGGGGGTGTAGTCAGGGGTTGTGGTCAGTGGGTGGAGCTGGGGGGTGCAGCTTGAGGTTTCAGGGTTCATTCCAGGAGGATTCCAGGCCAAAACCAGTGCTGATTAAAAATAGTAATAAATGAGAATGTAATTTAGAAAGTCATCAGAAATGTATTATATCTCTTTGGGCCACACTGTGGCTGTGACCTTTGAGTTGCTGTCCCTTGAAGGAAACAATTGCGTTGTTCTGGGTGTCACGACTGATAGGGCAGAATGCTGAGAATCTCCTACGAAAAAGGAGCCAGGGGATAAAATCCTCTCAGAAAATCTGCTGAATCTTCGACTGCAGCAGGCCGGTGAATTTAACTTCACACGCGTTGTAATCTGTCAAACGGTCACCAGCCAGATTACCTGAAGGCAGCCGGTTTACACACAGCAAGCGGGGTAGATGGGGGGGGGTCAGACTGACAAAGATGTGTGCTTCTACTGGTCTTTGGGTGCCAGCAGGGGACATTACATCACCCGCATTACGGAGCACTGCATTAGCCGCAGCTCGTTAGCCGGGTGGCTCCCCTTTCCCTCCCTGATCATTTCCCTGTTAGAGGCTATGTTATACAGCTCATCCCCTGTTATGCTGAGTAGCCAGAGAAGCCCGTACCGGCTGTGTCTGTGCTGCGTGTAGGACACAAAAGTCATCAAAGTCTCTAATGGAAATGCATAAGAAGACTGTGCCGTGGCAGCAGCTACCAGCGGTGATGGACCCTGAACTTCCAGAACTGGGCCAAAATTGGCCGCGCACAGGTGCTTCTCAGAGCTGCTGCAAGGACAGACTTCCGTTTCCAAATACAAAGAAAGAAGATTTAGTGCATTAAATAAATACCACCTGAGCACGTGAGTGAGGGGTGGGAGGTGCATTTAGAGGCTCAGCTCTGTGCTGCCCTGTTGTGTACACAGCAGTAGGGGGACAGAGGGGGGTCTCTGAGGGACAAAGCTTTAGTGATCACTTTGTATTTCTCGTGAAACTTGCAGTGTTGGTCCTTTCTTCCCCTCGTTCCCCTACCGTCAACATTATTAGCCTGAGGTTTAAAATAATTTGTAGCCTCTGACATTTTTTCCAAACCAAAGTCTTTCATAATTTTTATTTTGGTCGGAAAACGTTTCTCCAGGAAAGTTCTAGAGAGTGACTTAGACATTTCCTTCTAAAGCCCAGAGATTTTGTAATCGCCAAACAGTGTGGTTTTCAGGATTTACTGGCCTGCAGTTGTGTTCATGCTTCTCAGTGACCTGTCAGGCTGCTCAGAGTAAAACCAACTGCTGTATCGTATGTCTGTCATGACTAAGGACCATGGTGCCACTGCCCAGCGCTGGTCCAGGTCTGGTTGGAATTGCCTAGTTTTCTCCTGTATTCTGACAAGCAGGAGAGCCCAGGTCTTTGAAAGCAGGTGAGAGAGGAGGTGGGTTTATTGAGCTTAGTGAAAGTGGAAACGCTTCTCACATGAAGGGGAAAGCGTGTCAAGGGGATCGTATTATTGCCCTGTGTTTACAGCATTTAATGTTGACATCTGAAGACTATGTTCAAGTAAGCTTGGAGAGTAACTCCACATTCTGCTCACACAATGCCGCTCTGGCCAAGTGGAAATACACAGACAACACATCCAGAAAGAAAACACGTGGGCCAATTCACCGGAAATTGTGTTCCTTTATTTAGTCCTGTGTCTAAATAAGAGTTTTCAAAAACAGATATAGAGCAAAAATTTGACTAGCTTTGTTGTTTTTGCATCCATCTTGTCAGTATTTAAACTTATGAAGTATTGTGCACTTTAAAAAGGCTTGGAGGCAGGAAATGACTCGGCGACAGGCATGTGAATGGCTTATTTCCTTTATACTGTCTTTCACTGTGACTTCTTCTCATAAACCGCTTGTTTCCACTTTTCCTCATCCTTTCTACCATAGAGAGAAAACCTTCTCTCGGTTTTCCCAAACGCTCACGTTTTTGACCAGGAGACCGGATTCCGGGGAGGGGGGGGGGGTCACATAACTGTAAGAACTCTGTGTACCTGCACATCATGAACCTCATTATCTCAGTTTCCCCAAGGCTGAGCTTTTGTCCTTTAATGTCAGAGATCAGATTTTCAAACAGTTTTCTTCATCAACTGCACATAAAATAAAAAATAAATAGAAACATAATACACTTTTTAAAAACTTGTTTGTGTAGCTCAGAACTGGTTTTGGCCTTGTATTCCTTCATTCCAGCGTAATTACGGTACAACCATAATCGCCCCCATTATCTGTGAATTGCGGGTCCTCCATGTCTAGTGGCCATTATCCCAGGTGCAACAGCCAGACTCTGTGTCGGAGGTCTGACTCACTGTCTAACATTACATTTGTTTTAGTGTGCGGGCGCCCAGAGCGCCGACAGAAGCACAGGGAAGCAGGTATCAGGAAACACGAGGTTTATTCTCAGGTGAAGGCGGGCAACACAACTTAGTAGAACGTCATAAAACATCAATGACCGGACTGGGGAAACGAACGGAAACGCAGACTAAATACAATGAACTAATGACAACAATCAAGGACAGGTGGTAAACACCGGGAATCCACACTGGGTTAACGAGGGGCCGTGGCACACGGGAGGAGCGGACGATCGGGGCATGACATTATTTTTGTCTGCGAGTTTTGATTTTATGCTACATTTTATTTAGCTTTTACAGTTACACACTCTCATGACCTCCTTGGCCAATCAAGATCCCTCTCTGGACGGTGTTTACCTTTGGGGTCCTGAAGGGTTCAAGGTTGGTAGTCTGTGTTTGCAGTACCCTTCTACCCACAATACTTTTTATGAGCATTTTGTCTGGCTGGTTAACCTTGGTGCCTAATCACATGTAAATCCGCTTTAAAGCTGCACAATGTACAATACCTGTGGCCTGTAACAGCAAGCACATGCCCTCTGTGCCTAAGCACTAAAAAAGCACCCTCGTTTGTTAGAGTGGTACTAGAGGTGTATTAACTGCAGTCACAAAGCCTCTTATAACTTTTACACGTGCAGTGAAATTGATGTCAGTGGTGTTCAGCACTACCAAGCAGTGTGGCAGCCGTATCCTTGGTAACGGCAGAATGTCTGGGGTCTGTGGTGCAGTTTCAGTGATTTTGGGATGACATCTACACACTGTCAAAAATCACTCTTTCATTCAAGTTTTAATCTATTCCATTTCAAAATTTTGAAGAGGATAAATATATATATATATTATTTCATTTGATGACAGCAGTCACAAGGCACAGAGCAAAGCCCCATGACATTGTTTGTTTTGCTGAAAATTCACCGTTGCCATGGTGCCACTCCACGGCAGTGGTTCGAATGGCTGGTCTTCAACTTCAAATGCTCTTTGGTGTAATCCACATCCATTCTGTTTACCCAGATGAGCCTGTAGAAGCAGAATTTAGCTGCTTGGAAAAAGTTATTCTAAGCTGATTTTACATGGTATTTATATGGAGTGAGATTTTGCTTGCTGATTTTTCACAAGGTCTTGGTCCTGGGGCTTCTGTCTGGTCAGAGCTGGTCCTGAACCTCGTGTCTGGTCAGAGCTGGTCCTGGACCTTGTGCCTGGTCAGAGCTGGTCCTGGAGCTTCTGCCTGGTCAGGGCTGGTCCAGGACTTTGTGTTTGGTCAGGGCTAGTCCTGGAGCTTCTGCCTGGTCAGGGCTGGTCCTGAATCTTGTGTCTGATCAGAGCTGGTCCTTTAGCGTATGCCTGGTCAGGGCTGGTCCTGGAGCTTCTACCTGGTCAGGGCTGGTACTGGATCTTCCGCCTAGCCCGGGCTTTTCCAGGAGCTTTGATCCTTCCAGTACCAACGTGAGCCTTGGTCTCTTCCTTCACTGGGATCCGCTCTTGTTTTTCCTTCCAGCCACAAGACTGCTACACTTCTTCTCAAACCTTTTAATTGGACCTATTAAGGTCACTTCTTGACGTCACAAGAGACAACACTGTCACTGCCACAAGACCCAGACTGCTGTAGCCATGTGCTTTTTGTGAGAAACACATGTGCAGATACAGGCACCTCCTTCCCTTCCTCTCCTTCCTCCCCCCAGCTCCATCTGCTTCTCCCATCCCCCCTCCTACCATCTCACATCTCCTCCATCCCTCTTTTTTGTCCCACCCACTGCCCTGCTCCCTTTGCCCCCAAACTCATTCTGCATCCCCTCTTCCTCATCATCTTCTTCTCCATCCTACCTCTCTTCTCTTCCTTTTCCCCCATCCGGAGCCTCTTAGTCTCTCTCCTGACCAGCTGCACATCTAATTTGCTCTTATTAGAGGCAGCTGGTCAGCGTTAATCGGGAGACAGTTGGCATAACCCTGGCATCCCATGAACACGCAGCAGGGGATGAAGTCATGTGACCAGTTTTATGGTATGGGGGGAGAAGTTGAAGGGCTTCATTTACAAAACATCACACCGGACACAATTTTTATTTAAGCTTTATTTATTCTACAGAATTTAATGGAATCATTCTGGAATGCTGCTGGACTACAAGAGGAGCAAATATGAGTGGACCTAACGGAGAATAACAGTGCTACAGGGGCAGGTTAAACAGGAGATGTCAGGTGACGTAGGAACTCCACAGGAAGACCATTATTAAAAGGCTCCTACCGGTGCCCTAAACACTCAACAAATTCTACCATAAACTGAGTGTCACTGAATGGCTTAGCAACAGGGTGCTAATTCCCAGTCAGTGACCATAAGGACGTTGCTAGACAATTGACTGCACCAACGTTAAAATGGTGCAGGCCTTCTGCTCACAGAGATGGCATGGTTAGTGTAATGCTGGGGAGACATTTACACAACTATTGGCTGCAGACTAGTGCATGAAGTGCATCAACAAACACTATATTAGAGCAAAACACTTTACTCTGAGGAGACATGAACAATGTAATAGTACATGCTTACTTAATGCATTAATTAACCAGTAACTAAGTGTTTGTTAAGTACTGATCCCATGTTTATCATCAATCATAACAGTTCATGTACTTCATGGGGAAATTTCATGATTTATTCTTTAGTAGTAAATGAGTTTTTGCCCCTATTGTGAAGTCTTACCATTTTAACTAATTAGTCAGCTTAACTAATATAGAATTTGAATGGAAAACATGAACTGTGATTATTGATTAATGTTGGACAAGCATGGGATCAGTACATCACTAACACTTAGTTACTGGTTAAATAATGCATTAAGTAAACATGTACCTCTACATTATTCATGTCCCCTCAAGTAAAGTGACACAAACTAATTTGTGTGCTGGGGACACAAGGAGCAAGGTAGACATCTGAAGCCTAAATTGTATGGAAAAGAGCTAAACTAAGAAGAAAATATACAAGAAAAAAACAGCCCATACTAATGTGAAGTGATCATCCTCTTAAATGAAATCTCAGCTTTGCCCTGGCTGGTTTAACCTCCTTTGATGGACACTTTATTCACGTTTTACTTCACAGCCCCGTAACTGACCAAGTTTGAGGGAAGAGTGAAATAGACTTTTCAATCAGTCAATCCTCCTTCCTCTCTCCAAGCAAAGACTTAATCTTCTCCTGTTGACATGGCAGGTCTGCACACGATTGCAGATAGTAAGTCGAGTCGGCCACCCGTTGACTTTCAATATTTTTATCTGCATGTCTAGGCCAGGTTTGGAGGAGAAACCAGCTGTGACTGTAGATGCTTCTTCAGGAGGTGAGGGAGGGGTATGAATTAATTGCGGTGATTGTGAGTATATTGCCAGGCCTCATTATGCAGTCTAGCTGGTATCCCCTGTAAACACAGCATCATGTTATCAGGGATCCTCACTTCCATGTCCTAATGAATCAAACGATGATACTGATTAACAGCAATTTATTTCTGAGCATCAAATGAAGGCTGGACTTTTAATGTGTGCGTGCTGAAAGTTTCTTAAGCCGTTTGGATGGCGATTGGATTAATTAGGATCTGTGTTGCAACTTTTCCCTTTATTAGATATTGACGATGTTTTGCTGTGGCCAAGGCAGTTGTGTGGACCTCATAATAAAACCGTTACTGAATGCAAGTCTGAAGGTTTTCGCATTTGCCCTTGTCTGGGGAGCTTCTACTGCATTTTTGGGGATGTTGGTGCAGTAAATGCTGTAGTGTTCCTGTGTAGAGGAACCAAAAGACCTCTCATGTCAGACAGATCTGTACTGGCGCTCTTCAGCTGGGGCTTGTTAGGAAGGCAGCGTTGAGCAGAGGGAAAGTGCCACGTTTTTGTGCTCTGGCACTACATGGGCACTGCATGGGCATTATACTGGTACTACATGGGCACTGCATGGGCATTATACTGGTACTACACTGGTAAAATGTAGATACTCTACGCTGTAACATTTTTCAAGAGTGAAAATGTGACTCAGAGCCAATAAGGCCGCCTCCCCATGACTGTGGTGAAGGGGCTGGGTCTTCAGCCTGTGCCACACTTCTGCCCTTAGGCCTTACAGCCAGGGGGTTTGGGTGTAAATCTGGTAATCATTTTGTTTATTGTGTTCTACCCTTTCCTGCAGCATTGTTCATAGCAATTAAGCTAGTGGTATGCTAATACTTCTCTACAGACGGATGGCTGTTGATTAGATGCTTGTGTCCACTTGAGGTGATTGAGCTGCAGACAGCGAGCGACGATTATGTTCTCCTCTGAATATCAGCTTTCCATTACGGGCCACATTCTCCGCTTCCTGGAACATGTGCTGAATCAGGTCAAGGCATTATGGGTAATTATGGACTCATCCTCAGAGACTTTTTTACATTGGCAGGCATTAGCATAATCTTACATTGGCTATCATTAACTAAGGTTCTTAAGATCAGCTACTCCATAATTGACCTTCCAAAGGTGCTGGCTTGTTGCAGTTCCTGTCTCTCTGGCATGGCTACCTCAAAGCCGTGCCTATGTGCAAACTGTGACATGGGAGATTCACAAAAAATGGAAAAACAAGGATTTGTGGATTATTAATGCTGCAGACCCAGAGCTGAGCTGCCGAGCCGAGGCACACGGGTTACTTCTGAACGTGAAGTACTAGAGAAACTTTTGTTAGTGGCTAAGTGACTGTGAAATGACTTCTTCTTTAGTCAGATGCTAAGGCTAACAACAGGCTTTCATTCAGACGCCCAAAGAACAGTATTGAAGCATTCAACTTGGCTTTGTTCTCCATTCCGTCTTTCCGTCTGTGAGGGAGTCTTTAAAGGCAAGAGGGTCTCCATTCTCCATTGCTCTCCCCAGGTCCAGTAAAGTGAAGAGCTGGGTCTGCTGAAGGAGAGCTTGTTGCCTGAAGTAGCTGCACAAGAAGTCCGCAGGAACAGAAGCATGTGCTTCCCTAATGACCTTCTTGTTCCAGGATTCTTCTGCTTCTCTAACCAGTCAGGTGTCCTCCTAGACCCTGTTACTGATTCTTTAACCAATTAAATAACTTTTTAGACCCTGTCACTGCTCCTTCAACCAATTAAGTCCCCTCCTAGCGCCTGTCACTACTTCTGTAACCAATTACCTCTTTTCTCATACTCTGTCACTGGTCCTTTAATCAATCAGATATTGTCCTAGACTAATCAGGTCTCCTCCTAGACCAGGGGTGGGCAGTCTTACCCACAAAGGGCCAATGTGTATGCAGGTTTTTGGGGTAAACTTTAAGTCAGTTGTTCGAACCCAGGCATGAGGACTCTTGAAACAATCAGTCCTCTAATTTGTAATGTTATTAGGAAGTTGCAGGGAAAACCCACGTACACAGAGGCCCTTTCTGGATAAGACTGCCTATCCCTGCCCTAGACCCTGTTACTGCCCTCCTAATCAGGTTGAGCCCTTGAGAAACAAACTCTTGAACCCAAACAAACATAGTGATTTTATATACAATGTCCTCTTATTACATTATATACATAAATATCAACACAGGTGTGCATGGAGACAGTTGCCCCAAGGGATTTTCCCGATTTTCTGCTATCCTACATTATTTATTGGTTTAGCAAATATGTTTTTTTTTTGGAAATCTTAAGGATATCTCATGGGCCCGTGCTCTGAAAAAGCTCTGAGCAGCTGCTATTGTGACCGTCATGCAGCTACATCAGTCCAGCAGCAGGAGAGTGATACGATTCATTCATAAATAACCTATCACCCTACAAAGGTGACAAGTCATGGTTAAGCGAGGCCAGAGGAATGAGGCATCTGCCCACTAAATATCATCAAACCAAGAAAAAGGAAGTATGAGAACTGAAAGGCTTTCAGTGACAAATCAATAAAAGCTCAGTTTGCTTTTGACATGCTTTTGGTTCAGTGGGCAGTTTCAGGACACATTTGTAAGAGATGCTGAACCAAAATTTCTGGTCTCCGAAGCTACAGGTAACAGCTGTGATATTTTCATAGTGATATGATAAACTCCTGACAGCAAATGCAGAGCCGGATGTTAAAAGAGCATAAGAATCACTTTGTAATTCAGGAAATTGCTCTGGAAGTGGTAATGACCAGACTTAGGTTTCCCTAAAGCCAGCAGTGCATGAGCATGAAACACATACATTCATCTAACCGTCAGATAGTTTGTCATTATCACTCTGTCAAACTGCTATTATTAAGCTGCATAAATAATACGTTAGCTGTGTTGGAGCATGAAGCCAGGCTGCATACGTCTTCGGAGTGGCATTCGAGCTGAGTGCCAGTCAGAGTTGCAGTCTCGCTCCAGCAGAGTCTGAGTCCAGCTTACTCATGTGGGTGTCAGTCAGTGCTGTAATCTCAGTCAAGCACGGACTCAGTAAAGCTCGGTAATCACAGTCAGGCTCAGGCGTCTTGGACGAGTCTCAGCAAGTTTGACAAAATGTGTTGACATTCTTGCTGAATTAGAAGAGCAAAGCTAACCTTTCCTTCACCACTTAGTGCTCAGTCAGTATTAAAACCCCCACATTATTGACCTACCTAATGTCACCCAACCCACTAGTGATAGTCACCTAATTTATCAAGCTTACCATCTCATACACGGCTGTCAATTCATGCCATATATTTCACTGTCCTGTTCCTCTGAGCTCCCTCCCCTACAATGGGATGCAGCAGCACCCCCACTATCGCCCTGCTCCGCTTTTTCCCCAGGCACTACAGGAAGCAGGAAGGAGACTTTGAAAAGCACCTGCTACATTACCCCCACTCTCCCGATGCTTTCCGAGATCTAAATCACACTTGGTCAAACATGACACCGATACCTTGGAGCTTCGGGAGCTAGCGGGATCCTCTGTGTCCCTCAGGACCGTTTTAAGTGTTGCGTGAAGGTTACCAAGTGGATGCCTGCTCAGTCACTCTCATGGCCATCTGGTGTCACAGCTGAGTGTCAGAGTATACGCTATTCACAAATCACAAGTTGGATGGTAATACCCAACGGTGTACAGTACCATGTGACACGCCAAACGTGAATGCCAATGAAGACTGATGGTGATGTAACAATGCCCAATCAGCTGCATATATTTCTCACAGATGTTCCTGTATCTTATACATCTGAGCACCACTATCCAGCGCTTTTCTTGCCAACCTGCGGCACTTTTGCCAGGAGCATGGTTGATGTTTTGCATGTATGACGCCTGATTAATCTGGCAAATCTATAAATAGCAGATGATATCAGTTCATTTACATAAGAGATGTACTACATAAGAGGCTTCTTTGCATGACCTGTCTGATGATATGGGCTGTTTTCAAAACTGTGTACTGTACACTGTAACCCGTATACTGTGTCAGTGTAATATCTGGTATGCCAGCTTTTTTGTAAGCGTTTTATAGCATGATACATTTTTACATGACGTTGTTGCGATCCTTTTACATCCGTAATGATCATTTACTACGGACAAGGTGTCATTTTTCAACCATTATGCAGCAATAACTTGCCAGTTGTGCCATGGAAAATGATCAAATTCTACAAAAAAACTTATTACAAATAAAATGATTGAAAACTAAACCGTTCAGCTTATCCAGAGCGTCACATCTGTTAAGCCCTGCGTGTATTGAAAGGACAGGTACATTGGGATGTGTAGTTATTTACTATTTACAGGGACTGAACAGAATTACAAACACAGGACAAACAGCTACAAATTCACAAATTACAAAAGAATGTAGCACTTTAATAAATACATTTTAAATAAATGTAAATAGGCATTAACACATAATTACACCTAGATAAAGGATGGTTACTATTGTCTCAAACATCTTGGACCAGGATTCGAGTCTCCACCATGCATGTTCTCCCCATGCCGTGATGGGGTTTCCTCTGGGTATTCCGGTTTCCCCCCATCCTGAGGCCAACTGGAGTTGCCAAATTGCCCATAGGTGTGCATGTGTGAGTGACTGGTGTGTGAGTGACTAGTGTGTGTGGCAGCCCATCCTGGGTCGATCCCTGCCTTGCACCCATAGCATCCAGGATAGGCTCCAGACACCCCCGCAACCCTGGATAATATAAATAAGTGGGTACAGGAGATGAATGGATGGACGTTTTGACCTAGGTAAATTAATCAAAATGACAATATCATTTAGTTAATCCTCTTGCAGGCTGTATTTAGAGGGCAGTATTTGGGGTTAAATCCCAGGACCTGAAAAGTGCCTTGTGCTTTGCCTATGGGAAATGTGAGCTGCTATCATTAGCTAGCTCACTGATCCGTGTAAAACTGCTGATTCATTTGGTCCAATTAGTCTGACTTTGGTTCGTTATACTTTGCCCCCTTTTAAAAAATAATAATAATAATAACAATAGACTAAATAAAAGTATCAGAAATTAATTTTTATTCTGAGACTGTGTCGTGTGCCATCTGATGATGTAATATTATGTGAGCCATGAAGTCACTTCCTATGTCGTGACACGCATGATGCTTTTGCTGTTTTTTTATGGACTGCTTAATGTTGTAACTGGCTCCTTTAAGCAAGATGTCTGTCGTCATGTGTCTGTCTGATGACGTCTCTGAATGTTTTCCAGCGGCTGGCCAGTGCCTTAAAGCTCACTCCATGTTCCTTTCTGTGCAGCCGTCGAAACTCGTTGGCTGTAATTGCATTTAAGAAAATTGATTTGTCTCAGAGTTCATGTTATAAAAGACATTTTCTTGCTATAAAATATTAATTACTGACATGTTACAAAGCATCTGTACTGTATAAGACCTTGTGGCAAGTGAGTCTATGCTGGTTGGATAATATTGTTTTGTAGTTTTTTTGGATCCGATCTAATCTAATTTTCCCCCAGAAAAGCAGCACGATTTAAGAAAGGTGATAAAGAATTAAAAAAAGAACAATGGCATTTAAGCTAAATGAGAAAATTCACCCTATGGAAAATTCTTCATTCCAATTTTTTTGTTCTTATATTGCACTTAAATAAGTGACTGCTGTTTCCTTTGATGATTTTCGCATCTCGTGCTGGCAGAGGTTTTTATTTGCAGACAAATAGAGAGGGGGAATGAGGTGACAAGACGTCGGCTTGATGGTACCAGTCCACTCGTGATCTGCTTGTTTGAGTGATGCTCAACAGAAACATATTCATTGGTTTAAGCTGAAAAGGCACAGACTGCCTGGTCAAGATCACTCTGCTGCAAAAGATTTATATTCTTCAAGATAAGAGCTTGGCCTTGAAATGTCTGCAGCCACATGTAGCATTAAATTCTTGAACAAACCTGCCTACCAGTACAGTCCAGTGTGTAGATGACTATGTGTGAGTTTCCGTACTGAGCATGTCTATAGAGCGTAGCTGAGTCTCAGGGTGTGACTGCAAATCCGGTACAGTTTGTTCACACTGTGTAGGAGATGGAGCATTGCTTGCCCTCACTCTATGTGTATGGGTTTATTTTATTTTACCAGGCAGGACTTTAAGGACATTTTCTTATTTACAATAACAGCCTGACAAGTGCCAGAAAACACTCATTGGGGAAGAAAAAAAGGTTTACTTGACGGCGCATAAATATAGTATTATACAGTGGTACCTCGGTTCTCGAACTCACTAGAACTCGAATTTCTTGAAAGTCGAACAAACCAGTTTGACCTAG
>JABFEA020000039.1:12099291-12112808 GCA_019775915.2 Cyphomyrus plagiostoma | reverse complement strand
TCAGAATGCGTTGCTTTAAGCCAGCGCTGTAAGCAAGTTGAACGCACCCAATGACCGGACTGGGGAAACAAACTGAAGCGCAGACTTAATACAGAGGACTAATGACAACAACTAGAAACAGCTGATCACATGGGGATCCCACGCGAGGTTAACAAGGGGCGTGGCACACAGAAGGAGCGGACGATTGGGGCAGGACAGGGGTAATGTTGGGATAAGATCTTTATCGTTTGGGAAGCCATGATTAAGAAAAAAATGCTCTTCTTGTATCCTGTTCATTTTGTGTTTAAATGCTTAAAAAAACAAATTTAGGTGTAATTTTGGGGGCCCTGGAATCAATTAATTGTTTTTCCATTATTTCTTATGGGAAAAATTCGATCAGAACTCAAACTTTTTAGGATTCGATCTGGAGTCCGGAACGGATTAAGTTTGAGAACCGAGGTACCACTGTACTGTTACTTATGTATTAATTAACTACAAACTAAGTGTAAATTACATGCTAATCTCATGTTTGTTCATTTATTCAATTAATGAATCGTGACAAATGCTTTATCTCAAGCAGTTAGTATATTTGTTCTTTATCTATAATTCTGTAAACCCTTGTGAACTGTACTGTAGGAATTACTCAGTGTGCAGGTAACATGAGTGAAATACTGATCTCATGTTTGTTTATCATTAATCAATCGTGACGCATCTTTATTTGTTCATAATTTGTTCTTCAGTTGTAATTGAGTTTTTAAGTATTTGTGCCCCGTCAAGTGTTACCAAAAATCAAATAAACAAATAAAATAATTAATTAAATTGAAGCAGAACATCTACAAGTGTCATTAAACATGTCCATAAATAAGCCCTTAAAAGCAGTAATTGAAATTAATTAACTTTGTGTACGTAGCATATCTTAACCTCACGCTGTGTACGTAGCGTAGCTTAACCTTGCTGTGTGTACATAGAGTAGCTTAACCTCACTGGGTGTATGTAGCGTATCTTAACCTCACTCTGGGTACGTAGCATAGCCTAACCTCACTGTGTGTACGTAGCGTAGCTTAACCTCGCTGTGTGTACGTAGCGTAGCTTAACCTCGCTGTGTGTATGTAGCGTACCTTAAACTCACTCTGTGTACATAGCATAGCTTTCCGTCACTCTGTGGGCAGGTAAATAACGTAGCATGATCCCACTCTGCGTGTACATGTAGCATATCTTACCATCACTCTGTGTACAGGTATATAGCGTAGCTTGCCCTCGTCAGCATATACATGCAGCATAGTTTGCCCTCACAATGTGTGTGGGTATATAGCATAGCTTGTCCTCACTCTGTGTGTGGGTATATAGCGTAGCCTGTCCTCACTCTGTGTGTGGGTATATAACGTAGCTTGTCCTCACTCTGTGTGTGGGTATATAGCATAGCTTGCCATCATACTGTGTATATACTCCTGTGTAGGAGGCCGTGACAGGGGGAGCCCCAGCCCAGGACCCATGAGCCCTGTAGAAGATGCACACTGCCTGGGCGCCTCTGCTCTTCCTGGCCGCGTGCATGAGGAGCAGCACCTCCAGCCCTCTCTCCTTCCGCATTGGTGAGTCCCTAATATCCCAACCACCACCCTGCCAGGGTCACAGCATGTCACCCTCCACTGCTAACATCAGCAATTGCTAAGCCCAAACAGTGATCATGTCCCGCAGAGATGCCAACGAGTAGGAGGACACAGGTACTGACCCAGGACTGGGGTTGACAGGAAGCGGTTATCAGCCTCCTCTACCAGTCTCTCCACTCCATACCTCACAGCGTTTACCTGGTAACAGGAGAGAGGCCCCTCTGCTAGGACGCCAGAGTTGATGGGGTGTGGAGTCTGGAAGACTCAGATACAGAGAGCACCTGAAGCCTTGGGAGTTGTTGACAGCCATATTGATCTCTTCAAGTGAGGGTTTATTGAAAAGCTCATTTCATTTAATTAAAAACAAGATGAAGCATCGCACCTTCTGCTCAGGCTGCTGAATCAGAGATCAATTATGGAGAACCCAGTTCACACCAGCACAGCCGGTGTTTTGCTTCCAGTCTGTTTGCAAACATACCACATCTCTTCATTGTTGAGATATATTCCTTCTGCTCAAAAGCCTCACCTGTTTTATTCTTACCTCTTTAGTTCTCTTTTTTATGGGCCGTTCAGGCAGATTTTCATGGCAAAATGGTGTGCAGAATATTTTAATAGAGATTTATATAGATTATTTGAGATTATTTATATATGCCGATTCCGAGTCCTGGTCGGATCTTTAAATAAAAATGTGAACAACATACACATACAGTAGAATATAGAGTAAGCCTTGTAATATCGCAGTATTCTTCCTTATGATGTTTCTGCAAGTCCCTGATTGGATTTGTTGTATTAAAAATATGGTGTTTAATTAGTCTCAAATCCTCCACAAATAAAAACCATGCATACGTATGCACTTGCGAGCAGAGAACTAGGGAACGCCAAAAGGGTCAACACACCTCAACTTACGCAATGCCCGACGTCTTACCATCAAACAGGTGTATCTTATGCCTCAAGTACATGGAAATTATGTGACACCAAGGCACCTTTGGTGAGTCAAGAAGAACAGGCATAAAAAATGCCTCAAAAAGGTATGGAATGGCAAAAAATAAATGCCTCAACTTATGTGTTGTCTTAAACGCCTCATTGATGTGTATTTTATGCTTGTCATTTTTGACAGTATTTTCCACATACCTAAGGCATACAATATGCATGTTTGATGTGTTTTTTGCATGTGCGCTTAAGACAACGCATCACGTGAGGCGTTTATGAGCCTTTTGCCATTCCATAAGAAGCCACTTAAGACAGCATGCAAGTTGAGACGTTTATGACCCTTTTAGTGTTCCATAGAACCCATCCTCTCTGGGCGTTCGCATCCGCACAACACTCGTTCAGCATTAAATTAGTGTCAAAACCCGAACCACACATGCATATGCATTCACAGAAAACCCATCCTCTCTACATGCTCGCATATGCTCAACACTCAGTCCCTCGACAGGTTGACTTTTAAAACTTTGGAGGCGGGAACAGTGACTGATTTCTCCACTTCATTGATTGGTGACTTTGAATCCTATGACTGGCTGTTTGCTTTGGAAGAAGATGAAGAAGATGATCACTGATCAGTTGATGAGAGAACAGCCAGTTTCACGCTCTGTCATGGTGTCGGGGTAAGGAACCCTTAGTGAACAGCTTTCAGAGATGTTGTTTTAATATTGCACATTCCAGGTGGTAATTGGAATCATATTCATGTTTGTGTACTTAATTAAAGCAGCGCTTGAAATTCAGCACAGGATTGTTAGAATTTCCCACATCATCTTACTGTATATAAAAGTCATTGCAGAATGGGCCACTGTATGGTAAATTTCATTGTGAACAATAAGGCATCACTGCAATTTATTAACGGTCAGGTGTGCATTACCGTTAGCTCTCTGTTAGCATTAGCAGTTGCCTCAGGGTCAGGAATACATTCGCACCAGGACTGCATTTGAATTAGAGGTTGCTTTGGGGTCAGGTATACATTAGCATCAGGTCTCTGTTAGCATTAGCAGTTGCTTCAGGGTCAGGTATACACTCGCACCAGGCCTGTGTTAGAATTAGAGGTTGCTTTGGGGTCAGGTGTACATGAGCAGCAGGTCTGTGTGGGGATTAGTGGTCCCTAAAGGGTCAGGCGTAGATTGCCATCAGGTGAGGTCTGTATTAGCATTAATGGTTGCCTCAGGGTCAGCTGTACAGTAGTATCAGGTCTGTATTAGTGTGAAAATTTGCTTCAGGGTCAGGTCTACATTAACATCAGGTGTGTATTAGCATTTACGGTTGCCTCAGGGTCAGGTATACATTAACATCAGGTGTGTATTAGCATTTACGGTTGCCTCAGGGTCAGCTATACATTAGCATTAGGTCTGTTTTGAAATTAGCGGTCGCCTCTGGGTCAGGAGTGCAGTAGCCTCTGCTTTGTATTAGCATTAGTAGTTGCCTCAGGGTTAAGCTGTGATTATGTAGCTTTAAGTTAATGTCCGTGTAAAAGCTACATATCTGCCTATTTAGCATATTTATTTATTTAGAAGCAGGAAGGAGCTTTAGGGGAAATTTGTGGCAATGCTGTCTGTTCTCTGCGATCTGACTGCGACACCCATGTACGCAGAGAACCCATGTGCTCTCGGGCAAATGCAACATTTAGCGCTATTCCTACGCTGAAGAAATACAGGTGTTTAAACCAGCCAGCAGACGCTGCTCCTTTGCTCCTATATCCTCCAAAGGTTGAGGCAGAAGTTTCCCAATATCATATTTTACCAGTTGCCCTGATTGGATATCTTTGGACTGTAGTGTCTGTGAGCGATGAGGTTTACTGCCGCCGATTATCATTTCAATACGCAAACACATAAAGGACGTACGAATATAAATTGTCGTTTAATTTAGAATGTGTCCGTGAATACGGATGCTATCTGGAGGTAACATATTGGATGGGGGAGTTTTTAAAGGAGGTGAAGGCAGTTAATCACCTCCATCTCTGCTGTCCTGTTCCCCCTCCAGCCTCAATTCAGGAGCTTAAATTGTGAATGTTTGGAACAAAGATGGAAAAAAAAATATATTCCTCCCAGTACCATATCTAACACGAAAAGTTTAAGGCTGTTATAAGGCCGAATGATACACCACCCTACCTGCTCGCCATCACTCTTTAGAAGTGGCCATTACTCTCTCCCTTCATGATAACTTCAGTTTTCATTTATTTTACCTTCTATTTTTCCTTCTTTTAAGTTGTCTTATATTTTCCAGAGGTAATACACAGAGGTGATTTACAGTCTATTTTTTTTTCCTCATCGACGAGAAACAGTTACTCCTATAGCATACAGTTGCAGTTTCTATCCTGTAAATAATATTTTCAAACACTTATGGTTGCCTAGTGGGGTTCCTGATGAGCTTGAGTGCAAATGTCTCAGGATGCAGGTGGAAATCAAGTCACCTGTCACCTTGGCAGCGACGCGGTCCGTTACATACACGTGAGCAGGCCATTCCTTTTCCCGGCTTTCCGCCTCACGCCATCGCCTTCCCTCAGGAATGACTTCTTCACCCGATGCCGTTACGCGAGAAGTGTTGCTCCCTCTTACATCAACCTCACCTCCACCTGGCTGTCGCCGGGCCTCACATGGAATTCACCCTTGAAATATTCATTTCCGTTTGCTGGCAGCGGGGGCAGGTAATACTGTGCAAACTTTCAGCTAAATGAAATAAGCTATGAGCAAATGGTGTTATGCACCCGCCCCCAACACAGATCGCTCCATGCCCCTCTCTGCTCATATCAAAGATTTTGACTTTGAGATGTGCACAATCTGTGATGCATGGGAAATTATGTCACCGGGGGCAGATATTGGCAGCCAGACTTCTCTGTATGAGGACTGATGCTCGCCAGACACCCTGACCCGAGGTTTTTTTGTTTTTGGTTGGTTGGGGGAGGTGGATATCAGTGATGTTACCAATACCAATTTATTTATAAAGCACTTGGCCCTTTCGGATAGAAGCAGCTGGTCTGCTGATCTAAGTGCCCGAGATAGAGCATATGGGTGAACCATTTCAGCTAAATAAGGAGGGGCACAGCCACTAAGGCACTTAACTGCAAAAGAAGAATTTTAAACCGGATTCGAAACTGGACATGAAGCCAGTGAAGCAAGGCTAAAACTGGAGTAATATGCTGGTGCGTACTGGTGCCAGTTAGAAAATGTGCAGTGGCATTCTGCACCCGCTGTAAACGCACAATCGAGGTCTGACTAATTCCCAGAGGAACAGAGTTACAAAAATCAAGGCGTGAAATCACAAATGTGTCACAGTTTCGAGTTTACTTTTCAACAAAAAGGGCTTGATTTTTGACAACCTTCTAATTAGAAAGAAACATGATTTTATCACTGTGTTAACATGAGCATCCAGTTTTAGGGCGGGATCCACTTTCACACCCAGATTTGATATAATTGATTTCGCAAGATGTGCAAGAGAAGACAAGTCAAAAGAGGAGGAACTAATGGTGCTGCTGGGTTTAAATAGCATAACCTCTGTCTTTTTCTCGTTAAAACTCAAGAATTTAAAAGCTATCCAACACCTAATTTCAGCGAGGCAGTCAATAAGAGGCTGGACAGAGCTTGAGTCTTTGTACTTGGAAGATAAACTTGCCAGTCGTCTGCGTAACAATGAAAAGAAATGTCATGTTTGCAAAAGATAGCTCCTAGTAAAAGAAACAATGAAAAAAGGAGAGGTCCCAGAATAGAACCTTGTGGGACACCCCAAGGAAGAGCAGAAGTGGTAGAGGTAAACTCTTCAATGTTTACACAGAATGTTCTATCAGTGAGATAGAAACTGAACCAGTTTAACGCTGGTCCAGTAATACCCACCCATTTTTCCAGTCGAGAAATCAAAATTTTTTTATCCACAGTGTCAAAAGCTGCAGTCAAATCCCAGTCACCAGTGTCGGTTGCTAGAAAAAGATCATTAAAAACTCTCAGGAGTGTAGACTCTGTGCTATGATTACTTTTAAACCCTGACTGAAAAACCTCCAACAAAGAATAACCATCCAGGTAGGATTGCAGTTGATTATAAACAACTTTTTCCAGTTTTAACATAAAATGTAGCTTTGAGATTTTGTTCTATAATTAGATACACTAAAAGGGTCAAGGCTAGGTTTTTTCAATAGGGGTTGCACAACAGCATGCTTGCACACCTGAAGTCAAACTACTATTTATAAAATTATGAGAACCCAGGGTAGGAAAAACCTGAGGGGGGGTAATATCAACTGGGGAGCCTGATGGCTTCATACTGCAAATCGACTGCTCTAACATGGTGAGAGAGACAGGACTCTACGAAATGAGGGGAGGATAGCTGGTGGGAGGCAGACGTGGAAGCAGCCTGGGCTCAAGAGACTGTGGGTGACTGAGAGCAGGCCTATGAAAGCGAGGCGTGAAGCAGACAGACTAGTGATTGTTGCATTACCAACAAGGCAGGAAGGGAACCAACCAGATTCCTCCTCAGCAGGACGCCCTGGCCATGCAGCGTGGGCACATGTTGCCGAACCACCGACAGCTCATTTCAGATATGCTCCAAGGAATTAAAGGCAGTTTCTCCCGGAGGGAGGTGCTTAGCTGGATTTCCTGCTTGGCTGGTCAACGTAATCGCAAGGAAACGCACCACAGGGCTTGGAATGTCCAGCAAGCTGCTGTCAGACCTGTTATGTTTCTCATTTCCCCCAAAACGACCTTAAATGGCTAACCTGGAGAATTGCATCAACAAAACCGAGGTGCTTTCTACTTTGATGTTATAATCTTTATTTTTTTTTTTTATTTTGACATAAAGATCCTGACCTAAATTTATCTCAGCTGGCTGAGTTCTTACTAAATGGTTCAGCCTACAGTTACTGAAGCTCCTGCCAGATTTCAGCGTTTACCTCTCTGTCTCAGCGAATCAAAGCGTCATGACTGATGGGCTGCGGAAAAACGTCTCGCCGGTAGGCATCATCATCACCTGTTGGGGGGGGAGGTGAGCGGAATAGAAATGTCACAAATGAGTTTGTGCATAGTCATAGAGGGAAAGTGAGCCTTAATTTCAGCCTGAACTGAACTCTGTGCCAGGGATTCACCTTCTGACTTTATTTAGACATTGTGTACCTTGGTGACGTACCTCCATGGTTACCAAGCTGCTGGTGAGGGCCAAGGCCATTGGGAGATTTGTGAGCCTTAGACCCATGGTTCAAAAAGGCCACCGTGCTTTGTCAGGGATGGCTTCTTGCAAGGACAAGTTTTCTGTGCCCAGGCATACGCCGACCTTTCTGCCAGTTCCGAACATGGACAACTGCCAATCAGGAATGTGATCCATGAGGGAATGACGTTAGGTCCGCCACATGCTAATAGCAGATGAGCTCACATGTTAACCTCCTGAGCTCCTGTCAGGATTTAGTGTGGGAGTCTGAAACATTCCAAACAACGCATTCAAAACAGGACCCAGTCAGAGCTTAGCAAAGCGCCTCATTTTACTCAGAGCTTAGCAAGGCGCCTCATTTGACTCAGAGCTTAGCAAGGCGCCTCATTTGACTCGGAGCTTAGCAAGGCACCTCAATTGACTCGGACCTTAGCGAGGCGCCTCATTTGACTCGGAGCTTAGCAAGGCGCCTCATTTGACTCGGAGCTTAGCAAGGCGCCTCATTTGACTCGGAGCTTAACAAGACGCCTCATTTGACTCGGAACTTAGCAAGGCGCCTCATTTGACTCGGAGCTTAGCAAGGCGCCTCATTTGACTCGGAGCTTAACAAGACGCCTCATTTGACTCGGAACTTAGCAAGGCGCCTCATTTGACTCAGAGCTTAGCAAGGCGCCTCATTTGACTCAGAGCTTAGCAAGGCGCCTCATTTGACTCGGAGCTTAGCAAGCCGCCTCTTTTGACACACTCGCCCGTTTACATGCCTTGCTTCTGTTAGGGGCCCATCAGCAGTACAGTGTCCCCTCACCCCCACCTTCCTGAAGCTAGATTCCTGGTACCTCTTGGTCTCAGGCCCAGTCCCCACCGCTCTTGGTTATGGCCTGGCAGCCCCGCAGATGGCGCGGCTAGCAGCTAATGTGGGGCGCCATTTGCACGGCGACGTCGACTAGGCATTGGATCTCCTCCACCCTGAGCTCGTCACTTCACACCAGAACAATTGTCACCTGGGGAATTGGAGCTGGTTGATTACGATCCAGAGAGTGTTAAGCTGTGGTGCCAACTGGGACCGTCTGTGGGGAAAAAAAGCCACAGCTGCTGGTCCAGGGCCTGTTTCCAACACCTACAGTTCCCTACGTTTGGGGTCCCCTCCCACTCCTCCACATGGCGGGGTATCTGATTCTCACACTGCCACTGCTCCATACAGCACATTGCATGAATTCCAGAACGACACCCAGTATTCCTTAGAATGAGATTGGTTTGGCTGATTTAAATAAATCTGCATTTAATTAAGCCAGTGATGAATTCTGGGTAACTTGCTTTCCAATGGTGAGGTTAAGTTCTGAACCAATAACCAACCACCTGTCATGTATTGGTGAGTCTCTGTAGAAGGCAGCTGTTGGGGCAGCAGGATGAAAACAATATGGCAGTTAAGGATACAATTTGGAAATAGAACAGTCCTGGAATCAACCTTTTTGTTGTGCTTGGAAACAGAACACTTGAACTGCATCAATAAAATATTCAGCTTTTTAAATTACTGGTATCGCTTCTAAGCTGTACCACTGCCTTGCGCCAGTACTCCACAGGCTCCCCACGACTCTGTACTGGATAAACAACTGGAAGATGGATGGATGTATGGATGGATGGATGGATGATAAACCAAATTAGTCATTATAATATCACCCTTTAGGACAGACGTTCTGTTACAGCAATAAATACTGTGGAGCAGCATAGTTTCACTTTGTACTGGATCAGCCCAATTAAGAAAATTACCCAGAAGCCACCAGTCATCTACACCAATCCTATGCAGTTACACAATACCAGAGAGTCCAAGTCAGAGGTTAAGAGGTTTGGAGATTTGCACTAGAGAAGGCTGACTGTATAGGGGAAGTTTTCTGGCTTAACAATGTGCTCTGGGTGGTTTGGCATGTTGTGTTAAGAAGACTGACAAAAGTCTATACATCAAAGATGGTGGACCTACTGGAAGGAGCACTGGCTCATGTTGTGCTCAATTCTGGTGTTAGATCAGCCATTTTAGCTGCTCAGGCTGGTGTAGCATGTGCAAACCCAGCAGCCCCTACAAAAGTATTTTCTTAAGCAAAACAAATGTAAAGGTGTAGAGACCCCACAGAGATATTTTAAGAAAGACCTAAATGTCTTTAAGCTTCAAGGCAGTATTTAAATAACTTCTTTTAGGGGTGTATTTGCTTATGAGGGTGCGCAGTACAGTTTACCCTATGATTAATAACCATTAAACAGAAGCAATTTAGCTTGCATCAAGATAAATGACTGTTCACAGGTGGCAAGACCTTTTGTTTGCATTTTATGCACAAACAAGGTGATTCAATTCTGCACATGCTCATTGCGAAATTGGCACCTATATGAGCATCTGCATGTGCTTAGGCTGTGTTTGAATTCAGGGGCTGCATCCTTCAGAGGATGTAGTCTGCATAGCCATTGCAGGCTGCATTCTTCGGAGATTCTCTAAAATTCTGCACAATGAATCTTGGGATTTGTTGGGCTGCAAAGGATCCATCAGGTACATCCTTTGTGGAGCGCAAAAAGAAGGATGCATTTTAGGCTAAATTCGAAGGCGCCTTTGAAATGGAACAGTCTTGTTGCACTGCTGTGATGCATTTGGTCTGCGAACATAATTTTAGAAGGAGACAGGCTGTAAATTTGGACACTGCCTTGGCGTGAATTAATACCTGCACACGCTTAATATAGATGATCATCTACGCATCTACACACGTTCAGTGTGGATGAGCGTCGGCACACGCTGATTGGGGATGAGCTCAGTTTGCTCTGATGCTTCTTGATGTAACCACAGTTTCTGGGAGTGGGTCCTTCTACCTTCATATCTTCACTTTACAAACAGCTTCTCAGGAAGCCAGCCCCCCACTCCTCTGCCTGCCCTCCCCAGTTTCTGTACAAAACAAAACATCACTGAAATGGCAGTTCATTATTTAATCAATTATTTATTCCAGCGCTGTACCTGCAGTCTGTGTGACACAGGACAGCACCAGTGTCTCATGCCTGCCTGTGTTTTACTCATGTTTTATTTGTCTGCTTGCTTGTGTATTTATGGATTATTTATTCATATTGTCATTAGCCAGAGCCTGCTGCTAATTGGAGAGGTACTGAATGAATGGTAGCACAAAAATGCCCCCCGCCCCCAATACGCCAGCCCACATAGTTACATTTAATCGTTCAGTCTTTCATCACTGGCTGCCTCATCCTCAGCTTGCTTCAGAATTGCCTTCTCCCTTGTTGGCATCCCAAAAAACACCCCTTCAGGTGAGACCTCCTTGACCCTGTTCCAGATGAACGTCCAGTGGAGCCCCAATGATTAAGGGGGACTGTCCAGGCAGTCATTCATCTTAAACCATCCCATTCCTGCTTGGTCCTCCTGTCCCCAAGAACGCGTACACCAGACCATGCCGGTTAACTTCTCAAACGATTCCTTGTCGTGAGCGGTGCGGTCGGTTGACTGTCTGGTGAGCTGCCTGGCACCATTTCCATGGCTGAAGGGAGAATAATAATCTCGTAAGCCGGACCTGAGTTCTTCAGGATCTACACCCACGAGTGCGTGAAAGTGAAACATATTGAATTTGCTGAGCCTCGCCTGCAATCGCGCTCTCCCAGTGAAGGAGACAAAAGATTTAGTGCTTATCGTCACGCCACCCCAAGGCAGTATATATTAGTGCTGAGGCATGTCAGAAATCTTTTTACACTTTTACACAGATTTATTTGAGGGTGGATAAGGTAAAAAATAAAACAAAAGGAGTCCTCTTCTGCACGTGAACAAAACTCTCCAGATGTCCTTGAATGGATGTGAGACGGCATGATGGCATTTTCTAAACTCTGTTCAGTAGCCGTTGCCAAATTGCCCGTAGGTGTGCATGTGTGTGTGACTGGTGTGTGAGTGTGCCCTGCGATGGGCTGGCCCCCCATCCAGGGTTGTTCCCTGCCTCATGCCCATTGCTTCCGGGATGGGCTCCGGACCCCCTGCGACCCAGTAGGATAAGCGGTTTGGAAAATGGATGGATGGATGTTCAGTAGCCATGGGGCCTGACTGGTAGAAGCGCATGTAAGAAAAAAACATTTTTTGTTGTTCTTTGGAATTTGATTTTTGACTTTATTCCATCCTGATTCCTGAATACCAAAAGAATTTTGGGAAATGGAAAGAAAAACTAAATAATTCCTCCAAACCACCAAAGTGTTGAGCCCTTAGCGGCGGGGTCAGTTCTCTCCTGCCGCTTATCGGCTCCCTTTGTTTACTTCTCAGCTTATTATCTATGATTCTCTCGCTCCATGATAAAAAGTAGAAGCGGGGAAGGGTGTCGAGATTTCAGGTTTCATGCCCACTGGCGACACACATGCCCTCCAGTGAGGCAGTGGCAGTAATATGTGGCTCGGTTCCTGGCCTTGCTGTTGTCATCATCCCAGTACTGAGAAGCCAGGTCCTCATACAGCCTCCCTTACCCCATCACTGGGGGGACATTGTCTCCACGCCCCTCCTTTACACTCCTAAAAACCTCTGGCTAGTCTTCTGCATGTAAGGAATCCACCAGCAAAGTGGTTCACCAGTGCAATTTTAGTAAAATGATGATTCATGGAACAGCAAAATGATGTGATGTAATGCAGTGCAGACAAACACCAGGTATTGAAAGTCAACGCAAATACAAATGAAGGACAGGCCTTCACTGCACCCCTCGTAAGGATCTCTCCACCAAGGTGCTGTCAGTGAATTTGCATATGGATGTGGATCCTGAGTCAGGGACACAGCCAGACAAGTTAGGAGACTTCCCAGGTGGTGATAACTAAAGCAAATAATCAGCTTCCCAATAAATACTAGTTTTGTCATTCCTCAACATCTCATGAAACCTCCATGTTCTCCTTCTCTTCCCCCACGATCCTAATTTGCTACCAGTGTCTTTAATCATCTCCTCATCCAAAAACACTGGGCTTCATTAGTACTTTCCCTAACAAGCTCTTCGAATGGGTCCCCAGTTCTGTTCTTTAACATTGTGGGTTTTTTTTCCAGTTCTCTGGTTGGGGGCACGTAAACAAATGGCTCACTAAGTGATTTCTTTTGTGATCTTCCTCACAGCACTGTGCAGTTTCGAAGTATATAAGCAAACACATTTTTCTGGAAAAAAAGGAAATTTAAAAGGGCGGGACGAGGATGTGTTTTTTTTTTAGGAACAGGGAAGCGGCTGGTGGAATATCAGTCCACCACATGCTTATGTCAAGGAAATCTCTCCCAGCTTGCATTGTGTGCTGGTCTAGAGCCTGGATTTGTCCCTTTCTAATCTCAGATATTTATTTGTTTTCCGCAACTGCTGTACAGTGTTTCAGCTTGATAGAAATCTAAATATTCCAGTGGGCAGATGGTCATAGCTTTTTCATTATTGCAGAAACAATTGTACAGCAATTTAGTATATGGTTTAACTAGCAAACAACATGAAAATAGCTGGCGATTTAGTGTGATGCAAGTCTTTTTTGAAGTTGGGAGACTTTGCGCAAGCTTTATGATACCTTATAACAGTGTAATATGTGGCTCTTTATAACACTGCATAACGTGTGGTACTGTGTAACAACAGGTGGGGTTATATGGTGGAGGGTCTTTCTGTGAAATTGGCCATTTTTATCTCTGGGGCTTTTAAGAAATGTCCTGATAAAGATGCCTGCTGATTGCTGCTGCAGGTCTCCATGAACATATGATTCCAGATGCTGCAAGTGTCCATGTACATATGATTCCAGATGCTGCAAGTGTCCATGTACATATGATTCCAGATGCTGCAAGTGTCCATGTACATATGA
>JABFEA020000039.1:12039313-12054843 GCA_019775915.2 Cyphomyrus plagiostoma | reverse complement strand
TCCTTCTCCCCCCTCTCTGCCCCCCCCCCCAGTCAGCATGTGAGGAAAAGCTACGTTAGATCCACGGGATCCTCCACTGCCAGGACACCCTTCAGCACCGCCGTCGGCGGGTGCCTGGGGGGCAACACCTCCGCCGGGCATCCCTGGAGGAGCGCCGTGCCCGGGCGACTGCTGCCAGCCTCAGCAATGGCAAGCTGTGTGGGGGGGTGGGCCTGGGCGGGGCCACGGCCGAGGGTCCTCCCTCAAGGCTGCCGCAAGAAGTTACCCTGGTGACACAGAGCTGCAGCCACGTGCACGTGTGCCCTGAGTGCCGCCGCTTTCAGACTGCTCGTCCCCGGGACTCCCCGGTCCCCGGTGAGGAGGCTGCGGAGTGGGACAACAGTGCCCCTGGTGGACCTGAATAAACCCTGGATCACTGGGGCTCATCTGGCCCAGGGGAGAGGCCATCTCGCCAGGGGCAATGTGGCACTAAGCCACACCGGCCGTCGAGTCTCTGTGGAAACCACAGGCGGACGTCCTTCTATGAAGTCTCCTCCTCCTCTGCCAGTGGACCAGTTCCTCTTCCACAGTGTCGTTTTTGGCGTCAGCGTCGTCATTCTCATCACTGCTACAAGCAGCCTTCTGATTGGCCATGTGGAAAGAGCTGTTTTTAATACCTTTTATTGTAAAATCCCAGCAGAACGTTCTGTAAAAGCGTCTTAAACTTCTTCAGAGTGACCCGGGGTGGGTGGGAGGGGCCCTTTGCAGTGCAGTGTCCAATCAGACGCACCCTGCCACAGCCTGCTGTTCCAGTTTGCCCTCCCAACAGTTTCCTCATCTCCATCATTCTTGTGTCATAGTTCTCTGCCCCCCACCCTTCATGTCAGACCACTGGACACTCCCTCATCGACAAGGTGACAAACCGCGGACAAGGCGGAAGAGACTGGGCTGCCCCTCACCGCCCCCACAGGTAAACATGTCATCCTTCCATCCACTCCCCCCCCCCCCTTCTGGGTGCATCAGATCTGTTACTAAGAGGCCAGGAGGCTGAGAATGTGAGCTGTGTGTCTGCACAGTCAGCTACAGTAAGGGCACAAGCAGCCTTCTTGAACAGGAACATCCATGAGGCAATCTCAGCAGAACCTTCCAGTGGATGATGCTGGACTGCCATCTAAATAGTTTGCTGCAGATTATGCAGCACTGACAGACCTACCGACGGCGCCACAGACAGAGCCTCTCCATATGGCACTATGGGCGCTGCTCTCCTGGTTGAGAACATTGCATTTAAATGACGAATCGGCAGCAGGTGGCCATGTCCCTGCCTGTTAAAAACTTCATTATAAATGCTAATGGATGTCTCCCTCCTGCCCTTCTGACATCTGTAATAATGTCGGGACTGGTTATTTACGCCAGATTACATGTTAAAGTGATTTATTTCTGTTCAAGGCACTACTACAGTGGGGGCGAGATGGAAATGGGCGAGTTGAGTATAATGTTATTTCAGAAGGAAGACAGCAGTAAATAAGGTGGCTTTTCATCAGGCTGGGGGCCATCATACATGGGAGCCTGGTTCTAATGTATGACTGTATCAATGGAGACCCCCTCAGTCACGGCCGTCCTTCCGGCTGCTGTAACTGTCTGGCCAGTGGGTTTGATGCAGTGGCATTTGTTTACTGGTGCTGCCAACAGTGTGTGTGTCTGTGTGTGTGTGTGCGTGTGCATGTGTGTGTGTGTGTGTGTGTGTCTGTGTGTGTGTGTGTCTGTGTGCGTGTGTGCGTGTGTGTGTGTGTGTGTGTGGGTCCCATTCAGGCCAAATGGACTCCTGGTCTTCAGGTTACCATTCACCCTCTAATGACAGCATTGTTAATTAAAAGGCTCGGTAACTAGCTCTCTCTTCCATATTGGGTTCTTTAGTTGGGTAATATGACAGAGGTGAAGAAAACGAAGATGCAGGCTGGTTGTCCCCCAGCCTTCAGACACACTCATCATGTGCAGAGCTTTCCTGCACCTCCCCTACTCCTACCTACTGGGCAGAATTTGGCTGCTGATTTTTATATGATTTATTTTCCTATGTTGTCATTTTTATTCCACTCTAATATATTGTTTGAAAACAGTCAATTACAGTTGTGTCGGCTCTTTTTTCTTACAGCCCTCCGTTCATTGCCACATATAAACGATCCAGTCAAAAACAAGGTTGCATAATACTATTATATCAAATCACGGCTGACTAAACAAGAATCCTCTAGAGCATTCCTGGGCTGTGAACTGATATCTCTGCAGTGTAAACAATCTGATCTGAAAGGGAAATTAATTCTGTGCAACGACGAACATACATGCATGCATATGTTCAAACAGCCGGCTGGCTGGCAGAGACTAATCAGGAATGGACCAAAGATATTCAACAGATGATTGACTAATGCAATACCTGGCTTGTTTCAGCCTGGCTTGCTTGTGAGAAGCATCTTTTTATGCTTCTTATGTCTTGATCTGTTCCAAGCCAACTTCTTCCAAGCCAAGTTGCTCTTCCACCCCATCACTATGCACATCTGGCAGCACCACCTAACAACTCCACGATGACCTTGTCCTCACTATACTAACTCTTCTCGCCTTGCGTTGTCAATGCACTGCCAGACAGCATAAATTTCACTTAGCCTGCCCATAGCTATGCCCTCAGTTGTGTCAGTGATGTTTCCAGTGAGGTCAATGCCTCAAACGTTTTATGGAGCCAAGTTTGTGTCCAGAGAATAATGTACCACCAGTATGTAGTGCTGCCTAAGTTTTGGCAGTTTATCTCAAAATGAAACAAGTCTCAGATCATCACGTATACAATGTTCCTGGGAAGTTCCACAAGGATTCATCAAAAACTTTTTATTACTCTGTTCACGTGTCCTCTGCAGTCACCCTTTCCTTCCTTTGCTGCCGCCTAGGGCTGCTGCTTCAGTTTTGGTGTAATTGAAATTAATCTTGAAATGATATCAGATATAGATATTTATCCATATGTTTCTGTGAAATGGAAACAAGTTCCATCAAATACTCGTTGTGTTTCCACATTGACAAGGTTAAGTGTCCTTAGCGCTCACCCTCCCCTTTGCTGCCACTAAGCGGTGTTGCTTCAGTTTTGGTGCGATTCATCTCAGAATGAATTGACTTTCAGACCTTCTCCTAAAGGAAATTCATGTGAAGTTGAAAACTTTTTGAGTTATCGCACTAACAAGATCAGTGTCTGCTGCTACACTTTGTTTGCTACCATTATTGAAGCTACTGCTTAAGTTGTGGTGTCATCTCAGAATTTTATCAGTTCCAGATCTTCATACATACAATTTGTCTGCAAAGTCTGAAAAAATCTATTAAATATTTTTGAGTCGTCACATCTTACCTTTCCAAAAGATCTGTGAAATACTTTAGTATATAGTTATTGCATTACCAAGATAAATGGCTACAGCGCTGGACCAGTCCCTAAGGCATACATATTTCCTGTATGAGGACTATAATAGAACAAAGATATATTACAGTAAACTGACAGACCACGTCATGTTCCGCTAACAGCAGACAGGATTCTGATCGATGTGAACTTTTTTGGCGGCAGGAAGAGGTCATTGAGTGGGTGGCCTTCCGGTGTAATGAGAACAAGTTAGAACTTAGAACCTTCGTGGGTGGATGTGAGCCTGCCACAGTCAGCAGCAGCAGGCTTTTGAGCTCCATTGGTTAACTGTCGACAATCTCCTCATGCCTGCTGTCGCCTTTAGCTAGCATTACCATAACTGCCGCATCTTGCGTTTTTAAAAAACCTGGAAAATTTTGTTTTCCCTCAACGGACAGTGAAGAATCAAAGACTCGAAATTGAGTGTGTGTTTGTTTCGACCTCCTAACTGCTAACCAGGATGAGATGAAATGGAGAAGCTGTCGAGTTCCTTTTCGGTTGTGTTGCTCTTCGGCAGGTTTTACTTTTACTGGATTTTAAAACGCCTCATAATAGATTGTCTTCTTTCTCATCATTCACGGTGACATTGTTAAAAAACCCTCTTGAGGCACTGTGGGACTTCCTTTGAGGATATTGCATTGATAAACAAGATTACTTGCATGATTAATGTTGACTGATGTACACTTCCTGACCACTTTATGCAAACGGACCTCGTTAAATGCAGTGTAAGCATGAGCACAAAAAGCATGTGATTTTTATGCATCGCAGATCACCACAGGCCACACGTGTGACTTTCAGCAGCCGCTGTTTCAAGCCGGGTGCCACTGACCTTCTTCATTCTTTAGTAAAAAGTAAAATGGATGCCTATTTACTCACATAGTGCCCTCAGCCCCTGTTTTGCACTCTGATGTCCCCTTACTTGGAAAACACCAATTACTCCCAGCCCTGTAAGCATCCTGAAAATTTCGGACTTGATTTAATGAAGCGGAAGATGTCGCTTACAGGCCAGCACTATTTTTCTAAAAGCCCCAAATCAGATTTTAAACATTTATGCATTATGAAACTGACTCTTTAATCTGTCAAACCTTCTCACTAAATCCTTTACAATCCCATTCATAGAAATTGCTTTACAAAATTAATTTGGGTCAGAAGTGATGGAGATTAAAAATTATAACTTAAGCTTGTTTTTTTGCTCTTATCGGAAAGACCAGATGACAGGATTTTAACACCCATCTGTTCAAATATGTAGGATTTGAGTGAAAATTGACATGAATTGTCTGTTGTTAGACTTCCTTGCCCCCAACTTACTGATATCTGAATATCACACATTTCCATATACTACTCATTCTACTCTGATTTTCACCATACATTTTCAAAGCTGACGTACCATTTTGCAGGCCTATAAACTTTTGTACACAACTTACATGAAATCCCATTCCGTGTTGCGTCTGTTAAATAATTATTCCTGGAATCTTAGTACCATCCAATGGCCGAGTGGTAGTACTGCAGTGCAGTGCAGACTTTCCATTCAGGAGTTTCTTTCCATTCCATTAAGTGCCATCTGGTGGTAATCCGATATACTGCATATAACCAAAATCTTGAATTGGCTGGTTTAGTTTGTTTGCCGTCTTCGGAAGTGGCTTAAGTTGATGTGATTTTAAGGTTTCTGAAAACTGCCCATATTAACAGATTCACATCTTTCCAGCGGAATCAATAAAACAGCAACTCTGATTTCCATTTTGTACTCGTTTGTAGTTTTACTCTACAATAAGACCATTCTTCGGGGAAAAAAAAACATTTTGCACGTGACTCGTTTTGAATTAGCCGCTCCACTTGCACTGCAGAGCTGGCCAGCCTCTGACGTCCAGGACGGGGTCCCCGGAGGCTCCGAGTGGATTCAGGTTGAATTCGGACAGCACACTCTTCAACTCCTGGTGGCTGCAGGTGCTCTCCCCCTGCCACTTCTGTCGCTCTCCAGCCAAAAGGGCCAGTAGGCTGTCCAGGCAATCCTGAAAAACAAGAGGAGCACTTTGACTTTTGGGGGATCTGGGGGTTTGGGGGCAGCTAATAATGATGAAACTCATCCTCACATGCAGGATCCTCTCATAGTCGCTGCCCATACGATCTAGCTTCTCTTGCAGGTGAGCGATAGTGGCGTCCTTCTCCTCTGCCATCCGCTTCTGCGCATCTCTCTCTGCGCCCAGCTGCTCCCTGCACTCAGCTTGTAGCCCAAAATGTGACAAATCAGCAAAGAGCATCAATTCCGTGTTCCATTCAACAAGTCAAAGCAACACATTGAAAAATGCAAATGTGCTCTATAGCCAGAAAAAAAATAGTGAAATATCAAATACATCACTGTTAAGTCTTCGAAATCTAAGCTCCTCCAGTTTGGTCAACCCTCACCCTGGCTAAACTGGCAGGTTGTGGAGTAGAAGGAAGGCGCACACATAAAACGAATCGGCCTTACCGAGTTGCTGGGAAAGATCTCTGACCTCAGTCTCCAGTTTGTGAACTTTAATCTCCATTTCCCTCTGCGCCCTCATATTCTGCCGGTTGAGTTCTAATCGAGAGGAGACATTCTTCGAAGCAGCGGTGTTGCGGAAAATCAATAAGTCGTTTGCGGAATTAATGTGCAATATAAACAGGCATTGCTGATGCAAAACCCCTGAAAATCTAGTCAGTCAGTGTTTATTTTATTAAACCCTAGTGACAATACAATGCTCTAAACAGTTTGGCCGGGGGGTGTATACGGGGTTGCCATGACTACAGCGTAGCCTGAAAGGGGTTTTCCGCGGGGTACCTGTAGTAATGTCCCGTTTGTCACGCTGTCCCTGCATGACCTTCTGCTCTAGCTCTCGCACTCGGGACCACAGGTCTGCGCTGGTGCTCTGAGCTCTGCGCACGGCCTCCGCCCGGAGGGCTGACATACACGCACGTATGCACATACTTAGTACCATATTTTACACTCGTATTATGTTACACAGCCCTAAGCACGCTTTCACGCACACAAAGAATACTGTGAAAAGTTTACCCAGACGCTCTTTCAGCACCGCTACCTCCACATCGTTTCGCTTGTATTTCTCCCAAAGATCCTTTCTATCATCTTGGACTGTTTCGGGGGATAAATGTTTATTTGAATATTATGTCATAACATGATCCTTCTACGCGCTATGCACCATTTAGGGAGTGAATTTCACGTTTCAATGTAACGTGTATTTGAATAAGGCAGATACCAGAGCATGCAAAACCATCTAACTAAACATAGCAACACACAGCTATTGTTCCCCATCACCTGGAAAACAACCTAAATCAAAATAAACGAGGTGTAACAAGTCTGTGTGCTCTTTATTCCTGCTCACTGTCGTCTCTAACGTTCAATACCAATGTTCCAAAGCATAGGTCCTATGTTATTTAACAAGCAATATGTATAATACAGTCGGAATTACCTTCCCCCGATTTCTTCTTTTTCTCAGTTGTATTCAGTTTTGATATACTTTTTTTCTTTGGAGGCATAATAGACATTTTTCTGGAAAGTGTTTTGTGCTGTAGGAAGGCGAAATAAGTCGTGATGACTAGTACGAGAAAATTTCTATATAACTATATTGCCTACACGAATACTCCGCTTTTTTCTTCACAATAGGCTATATGTGTGTTACTAACATAACCTGTTCTGTTTGTATTGATACTGTTTTATTGAAAAAGGTAGCAAGCCTTACCGGGTAAGATCCCTATTCTTAAAACAGGAACCGGCTTTTCTGTGGGTTAAAATGATGTCTGGGCAACCGGAGACCTTATTTACATGTGCTTACCGGTATATATCACTTGATCGCGTCTGTCATTGCTTAGAAACAGTAGGCTACCAACGCATATGGTAACTAAGATTTTCCAAAACACCGTACAATTGTAAACGTTAAGACATTACATTTAGAGACAGCAACTTTATTGTTTCATCTTAAAACTTCCTCAATTCACCTAGGGGTGAATATCCGGCGTTCTGTATCAGCCCGGCTCTGGCTGTTATTGCATTCCACATTGTGTCTCTCTGAACCATTAAGAGAGCGGGATTAGTTTTTTGATTTACCATGGCACCAATAAAACGGTTAGTGGTGCTGTTAGAAATCAGTATCAGTGTGAAAATATCGATTATGTGTTGATGAACAAGAATTGATAATGCTGGAATAGGACGAAAAAGAAATATTTTTAAAATAGGTCTACATGATACGGCACCTTTAAACTCAGCAGAGTCTTCTGATAAATTTTGCATTTCCATTGCGGTGACTGCTATGCATATTTTCACTTTAGTATCGGAAACATCCGAAATCGATTGTGTTTTAGAAATCCAATGTTTCAAAAATACTAGGTTCTGAAACAATCGATGTTATTGCTTATAGTGTATTCAATGCATCTCAAGCAGCTAAAACGCTCATTCATCCCTTCAGTTTGCTGCATAAACTAGTGTTATGTATAAAGGGGGCGTGTTAGGGGCGGGGCTAATTCGTAACTGGGCGGGGCTTAGGCGGGGCATCAGAAGCGGAAGAGGATGTACAGGAAGAACTATGGCCACGCACACGGGAGGGGGAGTTTAAAGGCGGTGATTATTCCCCCTCCTCCTAAATTTATTTATTTCACTTTTCTCCCCCGAATGTCCTTTTGCATCTGATTGCAGCGTGTTAGTGTGCATTTAACTGGGGATTTTCTCAAGGGGGCAAATCCTGGTTTGCTTCCTATATCTGCTGCAAAGCGGAGCGAGCTCGTTTGCCAGGGCTGGCGTTGCCTCCTGTCTCTCACGGCCACTTCCCGTCGCGGAGGAACCGTGTAAGAGGACGGAGGGAGCCAGCTCCGGGAAAGCAAGGGATCAGTCAAGGAAAACGAAGCCCCATCCGTGGAGGGAAGGAAAATATTATCGCAGTTTAACGGATCTGCATTTAGTACCCATCAGAACCGTTTCGAAAGTCTTTTTTTTTCGGACGGATAGGTGACCGGCCCTTCTCTTTTCCCGGTCCCGAGTAGATCTACAGGATTAATGGGACGTTTGCCTCCGTAGGTCTCGCTCCCCCCGACGGACCCTCGCTCCAACTTTACTCCGGCGCTGTCCAGCCTCTGGTCGGGTGAGGGGGGGTGGGGTGCTGCCCCGTGCCTCGCCCGGGTCGGGCATAGGGGCCGCAACGCTAGTCTAACATGGCAGGAAACATCAAGAAAAGCGTGGGGCTGATCGGGATGATGAAGGACGCGTTCCAACCCCACCATCATCACCTTCATTCCCACCACCAGCCCGGGGCCGTGGACAAGAAGACCGTGGAGAAATGCTGGAAGCTCATGGACAAGGTGAGAATCGGGGACATGAAACGATCTGCCTCAGTAACCAAACCGGTCAGTGAACTGTCCAGAAACATGGCAGTGCCGCGATGATGCCTTAACTACCCTTCCATCTCCCGTGACCGCGCATCCAGTGCTGGGTCATGGTCTCCCTTGCTGTTATTCGCGCGATGGATGGTTATTTCGTTATTCTCACAGGCGTAATGTCACCGCTATTTCTGAAGAAAGTGCATAAAATAATTGGTTAATTTTACTTAAATCTCTCATTAAAATGAACTGATTTTGAGCTTAATTGCGCATCTGACAGTAAATGTGAGCAGTAGGATAAATGAAGTCTAGTTCTCGCCATGTAGCCTAAAATGTGACTTTATTTGTATGTTTTAGTCGGAATTCGCACGTTTATTTACATTATGTTACTGCATTGGGAGTGCAGTGTAAACATGCCGATAGTACTTCACCCCTGCAAATGCTTAGTACTTAGTGAAGCACAGTGTTTGCTTCGTCGCGCTTAAACCATTAACTGACATGTTCCGTGGCTGGGAATGGATAACCCGCCTTAGCACAACTGGATTAAATTTGTTTTTTGCAGTTTAGTATTTGTGTCCGAGGATTCTTGCATTTTCAGCAGGAAAACTGTGTTAATAATAGCTGCCCTATGTTTGCATCCACACCCAGAGGTGATTAAACTCGAAGCAGGTCAACAGAACAGATGAGCACAGCCACAAGTGAAGAGGAACACTCGTGTTTAACATTTTTTTTGCAGATCTGCATTTCTGCCGCAGAGTAAAACATGTCCAGATTCTTGTAAGTAGGTGATGTTAAGCCCTCACTATGTTCAGGTCCCTTTAAAAGTCAAACACATTTAAAACCAGAGGTCAAGATGGTGTATGTGTACATTGGGTCAAAGTTCAGGAGTTAGCTTTGGGGAGACGTTTTATTACTGATGTAGGGTTCAGTGGGAGTTTGTAGCAAATAAACTCCCTTGCTCCCTATGCTGCCTTGCATGGTCAGAGCATCGCATAGGCCATAAGGTGAGCATTTTCAGCCCGTCTGCTGTGTGGTCCTTCAGATACGGCGCTGTGTACGGCTCACTGACGTCTGTCTGCATTTATTTACCTATTGAGCATAGACAAGCACTTCCTGCTTGGGGAATTCAGGCTCTCACATGAGAAAAAACTGTATTTGTGGTTCCCCCAGGGTAGATCTTCAAAATAAGCTCTTTAGGAAATTGCAACACTTTTCAAACTCATTTTTTGCTCAGACTAAGGGTGTTGTCGTGATAATGGGCTATACAAAAATAAATTTGTTGTTGTTGTAGTTTGATTTTAGATCTCTTGACTAAGATGTAAGGTTCCCTTTCGGGGAAGTTTGATTCTCTGTACTTTTCACAGCAGGTCTGGTGTTTTGATTAGTGTCCCGTGCATGTCCCCACAACTTCTGCTTGCGGCATTGGGTGATTGCGTTATTATTGTGAGCCCCTGTGTTCTGGGGGGAGTCCCACTTGTAAGCTCATGGGACAGGGTCCAGAATGACACACAAAATATCCAGATACATGAGGTTCCTTGGGATGACAATCGGGGAGGAAAATGCACGTGGAGTCACGAGAGAAAAAGCCACGGTCCTGGTCTGGTCAAGCTACTTGCAAACTGCCAGTTTCTACCACAGGACCCGAAAACCACTGCATTTAAACTAACCGCTGGTCACATTCTCCAGGAATTGGTGCCTCTCCCCCTTAGTGTTTCACTTGGTCTGTTGCCTTTGCTTGCTGTCCACAAAACCTTTCCTCACTTGAATTTGCTTACATCCTCTTTTACTGCTAAAGGTTAACAGAATCTGCAGGCTTGCTGCCGCACTGCACTCTCATCACAGGACTAATTATAAAAGTCCTACTTCCCCTCTTAATCGCTGAAAGTTATGCGGGGGGTTTTATTTTGAAATTTTGAGAGCACCATAGATGATCAGTAGTTTCCTATGTCCCTTATCTGTGGCTCCACACGCACCGACCTGCTTCTCTCAGTGGGACAGTGGCTTGATGGCGACACCCACCCGCAATTGATAAATCGAGACCATCTTCTTGGGCATCTTGCCCCCCCCCCCCCCCCTCCACAAGCCGGGATTCTGCAATGTCAGCTCCTCAAGATGGGACTTCTTCTGCTTTGCAGTCTCCGGCACTCCTGTGCTCGCCTGAAAGCAGAAGTCACGTCGACGGAAGCACGCCTGTCCACATTTTCACATGCACGTCCTGGACCAGTCCAGCCAGCCCTCCTTTGGGTGGCTGTATCCTAGAAGGTCTTTATTTTTGCCCCTCTGTGTTTTTTAAAGCCTCCTTCCCAAATTCGTGCCGCCGGTTAGCAAGTGGCTAGGAATTCCCCTGCCTGTCAAACGGTGAAGGCCATGAGCTGGATGGAGTAGGCCGAGCTTGTCCGTTGGAGGTTGCGTCCTGCTTTACATCATCTTAAGCACGTTTGTAGAAGTTAGTGGAAAGTGGAGAGTTTAGAAAGGGCCGCGAAGAGGTCTGAGGTGGGCTTTATGC
Organism: Cyphomyrus plagiostoma; assembly: GCA_019775915.2. Taxonomy (NCBI): domain Eukaryota; kingdom Metazoa; phylum Chordata; class Actinopteri; order Osteoglossiformes; family Mormyridae; genus Cyphomyrus; species Cyphomyrus plagiostoma. The sequence goes on along the minus strand of JABFEA020000039.1, from coordinate 12,043,594 downwards.
CAGGTTGATGGCGTGGTTCGTCCCAGGCCATAGGTATTTCAAAGAGCTTCAAAAGTGATTTTAAATTACTATTATCTGTCTGTATCTGCACCCTCCTTTTGGGGTGGCGGGGGGGGCTTATCGGAACACAACACAAGAATGCCAAGGGCTCTGGGTCGTCTCCCACCCCCATATCATACAATTTATTTGCCCTTTTTGCTTGGCGATGCAATGCACAGCTAAAGGTTAAAGGTCATGCGCCCTTAGGGCGTGTGACACTTACAGGACCCAGTTACCTTGCTTCCATTTCCTCATTAGGTGCTTTTTGTTATATATGTATGCGTGCGCCTGTGTGTGTATGTGAGGGGGTGTATGTTGGGGGAGTGTGGGTGTGTATACCAAATATGGTTTAGGAGACTTTACTCTTGTGAATCGTATCAGCAGAAGCAGTGTGTCTCAGTTTCCTGCTCTGCTGTGTGTGTGTGTGTGTGTGTGTGTGTTGAATCACCTGTGTGAGGTGTTGGCATATTTGTTTGTTTTCTTCTGTGGTCAAAAAGCCACCCCTGTTCATTTTTTTTCCAGTTTTCAGAGCTTCAATTTTAATGTCATTTAATGTATTTTTGTACTGTTACAATGGAATGTGCAGAAGAATCTTGTGTATTAATGTTTGCATGCATGCTTGTGTATTCGTGCATCTGCATTATTGTTTGCATACTTGTGTGTATATCAGTGTGTACTGTTTGGACTTGGGCCTGTGTGTGTGTGTGTGTGTGTGTCCTGATAAGGCTGCCTCTGGTGAACGCCCTATGAATTATCTCTGCGCTGTCAGGAGTTGGTGGCCAGGGGGGCTGTTGCACGGTGACGTCCCCGTTCACCGACCAACCGCAAGCGTTGCTGGGAAGGACACAGCTCACAGGTTGCCCTGCTGCACTGGCCCGGCTGGGGGGGGGGTGCAGGCCCTCGAGTTCTGTAGGGCACTTTGTGCTGGTGCCAGCGAGTTCTGCTTTTTCAGTCAGTTCTGACTGAATTGGGGAAACATTCTCGCATATATTAGGGGCCGTGTGCCTGTGACATGCACACACACTTTACACCCTCTGGACCCTAGCCTGGGGACCCCCGAAATGCCCATCCTTAGTACACCAGCAAGTCGTGGCCACAGGTTATGTGCTCTGGGGGGGCCAAGGCTGCTCTTTCCCAGGTCAGATGATGTTGGGCATGATCTGAGGTCTAATCCCGCGGCACGGTGTCACTCAGTGGCTCATGTGGCGGATGCAAGTGAGTGAGAGTCTACCCGGGTCATAGAATGAAGCTTCTGTAGTCAGTGTTGGGGGGGGTGGTAAAATGTGGAAGTGGGAGAGTGAAGGTAACAGCTTAAAGTTCTCGTGTGAAGCTGTGTGGAGTCTCAGTGGAGTGGGTTTGAATGCACACACACACACACACACATTACAGGACATATTTACAGAAACAGCCACCTCACATTAGTGCTTCCGAATGGCTTTATGTGGTGGATATCTTGCTCACTGTTTGTTTCTACCCCCCATTTTACCTGTGGCGTCGACACAAATCTAGCGTATGCAGGGGGTGTTGTGTGGTTCAGTGGGTTAGGACACTGTGTCTGTGATCAGAAGGTTGCTGGTTTGAATCCTAGCATCAGCTAAGTGTTTGTGCCATTGGTTCCATAGGCCTGGGTTGCTTCTGGGACTGGCCTACCCTGCTGTTCCAAAAACATGTTTTGCTTTGGATACATGTGACTGCTAGATAAATGAAATGTAAACTCTTCTTGTGCTCTTCCTCGCTGAAGCCACCCCTGTCCATCCCTGGCACTCGCCCCATCTCCCAAGGCTTCACCTTCTCCCTTGTTCTTCTTTGGACCCGAGATGGACAGTTAATTTCAGTCTCTCCCAATGTATCCCACCCACCCAGGTGGTCCGGCTGTGCCAGAACCCCAAGCTGGCGCTGAAGAACAGCCCGCCGTACATCCTGGACCTGCTGCCGGACACCTACCAGCACCTGCGCACCATCCTCTCGCGCTACGAGGGCAAGATGGAGACGCTGGGTGACAACGAGTACTTCCGCGTCTTCATGGAGAACCTGGCCAAGAAGACCAAACAGACCATCAGCCTCTTCAAGGAGGGCAAGGAACGGATGTATGAGGAGAACTCGCAGCCCAGGTGAGGGGGGCTGCCCTGCGTATGCACACCCACTCATTTCTGGAATGTTCTTTTGGTAACTTCCAGGCACATTTTCACTTTTGAGGAGTGTTCAGGTCCAGCTGATCTCCCCCTGAAGGCCTTGCACTATAGTCCCCCCACAACTGCTTTTCATCATTCTCTGAATTTCACACCCTGCTGCTGTTTTCTGAGCTATGCAAATGCCAGTGGGGGGGCGGGTGAGGCGGGTGTCAACTCGCTACCTCTCTGTATTTGCACGGCTGCCTCGAACCGGCAGCCCCTCGGGGTTCCAGGGAAGGCCGACAACTCATTTCAGTGCGAGTTTTATGGCCCCTTTAATTTTTAAAGGACACTTATCTGTACTTCGCATGTGCCACAGGACTTGCACGTTTTCACATGTTATTTTTTACCCTTGCTGGGCATTTTCAGTGTGGAGTGGTGCAGCTAAGGAATGTCCCACATCTTGGAGCCAGCCATTACGGGGGGGAGAGGGGGTCCATCTTGTTGGGACCAGAAGTCAGGGTGCAGGCAGGGTCGAGGTGTTGCACTGCTCAGCAGGCTTCTGGTCTTCGTAAGTGCTTCCTAGTGGTCAGGCAACTTCCTGTTCCTGCTTCTCTGCTCTGCTGGAGTTCAGTTGTTGTTCTCTCTCTCACTCACACTCATTCATTCAATGTCTCTCTCCCACCATGTCAAATCTCTGATATTACAAACGCCACCCGTGTTTGTTTTTGATCAGGTACCAGTTGGTAGATTTGCATACTGTCTAATCTTATCTCCAGCATGCCATGGTGCTCTGTTCACTATTCTGGGTCCAGGAGGAAGTTGGCAAAAAGGTTGTGTGAATCTCAAGAGATATTCACAAAACTGCTTTTTTGTGGCTGAAAATGGCACACGTCTCCCCCTACAGGCCCAAGGTGGTACAACTCGTGTGAGCCGTCCAGTCAGCTGCCGAATTATCATTCGTTGCTGGATCCCTTCCAGGTTTAACACATCTGGTGGACATGGGCTATGTTTCGGATGTTGCGTGGTTGTGCCAGTCTGTCGACATGACCCTTCGCCTTGTTGCATTATCGAAGGACAATTTCCACAGCTTGTTCACGATGCCTACTTAAGGCCATATTTGTGTCTTGCAATCTGAAAAACCAAAAATAGGAACGGAGAGCTTCAAAAAGCCTAGAGCAAATAGGTTTTAATGACACGAAGCACTGCCGGATGTGGCAGATGACATCCAGATGTGTAGCCACATTGTTCGAAACTTTTCCATGTCCTGGGGACATATGGAGTAAGAAGCGGGCACCGGTGTTCAGGAGTCCCGGAGTCCTGTCCGCTCAGGCTGATAGCCGGCGTTGTCCTTATGGGAAGACTGGGTAGTGCAGAAATTCCAGCTGGTGACGTGATTAATCAATTACGGTTACAGATTTTATTATATTCAGAATAACCTGATTATTTGAAACCAGGAAGCCTTGAAGCAACTTTACCCATAATACCTGCATGCCAATTTTTATTACTTCAATTTACCATTTTTGGGGTGGCTCCAGAAGAACTGACACTCCTTGAATTTAGTCCTGTTTAATGTGACATCAGTTGTCTTCATTTAACTGCTTGTGTAGACTTAAATAGCTCTGTCAGGCTTCACCACTCCACTGACAGCGAGCAGGCAGTCCCCGACAGAGCCTCAATTCCGCTGCCTTAATCGCTGTGTTGCTGTCTGACTGTGACCCCGTTTTGTGCACAGTATTACCCATGATTCTATGTCACTGGCCGTAGCAGATGGAGCATGTTTTGCTGCGTGGAGCTGGCTTGTGTGGCTTTCTGCCTTAATTTGTTATTGTCTCCCCCACCCAAATACAGACCAATACTTTGGTCTGACTCTCATATAAAGCTCACACTTTATCGGCTCGTGTGGGTATTATTATTCTAACGGCTGGTTTTGGCGAGAAGCTGCTGCTTCGGCAAGTTTACGGAGCATTTTCATACCGGCGGAGCATGCAGAGGTGTCCGCCGGTCGCCCTGCTTCGTCTGCCTGTCGTTTAGCCATATTATGGGGGGGGGGGGGGGGGGGGCGCGGTATAAAATGCTGTATTCAAAACCCGGTTTTGCGGGGTTTTTGCGGAACCCAAAAATTTTTGGC
>JABFEA020000039.1:11993048-12003615 GCA_019775915.2 Cyphomyrus plagiostoma | reverse complement strand
TGTTGCAGGTCACATGGTGTTTATTTACTGCCAGCTGGTCAGGGAGCAACTATCAGACATACATCCTCGGCATGTACGCACACACAGTAAACACAAGTGATTTGTCCGCACTGTTTTGGGTCTGCTGGCACAACGACACCAACTTATTACATATATTCTATTAGCAGATCTTATATTTGGGTTTATAGTTAGTTTTCAACTCCTAAATATCGAAAAATGTAAAATGTCGCTATGTGAACTCTTTCCAATATCGTTCAGCCCAAAACATACAACGTTCAGAAATAATAATATTATATGCAGGGTTGTCAACTTTGATCAGCTGCAGTTGCAATAAGATTTTCAATTCGAGACAAATGCACACGCATTTACACGTGTGCAACAGTTTTCTTCTTATGTAAATGGTCTGTGGGGTTTGAAAAGCTACCCGCAACGCTTTGAGTACGGCTAATTTTAGGTTTATAACTGAATAATATTGATATGGCGTTAGATTTCTTGCATAAGCGTGAAAACGCGTACGTGTCACGTGAGAGTCCATTCCACAAATTCAAAGAGCTCCAGTTACTTATACTGCAATCTCTCTCTAAATATGATTACCTTTTGTTTTTAATTAGCCTTGCAAACTTATGTTTGCTGTAATAATTAGCCTATCTTATGATAACCGGGTGAAGATACCTGGATTTTAAGTGTATTTGATTTAACAAAATAGTTAAATAGTTATCGCTATTTAATATGAAAATACATTTACAGTCCAACAAACTTTGCTAAACGTGCCTTTAAATTGTGAACACTGCTACCCCGAAGTGGTACAATATAGTTGTCTCAGAGACAGGAGCTTAATCAGATTACTTTTCGCGGACAATGGACATGTGGCCCAGTGTGAATTTTGAGTCTTACTTAACCAGCAAAGCTTAATTACTACATAAATCGCAAATAGATACAGCGGTCAAAATGCCCCCAGAAAAGCTTTTTCCTGAGAGCCACATGGCAGAGAACCTGGTTGTGTCAAAATGATCACGGGATAAGTGCCCGCTACAAGTTAATTCTGGCTGGGTGCAGATGATTGCATTACCTACCGCCACCGTCCTAGGGTCTGCCTTTCAAAAGTTCCCGCAACTACAACGAAACCAATAGATAAGGTGCAGGTTTTGAAAGCAACTGGGACTGCAACGTCGAAACAACAATTTAATAGCGAAGACAAGATATTCATTACATACCACTGTCCACTAGATGGGGTACAAAACGCAAAAATGTTGTGAGATTTGAGAAAATTGAACCAAACAAATGCACCAAACTCAGGTAAGTTTTTGTATGTTTTGGATGTAAGTTTTATGTTAATAAAATCAACGTATCAAACCAATTATAACCAGTTGAAACTATTTAAACATTTGAAACATTACGTTGTATCAGACACGTGGGAGGGGGAGGTGCCTGAGCACCTGCCCGTTTTGTCCTATTTAAAGCTCACGCACAGGTTCACATTAAAGGAACCGAGTGCCCCTTTTGAACCTTTGAACACCTGCCCTCGAAAAGTCTCAGCACAGCCCGGCGATTTACGCATGATTTCAAGTAAGAATTAAAGAAACGACTTTTGTGTCGTTGCTCTATTCACGGTTACTCTCCAAATGATGTCATCGGACCGCGCAGTTTCCACGGAGACGCGTATACTAAACATATCTGTAATCCTTTTCGTCGGATGTGTTCTCCATTCCCACTCTTCTGTTCCGTAGTAGAAACATTTGAAGGTCATGGTAAGTTGGTCTTAGCTAATGGGAATTATAATTGTATAACTTGTGAGGTTGCTTATTGTATGTTTATTCTTAATTTACACTACACACATACACCTATTTATAACAACCACTTATTTGGTGCGAAGGAGACCCTGAATTTCAACTACTTACATATTTTTGACAGATGTCTATTTCTTAAATTGCTTGACGGACATATTTTACAAGATGAAATTCCCTTAGGCATTATCAATGACATGAATGCTAAATGTGGAAATGTGTGTGTAAAGAGGTTTGCTGGGACTATGTCTTGACTGTGATTTGCTCTGGCTGGTTTTGTTCCAGCCACAGAGTTTGCGGGTCAATTCTACACGGCAGTCGGGCTGCCCGCACTCACGGCGGTATCACACCCGTGCCCCCACATCGCATGTTGACGAGATGTTGTTTGGACCACCCCAAAAAGTTCAGTTTTCCGCTAATGGTCAAAATGATCTATTGGTTTATTCATGGGAGCATAAATTAATTTTGTAGTCTATATGATTTTTGTAAAATTATACATACAAGGTTGATGTGAAGATTATCTGTAAATTAACCATCAATCCAACATATTTTCCAAGATGTGTGCCCATGATGACCAGGATAAACTACACTGCTCAGGGCCAGTGCCAGTTCAGAAAAAGAAGACACCAGAAACCATACGCATCATCAGCAAAGACCTTATTCGCAGCCTGAAGTAAGTATCTGAACGTTTAAGCTGCCATTCTGATGGGCTGTATGTGTCCTTGACAGAAGTTCTAGTAAATTTAAGGTTTAGCAAATACAGCAAACTGATGCATAATTACAGAATTTCCAAAGTGAATATTGTTTGTCATCTTATCTGTGCTGTAATCCTTGCATCTGAGGTTATTCTAAGGTGTCAAAGATGTTATTCCAGAGTTCCAGGGAAGGACCCATCTGGACTATCCATCATCCTACATCCTTCAGAAATGAACCGAATTATGGAAGAGTCTCAGACGCTTAGCAAGCAGGAAAGAGAGGCCATTTTGGAAGGCAAAACTAAAGAACGACAGAAAGCAATGGTGCGGGCATGCTGTTATGCTATGTTGTTATGCAGTACTACTGATACTACACAAAAGTAATGGTGCGGGCATGCCAGTATGTTACTGTGCAGTACTACTGATACTGTGTGACAGTATGTTTAGAGCTATATTTATTTATTTATTTATTTGCTTATTTTTCTAACAGAATAATACAGTAACACAATAACATTTACAAGAATTTCTTGTTTTCTCCAAAAAGTTAGTGACTACTCTAAGTTACTCCAAAAAGTTGCTAAAATGAGACTTTTACACCTGTATAAACATAATGTAAACTTAACTTTCTTTTGCACAGAACTGTCTATAAATATATGTGTGTGTGTGTGTGTGTGTGTGTGTAAAATTGAGACCGCTCTATATTTTTAAACAAATCTGCACTGTTAATCCTGGTTTAATTGCGGTTCTGCTGGCCGAGGGCTATGCTCAGCAATAGATTGCTTCTAGGTTCAAAATTTGTAAGACAGCAGTACACAAGAATAAGGTGAAGCAGGAGACACTGGGAATGACCATAAAGCAGTCAGGTAGAGGGGGGGAAGTAACTTTCTATTGCCAGAGATGACCGTTATCTTATCCAGCAGTTTCTCGTGAATTTTAGGATGACATCAAGTGACCTTCAAAGGAACGGGAAACATTAAGTGCAGGTGTGAAGTGCACTGCTAGGACAGATCGTATCAGGCTCTTAGTAGCAGGACTCAATAGTAGGAGTCCCATAAAGCCAGGAAGAAGGAAGAAGCTCTTCATTAATGAGAAACAGGGAGGAATTAGGCTACAGTTTGCAAAAAGTATATATTATTCACAGAAACACACATAAATTGAGAAATAAGTGAAACTAAAAATTGTGCTGTGGTCTCTTATGTTTTTCTACAGTTGTATCTGTGTGTATACATATATATGATTGCTGTTGTAATGACCTTGAATTGATTAGATCAGAATCGATTACATTACATTAGATTCAACTTTATTGACATTGCGCAAAGCAAAAATATTCAGACAATGATGTGCAGTTTGGCATCTAATTCAAAAGTGCACAATGGTCTCATATGTAAAACCTAATAAACAAGAAATAATATATCTTTATAGTTCCTTGGTAGTCTCAAAATATAATAAATACAAATATTAAAAATAATTCTGATTAAGGTCTATATTTACATTATAAATAAAATGTTGATTGCTTATCCATGTAAGAATCGAGGCTATAAGACACAACCAAAGAACTTTGGAAATGCAGTCCATTCTGTGTTCCTTATACCACTCATTCAGGATTCTGCAGAAGACAGAAAGGCGCAGATTCGACTGGCAGACATGTCTCGGAAAAAGAACCAGGGTCTGAGTGACCTTGAGGCAGAAGCCCAACAAAGAGCCCAGTACTTGCTAGAGAAGGCCAATGAAATGAGGATGGAACAAGAAGATGAAGTCAAAAGGCTCAATACGGTAGAGGGAACTGCTTAAACTCTCTCCCTGTTTCTATATTGGAATATATGTTTGAATGGTGACCTTAAACAAGTTCTGCCTGGGAAACACATGTCACTCTTGCGTTATTGTGTTTGCCTTACTAGCTCATCCTAGGTGCTCAGTGTCAGGCAGTGCTTGATGCTCAAATTGCAGAAAAACATCAAATTCACAAGGAACTGCAGGAAGAGGAACGGCGCCTGGACGCCATGATGGAGGTGGAGCGACGGCAGGCCTTGGAGGAGCAGGATCACATCAATGAGCTGAACAAGCAGAAGAGGGTCTTGTATGTTGCCTAACATGCTCGCTAGTTCCTGTGACCTTCCCAAGTGGCCTTATGCTTCGAAGTGTGAATGCATTTTGTTTGTCCCCTTAAGAGGTAAGTTACACATCGTGAAACAAATCCAAGAGCAGCTTGACCAAAGGATGCTCCAAGATGAGATGCGAGCACAGGAGGGTGAGCAGATTCTGAAGGACCTTGAAAAACTGCAATTGGAAGAGCTGCAGGTACAAGTCATGGAATCGCCATGGTTAAGTCCATATATCAGTATTATGTATAAAAATGTTATATTTTACATATAAAAACGTCTGATAACATTCCTCCAGACCCTCCAGCGCAGAAGAGAGGATCAGCGGCAACTGCTTTTGGAAATCCAAAAAATCAATGAACAGAGCCTACGAGCTAAAGAATGCAAGAAAGAAGAGGAAAAGCTGGCTGACCTGCATGCCTTGGAATATACCCGCCAGAAAATGGTAGGCGATGCTAATGAGTAGGTAGATCGGTAGAAATGTGAGAAAATAGCGGAGGAAAGACTAATACTAAGAATGTACTTTGGATTGACTAGCTAATTAAACCAGGTAACAGTTGCAGAGAATGTTGGTCTGAAAACAGGAGGGAAGGTGCAAGGTGGCAAAGGACGAATGGATTTACGGGGGATTATCATGTGTTGGCAGGAGCGTGAGGCAGAGTATGAGGCCGAACAGCAGCGCATTAAAAAGGAAAAGGAGAAAGAGGTGGCAGAGCTACGAGCCCTGCAGGAAAGGGAGCGCGACCACCAGGCCGAACAGGTCACACCAATACCGCACGAAGCGGAACCTAAGTATCGAAATGAAAATCAGGCCAAACAGTAAATATGTGTGAGGCGACCCGTCCTACTTCACCAACAGGATGAGCTGCGTGCCCGGAGGAACCAGGAGGCAGCCGAAAGGGAGTGGCGCAAGAGGGAGAAGGAACAGGCCCAGAAGAAAGTGGAAGAGCAGGAGAGGCTGAAGGCAGAGCGTCAGCAGCAGATAATGCAGAAAGAGCGCCTCCTATCCATGGAGGCCGGCCGCAACCGTGCAGAATTTGAGAGGGTCTTACGGTGAGGTAAACGGCTAACTAGGCAGCAAACAGTACAGCAACACAAGCCAGCTCCCGTTCTGTGTCTGAGTAACCTGTACATGTGCAGACCGGGGTGGTTTCTTCAAAAGCGTTGCAAAACCCCCATCGCTGTAATCCTATTTAAAACACACCACCCCCACAGAGCACAGCAGGAAGCCATAGCTCACGAGCAGCGAAGGGACGGGGTGCAGAAATGGCAGGCAATGCGTTGTGGAGAAGAGATCCAGCAACAAATGCGAGAGAGGGAGGTACTGATTCTGAAGAAGCGCAGGGATCTCCTGCAGGAGAGCAAACGGATCCAACAGGAGAGTCGCCATCACCAGGCCCAGCTGGAGGTTATGGTGCAGAGGAAACTAAAAGATCTGAAGTAAGTCTTAAAAAAGTGTTTAGTGTTAGTTCATATTTACAACATTTAATATTCAGCTCATATAAGCAGCCTCCAGGTTATAAATGAGATTTGTTCCCTAAGTCTGTCTTTAAATCACATTTGTAGGTAAGTCGGAAAAATGACACTGAACATAATAATACAGTAATGATAAGTAAATACACAGGGTGCTGTACTGGACCTCAACCTGACGAATCGCTGAACCCATGCAATGTTTTCACGAGCATCACAAAGTAGGGCGTGCATTAGTTATTATGAACCGTTGTACTTCATCTGAATGTTTTATATAATAGACTATTGCAGCCCTTGCATAGGATTTAGTTGTCCGTAAGTTGGACATTTTTAACCTGGGGGCTACCTGTATAAATGTGCCTCTGTCTTTTTTCTTATGTAGTGCATAGAAAAAACATTCAATTCCATTTCTACAAAGTGTGCTTTTTAGTTGATGAATGACCCTTTTCTTTGACATCCTGCTGCGTTAAACATATTTGTGTTAATATCATTGTCCTGCATTTGTTGAATGTGAAGGTATTTGTTGTTTTTTTTCTCGCTGTAGAGCGGCGGGGCTTCCGGACAAGTATTGTAAGCAAGTGGAGAGAAAGGCCCTCATGCTCCCACCACTCACTCACTAACGGATGGATAGATGAAAGATCAGCACCAACACTGTGATAGTACCAGCCTTCCTCTGCTTCTCTCATGCTTTTTGTCTTTCTGATCAGATTGTAGATTCTCAAGAAAAAACATCACTTTGAAGTTATATGGTGTAGAGAATAATAACAGCATATATGGTCTAACTGTGGGTTGGCTTCCCATCCTGGGTTGATCCCTGCCTTGCACCCGTAGCCTCCAGGACCCCCTCTAGACCCTCTTCAATGCTGAATAGGACAAGCGCTTACAGAAAATGGATGGACGGTCTAACTGTTACAGCCAAAGCAGCCCTTTGATTTCAGCTGTACAGTATTTTCTCTGACCTTTTTCTCCAATTAAGTGTCTGTAGAAAACTTCTCAAGGAGCCATTATCTGTAATAACTTTGTTTCCTGCAGGAGGGGTTGGATTTGCATAGTTGTGACTATCATGTATGTCTCCTGTAACCTGCAACACAACTTGGAAATGCTGCCAGTTAATGAGCACATGTCTTAGGGCCTGATTCTTTACTTAGCTGTTAAATAGTGCACAGTTTTCATTTTGGATTTTCATTATGTTGGGTTGCTGGTTTTGTCTTTGTTCTGTCCTAATAATTTTTCATAGTTTCATTTTCATTTTGTTTCTTTCAGTATGCTCATATCTTAGATTAGACATTTGGGAATAAAATATGTCCAAATATTGTGTTTCACACAGCACAATGAAATTATTTTAAATTCTTCTTAAGTACCATACTTTCTCATTCCCATGATGGCTGTCCTGAATTGGCAGTCAGGCGATTGAGTCTCTGCTCTGTGTGATTAGCTCTGATTCATGTACATCATTGTCTACTTGATTTAGAGCCTAGTTTCTGGGGCTTGGTTTAGTTTATTTGTGTCAGTCCTGGGATTTTTGTCAGGCTCATCAGCATGTCACCGGCTCTGTGGTTTTGAGTGCCATTGTCCTGTTTGCCGGAGCCATGACCTGGTTAGCTGGTGCCTTGTTCCTGGGTCCAGAGTTCTGCAGCTGGCAGGCAACTGGCTTCTTGATCTTAGGTTTGCTATGATTATTCTGGCTGTGTGTTTCTGCCCCACTTCCTGTTTCCTGGATCCTGTTGCCTGTTGAGTCCACCATGGGACAAAACCAATTTTCCTATGCAGTAAGAGTTGTGTTCACATTCTGGGGTACTTTTCCTTCATGCTGTAGAGCAGCAGGTCTTCCTGAAAAGCAAGCACACACAGGCCATCAGAGAGTTGGGGAAATTTTCTTGGTAGGCCGGTTTTGTGAGAACCAATCTTTCTTCCCCAATACCGACATTATTAACTCAATATGACAGGGGTGTCTAACCGGTGTGTGATTCCATGTTTCCATGTTGGTCGCAGGAGATGTTTAATGGATAACGCTTTGTGTTCACGACAAAATACACCAAGGGGTCCCCACACCAGTCAGTGGCAAAATATAGCCCCCTCAAAAAGTATTGTAAATACATTGAGAGAGTGGCCATCTCCCACTCAGAAGCTGCTTGTGACATTGCTTTACTTATGGAACTGCCCATTTTTCTGACAACATATTAAATTTTAATTGAAAACAGAGTGTTCAGCTGGGTGTTACGATGCGTCAGTTGTGAACGGCGAAAGGAGAGAAGTCCAGCCAGGAAATGCGGGGAGACAGGGTTTATTGTCCACAACACGACAATACATGGAAACGTTAATGCCGCGTCTGCCGGAATAGACGCAGACACAGACCTAAATACACAAGACAGGCACAAGACAGGTATGCGGCAACGCCAAACAGGTGATAACAATTGGAGATCACAAGAGGTAACGAGGTGGGCGTGGCACACAGGAAAATCGGACGGAGTGGGACGTAACACTGGGTTCCCTAAACTGTTTCCTTAGCCATTTTCTTAAAATGTTTTCCTTAGAATTTCTTTAGTGAATATAAAGTACATAAGTAACGTCAAAATATCTTTGTATAGTATTATCTGACATCCAACATGTCTGATCATCCAACCATGCATCCATCCTTTTTCCAGATCACACCCAGAACACGATAATGTCTGCCTCATAATACTGTTTATCAGTCGATATACCTTACATTCCTCTCTCACTCCAGGACGTACTATTAGGAAAAATGAATTGCCTGTTGTGTGTCCAGATGTGGACATGTTGTTCCTTGCAATAGACTGGCTTTCCATCCAGGGCATAACCCTGCCAGGAATAAGCCCCTGTGACCCTATACTGGAAGAAGCAGATGGAATATAGATACACTGGCAAGACTGTAAAATTTTTGATGAACTACACTGCCCGTCCAAAAAAAAGTCGCCATTTGAATTTATATCAGCAAATACTTCAGAACCAATGACTGGATCATTATTACAGCTCAGCATCGAAATGCCAAGATCCATTGGGTTCGAATTGTTAAAGATGGTTCAGGGAGCATGAGGAATGATTTTTTCACACATCTGAGTTGTGACCTTAACCTCATTGAAGGGCTTTGGGATGTTCTGAAGGAGCCTTTATGGAGTGATTCAGCTCACTTGTCAATACAGGATCTTGGTGAGAAATGAATGCAAATCTGGATGGAAATAAAGGGTGAGATGTTGCATAACTATAACTAATTAGGTATAACTAATTAGCTATACTTTGAAAAAAAATAAACAATCAAATGAGATACTGAGATCTACTTACACTGGCCATACTTTTACCTTAATAGGTGTTTAGTAGAGGGGGGAGACATTTTCAGGATGCAGTGCGATGCTAACGTGACAGATTCTGCATCCATGCCTGAGAAAAAAGGAATCGATTACATTTATGGAGTTGAAAGAGAAAAGGAACATATGCAGTAAATAAGATGTGAACCACAATGAAATACTTTGGGAACAAAAATGAGAAATTGCAGCTCTCGTTTTACCCTGAGTTAGCAACTGCCAAAAATGTTGTGGCTAACCAGCTAACCATACAGGAAGTAACGGCACCAGCGATGGCCCCGAACTTCAGAAGGGCAAAGATGATCATGCAACCTGTTGCCACATTTACTGCCAATGATGTCTTGGGAAATGCAGGCTTTCCCTCGCTTCTGCATTCCTTACAACCAGTGGAAGTTCAAGACCATTTTGACTGGGGGAGGGGCGGACACCCAAGTAGCATACGTGTGGGGGGGGGCATGCATGTTATCACCTGGGCACTGCCCCGCTCACAACCCACAGCCCCTCCAAGGGCACTGCCCCACTCACAACCCACAGCCCCTCCAAGGGCACTGCCCCGCTCACAACCCACAGCCCCTCCAAGGGCACTGCCCCGCTCACAACCCACAGCCCCTCCAACCCAGGCCGACCCTTGCTTGTAACAAAAGTACTACAGACCATCACAGAGATTTCACAGCAATACCTGCTCTATAGTGACTGTATTTTGAAAACTTAACTATTACAACAGAACTCTTGAGTTGTTATAGTGCAATAAAGTGTAAGTTAAAGCAGTGTTTTTTTGGTAAATAGATTAAAATATTTTAACACATTACGGAAATCTTGGATGAAAAAAAGCAGCTTTTTCATGTAAGGAGACAGTTTTGATTCTGATTTTTGAACAAATAAGAATCTAAAAGGACTTGAGGTCAGATTTATCAGAGAACTTGAGTAATAATGGATGAGATGTATCCTGATGCATCAAGCATCACTTTATGATTGACTCGTTATACTGTGAATCAGGGTTGGACTGGGACATAAAAACAGCCCCGGACATCATCCACACCGGCCCACCACGTTCACACACACACACACGCACTGTATGTATCTATATGTATTAATTCAGTTTCCATTATCCTCAATATACAGGTAAAATGGCTGATTAGAATATAAATACAATTTATTTACTATTAAAATGAATTGAAAAATAATAAATAAGAAAATGC
>JABFEA020000039.1:11981743-11992948 GCA_019775915.2 Cyphomyrus plagiostoma | reverse complement strand
ATGTCCTTCCGGAACTGGAAACACATTGATCTAACCTCTATGGCTGCAGACCTCCAACTTCAAATTCCCTGTCCAGCTATCACAATGGTAGATGAACTGGTAGACCATTATTATACATCTTTGAGCAGCGTTTTTGACCTCCATGCCCCTATCAGGACACGTGAAGTTACTTTTGTACACTCTGCTCCTTGGTATACACCAGAACTACGCCAAATAAGAATGGCAGGCCGTGCTTTGGAGCACCGGTATAGAAAATCTGGACTCACTGTTTATAAGCTTGCATTCCGTGACCATCAAAGGGCCTATTCTAAGTCCCTGAAAGATGCACAATGTAAATTTTACTCAAATCAGATCAATAAACATAAAGGCAATTCAAAGCAGCTGTTTGCTACAATTAATCATCTTTTGGAGCCACAACAGCGATCTTTCACCGAAGTTACTAAGGAGTAGTGCAACAGCTTTATTGACTTCTTTAGATCAAAAGTCAGTAACATTCGCTCCTTAATGCCTGGACCACATTCTCTGCCACTGCCTGCCTTTAATCCTTCAATTGGGAGTTTGCCATCTCTCCCATATTTTACTGAGGTCTCAAGCAGCCACATTGATGGAATTTTGCAAGGAATGAAATCATCATCCTGCACACTGGATCCTATTCCGACAGTTCTGCTTAAGTCATTCATCCCTATTGTCAGTCCAATCATTACGAAGTTAGTAAATCTTTCACTACAAAATGGTTATGTTCCACCCTCTCTCAAAGCAGCTGTCATTCGCCCAATGTTGAAGAAGCCCTCATTAGATCCAGAGGTGCTTGCAAACTACAGGCCCATCTCAAACCTGACCTTTTTGTGTAAGGTTTTAGAAAAGACAGTTGCTTTCCAACTTCAGAGTCATCTTACATGTAATAATTTGTTTGAGAAGTTCCAGTCAGGCTTTCGTTCAGCCCATAGCACGGAAATGGCACTGATTCGGGTGACAAATGATTTACTGATGACAGCTGATGCAGGTTCTCCATCTTTGCTTATTCTCCTGGATTTGTCAGCAGCTTTTGATACAGTGGACCATACCATTCTCCTGGATCGCCTCCATCATACAGTTAGACTCTCGGGAACTGCGTTGCAGTGGTTCCAGTCCTACCTGTCTGGCAGGACTGAACATGTCATGTTGGGAGGATGTACATCCAGGCCGTCCACCGTCACATGTGGTGTTCCGCAGGGGTCAGTTCTTGGTCCTATCCTTTTTACCATCTATATGCTACCTCTTGGTCACGTCATCACCAGACATGGGTTGTCCTTCCATTGTTGCGCTGATGACACGCAGCTCTACATTAAAACTGCCCCAAACCCCTCAGAAGCCATCCTGCACCTCACTGCATGTCTGGAGGAGATTAAGGCTTGGATAAACAGCAATTTTCTACAGCTGAATAGCAGTAAAACTGAGGGATTCCTTGTTGGCACCCCCCACCAGATCCATTCTTTTCCTATACTCCAGTTCACCTTTGATAGCCAGGCTATTACTTTCTCCCCCTCAGTCACTAATCTGGGGGTTCGGTTTGATCCGCAGTTAACCTTCAGTGACCACATAAAACATCTGTGCAAGACATCGTTTTACCATCTACGAAAAATCTCCAAACTCCGCCCCCTTTTAACCCTCCCAGATGCAGAGAAACTTGTCCACGCCTTTATTTCCTCAAGGCTGGATTACTGTAATGGACTTTTTGCTAGGATTCCTGCTATGGACATACAGAAGTTACAATACATCCAAAACAGCGCTGCAAGAATCCTACTGAGAGTAAGGAAATTTGAACATATCACTCCCATCCTCAAATCACTTCATTGGCTCCCTGTTTCTTCCCGGATTGAGTACAAAATTCTTTTGTTAACCCATAAATGTATTTTTGGCCAGGCACCTTCATATCTTCAAGATCTGATTAGTTTGCAAACCTCCAACCATATCCTCAGATCATCAGGTAGCATGCTACTTCAAGTTCCCTCTACTAAGCTCTGTACTATGGGGGGTCGAGCTTTTTGCTCTTTTGCCCTGCAGCTATGGAACCATCTTCCTGTCCAGCTGCGAATTATACAGAACCTTAACTCTTTTAAAGCAAATTTGAAGACTTTTTTATTTAGGAAAGCATACAACTGCTGAGTTTTCATATTTAGTAGCTGTAATATTTTAGATTCTATGGATGTTTTTAACGTTTGCTGTTTTTAATTTTAATGTAGCACTTTGAGATTTTGTTAATGAAAAGTGCATTATAAATAAAATGTATTGTTATTATTATTAAAATACCATACAAAAATCGCTGACTGACAATTGTGTATACATTTAATAACAAAGGATAGGTATCTTAAAACTCTACCCTTGCAAGACAGACTAACAAAGATGCCAACCACTATCACTGATCTGGGGAGTAAAACAAGGGTAGGCACATCATACACAGATCACAATTATCAAACCAAAGACAGGTGTGGATGGTTAACACATTAGGCCTGGAAACAATTAGGTGATGACCAGGACCTCTGCTGGCCAAATGGGGACGTGACGGGTTGACGAGATAGAAAAAGGGCAGCTGTCAGGACCTAAGAACTATGTTGTGCTGATACTGTGATTCTGAGACTGTGAATTGTTTAAACCCCTTTCAGCATAATGCTGGAGTAGGTCAGTTTAGTTTGTAGTATGTTTATCTGCCCAGGGAGCTATGGTAAGCTGACATTTAATATATGACATGACATGTGGCAAAATATTCAATAGCAAGACTGGCTGGGCTGTGTATGTGAAAGGACTGGAGTCTTGTCTGGACTGTCCTCCTGGCCACCGGGTGTCCCCAGTCACACATTTTTCTCCAAGGTCTCTGTGGTGGACTTGGTGTGGCTCTGGGTCAAGGTGAAGCTCCGATTCTGCTGGTGACTGGGCTCATCGGACAGGAAGTTGAGGACGCTGCGCAGGGAGCGTGAGAGGCTGTCCTTGAAGCCGCGGCCCAAGCAGACATAGAGCAGCGGGTTGAGGCAGCTGTTGAGATACGCCAGGCAGAGGGTCAGCACTTCGGCCAGCCGCAGATGGGGCAGGTTGGGCGAGTCCTGAGGCTCCATCAGCATCAGGATGTCAACGATGTGAAGGGGCAGCCAGCAGAGCACGAAGCAGAGCACCACGGCGCAGATGATGCGACGAGTCCGCTGGGTGCGGGCCACGCCCCCCCGGCTGGTGCCGCGTGCTGCCTTGTTATACACCACCCAGTGGCACAAGGCAATGATGAGGACGGGGAGCAGGAACCCCAAGCTGAAACGCAGCGTGACGACGATCCAGGCCATCTGCGGGCTGTAGCCGGCAGTGCATATCACCTTGTCGCCATGGCGATGCTCTGTCGTGAAGACAAAGTGGGGCGTGCTGCTGATTAACGCCAGCAGCCACACCCCCACGCACACCCCCTTAGCCCATTCCGGCCGCCTCCAGTTCTGGCACCAGACGGGCCGGCTCACCAGGAGCCAGCGATCCAGGCTGATGAGTACCAACAGCAGCACACTGCAGTACATGGTGAAGTAGAGCAGCCCACTAAGGACCTTGCAAGCCAGCAGGCCGAAGGACCAGTGCTGGTCCTGTGCCAGTGGTACCATCAGTAAGGGCAGGGACAAGCAGCAGAGCAGGTCAGCCAGGGCCAGCTGCAGGAACCACAGCGAGTTGACGGACTGGGGCATGCGGAAGCCAGTCACCCACACCACCAGCCCATTGCCAGGAACGCCAAGCAGGAAGACAAGGCTGTAGCAGACCAGGGCAGCCACCTGATTTGGGCCAAGTGGGGATGGGGTCTCCAGAAGCAGGTCACCGCAGTCTGTGTCATTAAGCTGGCATAAATACTCCATGTAATCAAAGTTGTCCATCATCAGGAAGAGGGCAAGCAGACGATGAAGAAGGATGAAGCTGTCACAGCAATAAACAGGAACAGTTACTGTACAGTTCCTTATTCATTTTGCAATACAGTATTAATTTTTGACAAAACATGCACAACAAAGCTTCACTTCTTCTTTTAGTACAAGCTTTGCTTGTGATGCCCATCCATGCATGTCTGCATTATTCCTTTATAAAATGTGTCTAAAGTGCTGTATCAGTTTTGATTTGGACACTCCTGTCTGGCCTTCACATCGCAGATCTTTACCATATTAGAACACATTAAATTTCAAAAAGTAGCCAAACTGGAACTAGCATGCATGCTGACATTAACACAGAAGATGACCAGCACTCATGCATTTATATAATTGAATTAGATTAGAGTTATCGATTTGTTCACCATTACTGTATGTCGACACCCTAAAATGTATTATTTTGTAATTTAAATTATTGCTTTGTATGTGACGTTTTTATCACAATTGATATATTTATTATTTATATGCAGTATCGGCTAAAGACTAAACTTTCAGAAACCTAATCTTTGATTTTATGAGGGGAAGTGAAAGAGAAAACAAAGAAGGAAGGAAGGAACTGCGGGGAAATATGTGATAAGAGGCATGAAATGTGAAAAGTTTCGTCCCAGAGGGGCTTCACTGACGCCCAAAAAGCAACATTAGCAGTCAATATAATCAATCTGCATCTACCTGAAGGAGTCAGACCACCACCGACGATCTTAAGCTGCAAATTCTATTTTTAAAAGTCTCCTCAAATGATGCCAGTTTGCATATCAGATCAGAGAGATTTAAAGAGGGACCAGGATAATTTAGCCCCTTTTGTCCAGCTGAGGACTGTACAGGAGCTCCACCATAAGCACCACGTGTAAAAACCAGATCAACAGCTACAGCACGGCGTAGAAATCTTAGGCAGCCAAAGAAAGTGTTTAAGGCTATATTTCTTGGTAGTAATTGTACAGAAAAAAACACAATTAAATATTATAACACATGCAGATTAACAGTAACAATAACAAATAAGAATTTCATCTGTCCTCCAACAAGTTACCGGTATCTGCTTGGATGTATGGATAAACTGGCTTTTGGTTTCCATACCTCACCTCAGCTATTCTGTGAATTCACTACATTTCTCCACCAGCTCAATTAATTAATCACCCTGATTAGTTAAATAACTCAATCGGATATTGAGTAACCAGACAAGGTGGAGTAGTGGTTGGGTCAAAAAAATACATGAGTGTATTATATAGTAACATGACTAAGCTGACACACTTTGACAGATATAATGTCATAGTTTAACATCAATATGAAGATAATTTAAGCATCACTTTATGTGCGGTATTGTATTTAAAGGCACAGGATACAGAATTTTACTTTTTATATCACAGTTTCATTTATCATGATATGCACAAATACTACAGAAGTATGTTTTCTGTTTGAAAGGTTAGCAGATAGTCAACAATTATTTTTCAAAATAAACTGCAAATCGTGAACAAAACTGACGATACCTTCAGTGAAGAAGAACAACAAAGGAACAGATCGTTAGTAGCGCCTAATTATGAGAGACATATATATACCTGTTTTTTTCTGCTGTAAGGCATGAAATTTCCACTGCTCCACCCAGCAGAGCCCTTGCACAATAACAGTGACATACTATCAGCTTCACAACCACTGCTTTCTCCATATAGAGTGTGAAGAAAGTTGTGATGAGTAAGCTTTTGGAGAGCATGCTGGGTCCACATCTCCAGTCTCTGCACAGTTAAAATACATACAGTTAAGTTAATAGCTGTCTTGAAATTCCCCATGCTATATGAGTGTTCCCTGTGGTGAACTGACATCCCTATCAGGGTGTCCCCTGCCTTGTGCTCAGTGCATCCTGGGATATGTCCCTACCTGACTGTGACTGGATTGATAGATATTCATTCATATCAAATATGTCTATGTTTTTACATGTTCTCATACAGTATGTGTGTGAATCACCAGTGTGTGCAGGTGCCCTGGGATGAGTTTGCCACCCCATCCTTTAGAAAATGGATGGTTGGATGGATGGATAGATGTTCTCGTACCTGTTCTTGCCTTGACATGGATATAAGTGGGTTATAAACTGGCATTCTCTTGTAGGTGTGTGAGTATGTCTTGTAAGGGTATGATATAGTGTCCAGGATTAGCCATCTCTGGACACGTCTGTCAAATCTGTCTCTTTGAATATTTTTGAAAGATACGACTCAGTAGAAGTTATAGGCACAGATATGGAATTTGCTATTACTGAGCAAGTCTATTGGTACAAAATGATTCACTTTGATTTAGCTGATATTTACAGCATTATAATACATTTTGTGATTTAATGTTTGACAAAATCAGTCAATTTACCCATCAACTAATTCTCTAATCAAAAATTTGGATTGCAAAATAGCTTCCTGTTTAATGCTTTTCACCTCATTCGTCAGAAGTTTGTCATTCTTAAAGTGCAAAGATTGCAGATTCATATCACCAGCTGAATTTAAAGGGTGTATTTCCATCTTGCTGCAGTGATATATTAATATAACGTTGGTTCAAAACCATCTTAAAAAGGGAGAAAACAGATTGTAATTTTAGGCAAAACTGCCTCTTACCGGTGAGCTCTTTTGTCCTGGTATTTTTTTTGTCTGTCCAGGCTTCTAAGAATATAACTTGCATTCCCCTTGCAAATATCTTGCTATTGTAAATATTAGCCTCACAAACAAATATGTGTTGTGCACAGCGATAAAGTATAACCCCAAATCAGAAAAAATTGGTACAAAAAAAATAAAGCAGTAATTCATAGATTTCCCTTAAATTTTATTTCATTGCAGACACTATGACCACAAGATAATTCATGTGTTTTTTTTTGGTCAACATCATTTGATTTGTAAATAAATATCCACTCTGTTTTATAACAAAGCCTGGACACCACCCCTTCCCCCAGACATGACAGAAGCACCATCAAAACACTGACACACTAAATTGTCTGGGATGTAACCTATCTCAGAGAGATGTGACAGAATCTGGTTAGAAATACATTCAGCATCAAGCTGATTCAGTTCAATTAAGCCAATCAGGTGTTCTTCGGGTATAGAGTTCTGGACTAATCGAATCACTACAGACAAATCCTCAATGCTACAGCGATCCCTGGTACCATCACCTTTAATGCAAAGTCCAGGACAGTCCATTTTTTCATATTTGGTCCTGATGTCTTTTAGCACCATTTTGGCAAGAGTCTCAATTATTTCATTTTGAATTACATTGGATGTGTATTTTCTATTGCCTGGGATGTATTTTGCAATTTCCGCAAGTTTGGCATCTTTTTTGATTGTGTAATCAATGAAAAGTCCCTGCTCCCTCCCCACCCTCGAGACTGTGACCACGCATAGCCACTTCATTCACTATAAAGAACTGGACTATTCTTTTCTATCTGGGTTGGACCCCGAGGAACTCCGCTTTCTCCTGTCTCTGCCCGGCGCCGATACTCTTGCCATGCAGACATGGCTCTGGCGTGCGGGATACAAGACGTGTCTTTCTGGAAGCCACCATCTTTTTCTAGAGTTTTTTCCAGTTAGTGTAGCCATGTTTGGTGAATATATCCTTGCCGTCAGAACTGGAAACACTAAATCTGCAGCAGGCAAAGCAAAAGTCGGCATCACGGACAACAGAATATTCAAGCGGTGGTCAGGACTGATGCCAGCTTGCACTAAAACATCTGAGTGTCTTTCTGAATGCGCTTGGAGTAATTAATTAAAATGGACTGGCATGGGCTATCCATATATAAGTCAGGCAGACCGGACGGTATATTTTGTTGAAGGCAGAGGTTTGGAGGCCCCAACACGGATGCAGAGCTGGAGGGTTATATCTCCATCTACATCTTTTGGAGTTTCAGTTCCTGACGTGGGTGCACTCTGCTCCGTGTTGGTACCAGCGGTGTTGGGCTCAACCGTAGAGCCAGCAGCTTGCAGAGGGACATAGCTTTTGGTACCAACCAGAAAACAAAAGGAGAATGGAACCTATACGTTGTTGTAATTAAACAATGCAGACAGCGGGTTAAAAACATGCTGCAAAATGTGAGGAGTAGAGCTGTGAGCTGCACAGCGCCTGCCAGGGGAGGCGCCACTGACGGACACACCCCCAGTTCAAATGGGCCCATTGGAAAGCAACTCAGTTTTGAAAATCAAATGTTTCTTTTTCCTCCAGAGTTTTCATTGGACAGACAGAGCATTTTGCAGGGTGGGCGCGGCTTGTTTCTGGGGGGGCAGTGCCCAGCCCAGCCCCCTGTGGTCATGCCTCCGCTTGAGCTTGATGGGCCGAATGGCCTCCTCTCGTTTGTATACTACTTGTCACCCTATTTAGTGTGTTTGTTTCCCTTAAGCCGTTGTATTCGGATGAGAAGAAGGTTAAGTTAGGGTTAGGGTTAGGGATAGGGGTCAGGGTTAGGGGTCAGGGATAGGGGTCAGGGATAGGGTTAGGGTTAGGGTTAGGGGTCAGGGTTAGGGGTCAGGGATAGGGGTCAGGGTTAGGGGTCAGGGATAGGGGTCAGGGTTAGGGGTCAGGGTTAGCTGAGGGCTGGCTTGTTGTCCTGCAGTATGAAGGTCCAACTTCCATGAAGTCCTCTATATTTTTGAGGCCTAAATGACAGGCATATAGAATGCAACTGTGAGATTTAACATTTAACATTAATGCTGAACACTATATGCAGGCTGAACACTATACACAAGCAGCAAACACTAATGTCCAGATATCTGTCACTCCTGCTGGGTAGACAGGTCTTTAGGTCACCTGTGTTAAATCTGATCTTTAATACACATTTTAATGCATTAGCATACCCTGGGCTGTAGTATTTTTTTATTTTTCTTTTATTATATACCATTAATATTTATGTATATACTTTTTATATTTGTATATTTTTCTTATTTTAATCCACTGCTGTGTTTTAGTTTTTTTGTGTATTTGATATGCTTTGATTTTGAAGCATTCAGCACTTTGGTCAGCTGGGGCTGTTTTTAAATGTGCTGTATAAATAAATTAATATATTAAATAATTAATTTATAATAAATTAATTAAGTAATGCATGCAGGTCTACTTCTAGTAGTTTAATGCTTTTTCAAAGTAAAATTTTTGAGGCGGGGCTGGACTTTTAACCATGAAACAGAAAATTCTAAAACAAAACACAGGACAAAGGAATCTCCCACACTGGGTGTCCCCTGCCAGGCTCTGTGACTCCCTGGACAGGCTCCAGGCTCTGTGACTCCCTGGACAGGCTCCAGGCACTGTGACTCCCTGGACAGGCTCCAGGCTCTGTGACTCCCTGGACAGGCTCCAGGCACTGTGACTCCCTGGACAGGCTCCAGGCTCTGTGACTCCCTGGACAGGCTCCAGGCACTATAACTCCCTGGACAGGTTCCAGGCACGCCTCTGCCTTTCTCCGGTAAGGAGGCACGCATTAGCATTAACTGTACGGTAATACAACTGCTTGGTACAAGGTTTACCAAAACCTGAGTTTGACCACTGCTGTCATGTAAGCTTGCGTCTGACCAACCCCCCTGTCGGTGATGAGTGATGGCAGATTTCTGTTGCATCTATGTCCTCAGCATGCCCAAGCTGAAAGCCCTCCTGACATTTATCCTTGTCCTAGTCCAGAATGCCGACTGGGGGGAAGACGCCCTCGTTCGCATCAGGGTGCCACTCACATCTGTAGGTGGCAGCCTCTCCTCATAATAAAAAACTGGGAGCAAGATCGGTCCCCAGGTCTGGCGGCATCAGGAAAGATCTGTAATGGCAGAGGAATTTGGCAGAAGCAAAGAAAAGAGGAGGGAAAAAGGGTAGGCCATGTTGGACAATTAAAACTTCAAGAAGGAAGGGTTCATATTTACACATATTTTACTTTTTTTACTTTTTTTGTCCAAATATGGAAGTTGGCAAATGGCACATTGCAAAAATACTGCCTTCAAGGAAATGGCAAGGCATAAGACAGAGACAAAGGTGTTAGTTACGAGTGAGAAATAACATCCTCCTTTTTTTGAAGTTACCAAATTTAGGTCTTATTTCCACAATAGCAGCTTAACTTGTGCAGTTTCCGGGCCAAGATCCAAAACCCACAACCTGAAATGGCAGCTTGTCAGTTCTCCTCTGAACCAGCAGTTCCTCCATGGCAGAATCCTTGAGTTCTGCAGACAGGGTAGGTGGGACAGAAGGCAAACAGTAACTGAAACACAAACAGCACAGACTTGGGTACTGACAGTGACTGAGACCAGAACCGGCCCATCACATAAGCGGTATAGGTGAATGCTAGGGGCTTCCTCCATCTAAAGAGGCGTCTGAAATTTTCATTTTCTTTTAACACTTTTTCGTTCTGTTTTCATTTGTTTCTAAAAAAATAAATCTCAAAAAAACAATCTTGCAATGTGCGTAACACCAGCGAACATCTCAACTACAGCACCACGGTGGTCAGGACAACCTCTGACTGAGACAGAGATCACAGGCAGACCGCAGAGACCCCAACTGTGACAGAAACTGAAAAACAGAATCATGCCAGGAGGTCAGAACATTTTAGCGCCACTCTCACCCTGCTCACTATGACCTGTGATTGTGCCAGATAAGGCAAGATTTCACATTAGATTGCTAAGAAAACTTCCAGGATGTATGATAGATGTGCATCAGTATACTGGGTTTGCGAATATTCTTGTCCAACAAACATGAGTGCAGCTGTACTTTCTCATCAGATAAAAATTAAAAATACAGCCACGGAAAAAAATAAGAGACCACAGCACATTTTTTGTTTCAATAATCTCTCAGTTTATGGGCATATATCTGTGAATAATACATGATTTTTTGTTTGCAAACAGCAGCCTGGTTCTACTAAAGAAAACAAAGTGAAGGAAAAAGATTAAACTAAAGAAACCACTTAATTAAAACAACTAAGAAACTGGGCCTGACAGGGAGCAGGACTAGAAAACCAAGCAGAGAGCAGGAACATACAGGAACACAGATTAACTTTTCATAGCACGAAATAACGATAACTGACTAGAGAAAAAAGCAGAGAGCATGAACATACAGGCACACAGATTAACTTCTCATAGCACGAAATAACAATAACTGACTAGAGAACAAAGCAGAGAGCAGGAACATACAGGAACACAGATAAACTTCTCATAGCACGAAATAACAATAACTGACTAGAGAACAAAGCAGAGAGCATGAACATACAGGCACACAGATTAACTTCTCATAGCACGAAATAACGATGACTGACTAGAGAACAAAGCAGAGAGCAGGAACATACAGGCACACAGATTAACTTCTCATAGGA
>JABFEA020000039.1:11924756-11967552 GCA_019775915.2 Cyphomyrus plagiostoma | reverse complement strand
CGCCCGCCCCGGGGGGGGCCGGGGGCCCGGGGCGGGGTCTTGGGTCTCATTTGCTAAGCCTCCCTGTCATTCAGCAGCCACAATGTTATCTTTCATGCAGGATACTTCTGCTCCATCGCATGCAAATACTGATTTAAATCTAAAGCAAAGTAACATGAACCATCACATGGTAAGACTCCATCGATCTTTCTAGTTTCACGGTTCCCCAGCGTTAGCCACTATAAACACATGAATCACCTTGTGATGCTGCACCAAGGCACCCAGTTTAACCATTATGAATGGGAATCTAACTACTACATGTTAATCCCACAGGACGCTCTGAGTGGAATGAGGGGCAGCCAGCCCGCAGGAGCTCACCTGGCCTTCGTGGGATACTCATACACGGCCGCTGGGTAGCCTCTCCTCTCCACCACCGCCTGTAGTCTTTGGTGTGTCCTCACATTCTCTAATGAGTAGTAAGCCTGCCTTTTGAAGAGTTACTCGTACTCATCTTTTCAGGGAGACCAAGGACCACAGCGGCAACACCGTGATGAGTACAGACAAGCAGCGGAGAAGGGTCAGTGAGGCTCTCATTCGGGACAACCTGGTACAGAGAAAAACATCCCAAATCCTTAAACAAGGACTCTTTACGCACCTTTGTGGTCACCACACCTGGTTATTTGGAGTCCAGAGGGATGCTTTCTGGATTATTACTGGAGGTGGTGTTTGCTTGGTTTCCATGGCAGCTCACAGAAAGCGTATCAGAGGAGCAGCCGAAACCGTTACAGCACCAACTAGTGTTGAGTAAGGGCCCTGCAGGACACGTGCACAACGACGACACTGAGCTGGATGCTGCAATGGCTACGGAGCTGCAGAGGTATGGGACTGCCCAAGTTAGGGGAAACCAAGATAAAAAGGCTGCATAACATCAATAAAAGTACACAAAGGGGTTTACAATCACACTGAAAATAAGTTAAAACACCGCCTGGGACGGGTTTTAGGTCCCTTCACAAGCGGTTGGAAATGTGTGGATGGACTAAATAATAATTGGTGTACAGAACAGGTGTTGATTTGATTGTTAGAAAAAAAAAAAAGCAGAAACAATTTTTGAGTCCCGATCCTGAAGTAGAGCTTTAATTAAGCTGTTAGCATAAGGACCAGACGAGTTGCTAAGAGCAGGTTAGCACTTAGATTTCCTGGTAAAGGGAAGAGCCAGACCAGCATCATTAATGGCAGACACATTGCGTGACACTTTGCTCCGCGTGACAGGGTGATTCTGATTGGCTGCTTCACTCAGACAGCTGCAGGAAGCAGAGCAGAGGAACAGGGGCCTGGCGGAGGAGATCAGGCAGCTACAAGGGGAGCTAGAGAGTCTAAGAGCCAAACGGCTGACAGGTAACCATCAGGCCATAGCCCCCCCCTGCCCGCCCATGTGATTCATATCCAGTGTTATGGCGTTTCCCATTGCCGCCAGAAACTGAGCCATACCCATGCTGACATAGCCAGTGTGTGACCTAACCGAACTGAATATATCACCAGTATCTGATTGGCTGAAAGCACAGAGTTACCAGTGATCTGCATCCATAGGCATGGAGTTTCTGGCAAAAAAAAAAATTCATTATTCATTAGTAGCGTGACAAATGTTTCAATGAATTCCCTATATCTTGGAACTTGAAAATTTCAACTTCCTACCTAAAAAAGTACTATACAACTGCTGAACAGAATGGATTCATAATGCAAATTTACACAAGCAAATGCTAATTCCACTAGTATTTGATGCTAACATAACACAGTGATTCTCACAGACATAGGAGGTAAGGAGCATGCGCCGATTACAGCGTGTAAGGAGCATGCACTGTTTACAGTGCGTTTCCGCACCCACCATATGGCAAACCACTTCAGGGATGAGAACCTGAGTGCAGCCATGTGGCGGGTGGCACCTCAGCACCACACCAGTCCGAATGGACCAGTGTGAGGTTTTTTCCAGTGTCTGGAGCACCAATCCTGCCACCAACCCCCAAGTCATTCCCTGTAAGTTGGAGGATCTACTTATAGGGCTGCATGTAGATTAATGTCATACCCAGGATGAAGCACTTACAGGCTAAGGGCCTTTGATCAAGGGCCCAACAGAGTAGAATCACTCTGGGAATTCACGGGATTTGAACCAGCAACCTTCCAGTTGCTAGCACGGAGCCCTGGCCTCAGAGCCAGCACTCCATTCCACCACACAATAAAAAAAGAAAAGAAAAACACTGCAGATAGTAAGTTATTATGTAATCATCATGTATAGCGTGTGGACAATATCCATGCTGCTCTCTGGTTTATGTCACTGTTACTTCGCCACCCTGGCAACGTCTTTACCAAGCCGACCTTTCTGCAGTGTGCAGTGGGAAACCAAAGTGAGCTGGAACTGCACTGTAACTAGTCTGTCTTCATGGTATGGCTCAGGTACACGTCAGTTCCTGTATACCACTGGAAAGGCACCATTAGTAGTGATAGCCAAATGAAATTTCATGAACCGTTTTCTGCATTTTTTACTCCACTAGATGGCGCCCTTGGTTAGCGTTGAAATATGAATTGAGCACTTTCTTTGAATAGATCTATTGGCGTCTGAAAATATAGCAAAGTTCATGCAGCTTCATTTAGCCATCACTAGCCATTAGACAGCGAGTTCAGCAGCAATGGGGCATAGTCAGCACTGTGTTCCCTGCCCAGGCCCAAGCAGGGTGCTGCCATGGCCCTAACTGCAGCCTCACCCCTCTGCCCAGCACTGCACAAAGCTGGCTGTCCTAACCCATGTCTCAATTCTCCAACCATAGAGCTCAATATCCACGAGCCACACGTCTTCTTGCCTGACCACCGCCTGGATGATACAGGGGATGTAAGCCCTCTTTACTCTATCCTGTGTATTTCCGTATCTACTGTAGGCTGTAAATATGATCTGCCTCATCCACACTGTGGATTAAGTGATGCCAAACATAAGCACTGCCTATAATATAGTGGTGTAACCAGCAGGCGAAAGAAAAGCAAAACTGAGAATCCCTGCCACAAACCCCCCCCCCTTCTCCTTCTCACCTTCAACCTGTGTTTGCAGGGGAAGCTGGCACCCCCTGCCTGCCATTATCCACTGGTCATCCGTCTGCACAGACACCTGCTTCTGTTTCACAGGGTAGGAACCTTGATTATTTCAAAGTTACAATGCTGCACACTAATGGCTCTGCATTTACAGCTTAAACCTGGTTTAAGGTTTACCTGGTTTGGTTATCAAACTAGCCTTACTGTAAGATGCTGTTGCATAGATAACACTGTTCTTTAATGCACTAACACTTTTGCAAGATGGCATTAAATTGTAACTACAATTTCAATCCAATATATCTTGAGACGTACATGAATGAAGCTGCTGTTTATACATTTCCTGTCTCTCCTCATTCCACTCCCCCCCACCTCTCCATCCACCCGACCATCTCAGGTGTGGAGGCCAGGGATCACTGGTGAGGGTTACCTGCTGGTGTGTGCAGCAGGGCTGGAGCAGCAGGGCTGGAGCCGCCGGCAGAGTGCAGAGCTGTCCTGAGTCCCCTCTGCCGTTCCCAGGCACCCCGTCCATCATGGCACTGCCATCAACTGTGAAGTCCCCCCCCACTTCCTCTAAGTTGAAATGGCCGACTACCTCACTATGTCCCCCCCCGCCCAGATATCAGGAACAGACACTGGAGCCACGTCACTCTGCTGAGAGCAGGACCAGGTTCTGAAGGTTTATGTGTGTATTGTGAAAAAGCGCCCACTGGGGGCAGACTGGTGCATTTCCACCACTCCTGTCTCCAGAAACGAGATCATGCAGCACAGGTCACATCACAGCAGACTGTGGATATTACATGCACGCTGCGCACGGACAGTAATGTGCGCGTCACATGCACCGACTATTACATGTACGCTGCTGCACATGGACAGTAATGTGTGCGTCACATGCACCGACTATTACATGCACACTGCTGCGTACGAACAGTAATGTTTGCATCACATGCACCGACTATTACATGCATGCTGCTGCACACGGACAGTAATGTGCGCATCACATGCACCGACTATTACATGCATGCTGCTGTGCACAGACAGTAATGTGCGCGTCACATGCACCGACTATTACATGCACACTGCTGCGCACGAACAGTAATGTTTGCATCACATGCACCGACTATTACATGCATGCTGCTGCACACGGACAGTAATGTGCGCGTCACATGCACCAACTATTACATGCACGCTGCTGTGCACAGACAGTAATGTGTGCGTCACATGCACTGACTATTACATGCACGCTGCTGTGCACGGACAGTAATGTGTGCGTCACATGCACCGGCTATTACATGCACACTGCTGCACACGGACAGTAATGTGTGCGTCACATGCACCGGCTATTACATGCACGCTGCTGTGCACAAACAGTAATGTGCGCGTCACATGCACCGGCTATTACATGCACGCTGCTGTGCACAGACAGTAATGTGTGCGTCACATGCACCGGCTATTACATGCACGCTGCTGCACACGGACAGTAATGTTTGCATCACATGCACCGACTATTACATGCACACTGCTGCACACGGACAGTAATGTGCGCGTCACATGCACCGGCTATTACATGCACACTGCTGCACATGGACAGTAATTTGTGCATCACATGCACCAGCTAGTACATGCACGCTGCTGTGCATGGACAGTAATGTGTACCTCGTGGCGTACGGACCTGGACTGCAAACTGCGTGCCTCAGCTTGCATTCTGAGTTAAACTGCATGGTTTTGATATTGTGGATTAGTTTAAAAATCCTTTTTTCCCCATTTTTTTAAACTGGGCCACAGAAGATCAATACTGGGGTACAGGACCCAGTAAAGGGATCTAGCAACAGCCATGAAAATACATTTCACGACTGCATTATAAATATGGTGATGAATAATTACATTGATGTTGGAATCAAATTTCTAAATAAAAAAATCTACTTTTGTTTATGTTTAAAAAGCTTTACTTTCCTACAAACAGTTTAAATGTATATATATTTAGTTGCAGCCAGGTTCTTTGGCAGCAATCAACATAAGAGAAGATGATGAAAACTCCAACCCTGGGCATAACATCAATAGCTCATGGCTTTTACACTAACATGCTTAGAGTTTTACAGGTAGGGACAGTATTAAGAATGCTTTTGGTCACTCAGCACAGTGATCCGCAGTAATCTGAAGACAGCAGTCAGCAGACTTTTATAAAAAATGGGATTTTTGGGGGGGTTGTCTTTCTTTCCGGTCAGCAGTAACATGATCAGCCTTGTGGTCACTTGGTGTCACATTCTCACCAAATGGAAATGAAACAAGAAATAAAACTGACACCTGTTCCTAATAAACGAACACGCAGGCAGCCTCCCAATACCACATCATACACTCTTATGTTACAGTATATCACACTGCCACTACTATAGAGTTATAGAGTATTTATGAAATAAATTTTAGGAAAAAATAATAATAAATGTGCAATTAAAATGCGCAAGTAAAAAACAGACAGTGCCAGACTTTTTCTATTACCCAGATGGGTGGGGGGGCGGTGTCTGATGTTGTGGGGGTTGGGGTGTCTGATGACAGCAGGCAGTAAGGAAGCCCAAGAGCCATTTCTTAGCACATAGGATGACATGGTGGCTGAATGTGATCCAGGATAGTGCCCCCCCTCAGGAGGGTGGACGGGGGCGTTTATAGTATTGTCTGACTTTTCCTGACGAGTTTCTTCAGGCATTTGGCATCACCTGCACTGATGACACCTTCCCCAGCAGATGAGAAAAGCACGCTGGCTGCCGCGGACGAATGAAACATGCAGCAGCGGGCTGCACACCTTCCAGGACCTCAGCCCATGCAGAAGGTAGAGTCTACTTTGGCCATTCTTTTACACCGCTGCTGTGTTGTCCGCCCACCCCAGTCTGCTGTCCAGGTGCCCCCCCAGGTGCCCCCCCAGGTACTTGTAGCCCTGCCCCACCTCCACCCCCTTACCCTGGAGAGTGACCGGCCTCGGTCTTCCTGTTAAGCCAGTAGTCCACTACTAGTTCCTTTTCCTTGCTGATGTTGCTCTTCCTGCCCCACAAGACAAAGTCCTCTACTACTCCTCTGTACTCATCTCCGTTGCTGATATACTATACAGTGGGAGAGTCACCTGAGAAATTCTTTAGGTGGCAAGAGCTGGGTGTTGCACCGGATGTCCAGTGTGTAGAGGGTAAACAGGAAGAGAGATTCACAGGATAAATCCTCATGTTATGTATGTTATAGCTAACAGTGCTATAACAGGCAGTAAGTCACAGTACTGACAGTATTGATAGGCTTCCATCTGTCAGGCTGCTATCTCTCAACCCCCATCAGACAGTGAGGGCTTCACTGCTGCCTGCTTTCGGGACCACTGCCAGTTTTTATAAAGGCAACCAAAGCCGGGCAGTAGGTGGGGCAGCTATTAAGGACAAGGATAAGCAGCGTATAGGTCTGAAGGCTCCATTCTCAGTAACTAACCCAGTATTTTAAAAGCCAAGATTCTTTTTATTAAAAAAACACAACAAAGTAAAAAAACACCTACAGATGTGAGCAGCTTATGTATTTGACCCTGGGCATTTCAGTATGTTAGCTAACTAGCTTAAATTTGTTTTTCCTGTACAGTTTCATTAGCTTGACTGTTCAATGCCATCAAATAAATGATATTTCTCCTGAATTGTTGACTTTAAAAAATCTGGTTAGTAACATATAATAAAGGTAATTTTCTATATTTTCTAGGTACAGAAACCAATTTAGTGTCACATCCTTTAGTGCACAAATAAAAAGTCTGAAAACAAACCACCTACCCTATATGTGGCCAATTATAACATGGTATACAATCCTTTATCCAATCATAACTGTCCAGCAAATTTGCTATAGCAGTTTTCCATTTGCAGCAGAATACATTTATTTCAATGTGATAGGCTCTTTTTCACTCGTCAGAGTCACACATCAAAATACTACCCACTGTGGAAAGAACTCTGATACCAACATCCCAAAGTCAGCTTTATTAACTAATTATAGAACTAATTCCATTCAGTCAGCTCACCAGAAACATATCATAAAAATTTTTCATTCCATAGAAACTGCTTTACAGATGAAATGACACTAGTGGCTGAGAACAGGTGACAAGCCAACAACTAGCTGCTATGGATGTTAGAATGGCACTTTCACTGAAATACACTTTCATTCCTTAGCTTTTCATACAGTCTGGGAGACGTTTAATTACCAGTTGATTCAGTGTCTTTCATTGTCATTTAAATCATCTTGTTACATTGTTTTGTCTTTTTGTGTTGTTTTCTTGGTATGTCGTTTGTATAGCACTTTAAGTTTAATTGTTGTTTAAAAGTGATCTATAATAAACATGACTTGAATGTTGCATATTGTATCTGTCACATTTTCGTATATGTACATTTTTGTATACTTCAATACAGATTTAATTAATGTCAACCAAACATATTTTCAATACTCATGCTTACTAATACTCTTTGGAGAATGTAAAAGAGGAAGAGAAAGTCAGTGTTGTCAGTACAGCACAGTGAAAAAAATCAAAATAAGCCCCTTGACCTTTGGAAACTAAAAGTAGTAAAACTTGTAAAACAACTTCACATTAAAAAATGACCTTTCATTTTCACCCAAATGTAGCTTTTCCCCTCCTAATATTTACAGAAAGAACGTGACCTTTTGTGTCTCCAGAACATTTCAAAGAAAACACAGTAATTGGGTGTGGCTTGAATTCTCACTGACGTTCGCTATTAAAACCTCGCTGTAGAATGAGGTAAATCACACAAACACACTATCAAGCTTTTTATAATCACTGGAAAAGAAATTAGTGTGAAAGAATACTCAATGAATTTTGATGTTTTTTCTTTACTTTCTTTTTTCTTGTGTTGTGCACATCTGTATGATGAGGTTTACATGCAGACTGTATCCTGCACCTTGTTTCACAATAGTACAAGACATACCCTCGCTTTGTCATACCCCAGTCATCGAAAAACGTGATTACAAAACCTGGATTTTTTTCAGCAAAAAGTATACTAGACAAGCCAAGGCAAAGCATGTCATTCTCAGAGAGACAAAAAGGATACAGAGAAGTGACTAATCATTCAAACAATTAACCCAGAGGGATGGAGTTTCCCAGTCCCCTGTCATTCCTCCTGAAATGAATGAATGAATGAATGAATATGAAACACTCAATTTTAAAATACAACCATGCGTGGGTGTAAATTACGGGGGTGGAGGGGGGGTCCTGTTATAAATTCCCCAATCATCAAAACCATCCAATACAAGCCTCTTAAATGGGTGGAGATCTCAACCCCCCAAATGTTCAACCTAAAGTTATGCCCTTGCAACCACGCGCTGTTTAATTAGACTTATGGTGTTCTACATTTCCTCTTCCCAAAATAAAAGTTTAAAATTGTATTTCTGTGAGGATTTCGATTTTTTTTTCTTCATTAAGTGTGAAATTAGGATTTACCCTGATGTCGAAAGAACTTCCACAAACCAGCTCAAGGCTGCTGGCACTAAATCGGGATTAGCAGGTTTATTTTAGGGCTCGGCACGCAGGGAACTTCACGGGAAGTCCGCAGAAGGCGGAACTACTAGAGCTGCGGTGCCTCCACCCGCAAGCAACCTCGGTAATCAGCCGCCTGATTCCATTAAAACCGGCTGCTGCTCGTCGAGACACGGCGATTGCAGTCGAAAGAGGTACGAACGTTACGAGATACGAAGTGAGCCGGAATCTGGGCTTCAGCACCGTAAATGGACCCAAAGAACCAGGCGAAAGCAAATGTGGAAACGACAGCGAGTCATAATGCCGAGCCAGGTGAGAGTCACTATTGCGACGAGTACCTGCACTGCACTGTACATACCAAGTTCATTACAGATGTTTTTACTGGTTTTTATCGCAAGCTGAACAGTGAATGTGAGTGTTGAAGCTGAAATGTAATACCGCATTTTCATGCAAGGCGTTGGTGGCTTAAAATGGAATAAGTAGCTGCTCATTATTTTATATACAGTTATATAAAGGATGAATAATTTTGTTACCCCTGCCTCATACCTTCAAGCGGGAATGTGTCCGATGGTGGTACCTCGGGAGCGATGGGGAGCTACGGCACCGCTCAGCCGGCACAGACTGACGGATGCCGCTAAGAAGGCCGTCATCCATCACACTGCTCTCTGGCCCTGTGCCGGACCCCGGCAATGTTTCCTTCAGCTCCAGCACATCCAGAAGCTGCACATGGTTCACAGGGGCTGGGATGACATTGGATATAAGTGAGTGCCCTCCTTTAATGGCGAACTTCAGTTTAGTGTAAAGTACGTTTGCCGAATATATAGGGGATAGACAACTATTATGAAAACATTAATACTTTTAGTTTTAGCTCCTCAGAGTAGAACACTGTTAGATAGATAGATAGATAGATAGATAGATAGATAGATATAGCCATTACAGCATCAAATGCACAAAGGAATAAAATTAGTCATTCCTATGCCTGGAAAAATTAGAAATTAGTAATTGAAATATAAAAATAGAAAATCTTTGTGTACAAGATACCAATGTACAAAAAAGCTGTGATGTGCAATAATTAGAAACCATTAATGAAATATAGGTGTGTACAGGCCGTAACAATGCAAAATCTGCAGTGCAAACTGACTGCGCAGTGAGCAAGAGATAACTAAAATAAACAGATAGATAAGAGAAGCAAATGTAAGCATTGTTCCAGTTTGAACAGTCCAGTGACTGGCTGGTTTGGCCTATCGAGCCAAATGCCCTGATGGCAGCAGGAAGGAAAATGATCCTCGATGTAGGGAAGGTGCCCTTCTGTGCCTCCGCTGCCGTTTGTGATGCTGGGAGACGGTGGTCATGATGGACACCAGCTTGTTCCTCATGTTCCTGTCCACCACCTCTCATCACTGCATGACTTGTGTATTTTGCATTGTGATATCAAAGCGACACATCTCCTAACTTCGGACCGCCTCTGCTGCACGTCACATGACTAGCCATCCCTCAGCTTTCTAGTTGGGGAGGACGGTTCAGTGTTTGAAGGGCGTGGCTGGGGCATCGTCGGAGCTCATACCAAGGGCAACAACAACGATTCTATAGGAATTGCTTTCATCGGTGACTTCAACAGTAAGAATTTTTATTGTTGTCTTTATGCATTGTTACCCACGGTATAGTTATTTTTGGTAACATGTATAAAACCGGGGGTGGCATGGTGGTGCAGTGGTTAGCACTGTTACCTCACACCTCTGGGACATGGGTTTGAGTCTCCGCCTAGGTCACGTGTGTGAAGTTTGCATGTTCTCCCCATGTCATCGTGGGGTTTCCTCCGGGTACTCCAGTTTCCCCCCACAGTCCAAAGACAGGCTGATTGGAGTTCCTAAATTGCCCGTAGGTGTGCATGTTTGAGTGTGCCCTGTGATGGGCTGGCCCCCCCCATCCAGAGTTGTTGCTTCCAGGATAGGCTCCGGACCCCCCGCGACCCAGTGGGATAAGCAGGTTGGAAAATGGATAGATGTATAAAACCTTTTATTTGTTCCAGATCAAGTGCCCACTTCAGCTGCCCTCTCTGCTGCTAGACAGCTTCTGCAAAGGGGAGTAGATCTTGGTCATCTTCATCCGACATATACCTTATTAGGGCACAGAGACCTGGCAGACACTGAATGCCCTGGCGAACTGTTATATACGCAACTTCAATTCTTAAATCAAAACAAATTTTAAAGACTGATGTAGTCTTCATTTTTTCATTTGATTTTTTTACATGATGGTAAATGTAAGAACATATGTTTTATCTGTGCACTAGATGGCGTGGTGTCACTCGTAACTTCATTTGCGACACTTTTAGATCATGTGATATACATACATTTGGGACACATTCATTACAGCACTTACGTAAGTCCCTCTGGCTAAGGGCTTCTGTCAAATGCAGTAAATGAATTTGTATTTTGACAATTCCGGAGATTTGCGCAATTTATGTTTTGTTTAGCCCAGCAGTAATGTAAAATGTCTTGCAGATTTTTGTTTTGTTTTGCAGACTATATTAAACATCTGGAAATCACCCTTGGTACCCTTGTGATGTATTCTAGGACGTAGGTAACCCCCCTCACCCCCCACCGTAGTAGAAGTTGCCGAATGGGAGTCCCCCACGGTAGAATTTACCGAGCGGATGGATGAATGCTTCCCGAGAATGTATTTAATTCTTTTTCGTATTCAAAGGCTCCCGGATACGGCCCGCAGCTGGAAGTAAAATATTACCTCACTTTGACGTCGCTCTGAGGAAGGTCTGGTAAACCGGCCTAAATAAATTTCACCGACAGAAACTATTGCACTCAATTCTCCCTTCTTTTGTCTGAACATTTCATTAAGAAAGAAGTGCTATTTTCCTTCATGAGTCTTTTAACGATTGCGTGTGGTTTGAGCACAGTCGGCCACGTAACGAATACGCATCTAATAATAATCGTGTAGGCCTTCCTAACAACTCATATTGACACAAATAACACTATATTATTCCTTCACATGTTTTCAGTTGCATATATATAACGACCGTATTTTATATCTGTTGTTAAGCCAATACGCGTAAAAATTATTTAGGACGAAAAAATTAATTACATCCAAGACACCATTAATTTGGATTTGCAGAAGACAGGCAGCTGCCCCATATTAAAACATTCCAGGCAAGCAAGCACTTGCAACATTTGAGGATTACGGGGCGGGGGTTGGTGGGATATGATTCTAAATGACACTAAGACGAAATAATCAAACATTGGGAAATCATAACATATGCCTGTACAGTTACACCTCAACCTCACCTGTCAGCTCTGTTGCAGGAAGCCGCGTGGCCTCGGGACAGACGCATGTAAGAGCTTGGAGCCGCTGCTAGGGTTAGATGACGTCATGTGATTATATTAACTTACGCGTTTGTTTGTTTACTTACTGCCGAGCGCAGTCATCGGCGCATTCACTAGAACACTTCTTCTCACAGTCGTTTGTAATTGGCATTTGGTCAAGTTATTGTGTAAATAAAAGGAAGACGACGAGTGAAGAAGGCGGTCCCAGCGGGCAAGACGCAGGTGAGAGGCTTGGATTTCACGGGTTTCGGAAGTGTTTTAATTGCAGCGGGGAGTTCAGTGATCAGTCAGTGAGATTGGCATCTGACCCTGAAGAGAGGTCTTTCAAAACTGCTCCGAGTTTTTCTTGCATCGGTGCGAAACGATTCACGCAGGGATTCAGTTCTTTTTCTTTCGGGTAGGCTAGTTTTTCATTTCCGACTCTTAATATTTGTAAAATGTACCGATGTTAGATATGGATGACATGAAAAGCCCTGATGGGTATTTCCAAAAACCTGCATTCAGCATCAGCAACCTCCTGCTTCGTCGAGAGGGAGTCGTAAATGACACCGGCGCCGCGATGGAAGAATGCTGTTCGAAAAACTTGGATCCTCAACTCCAGTCTAATACACCGCAGGTACCGGCAAGCAAAGGAGTTTTTTTCCGGTGTGGACCGCATAACGATGACTGTAACTGCAACGAAACCGACGACATAAAAGCATGCGACTTTCGAAAAAAGTTGCTGACCAGTGGGAAGAATGCCAGCGAAAATGGAGCCAAAAACAACGACGGTGGCAGCGAAGTCAAGGCGGACGAAAATGAGGGGAAAACGAAGTTTGAGAAGCCTCCATTCAGCTACAACGCGCTGATAATGATGGCTATACGCCAAAGCCCAGAACGACGCCTAACCCTAAACGGCATCTACGAATTCATCATAGGCAACTTCCCATATTACCGCGACAATAAACAAGGCTGGCAGAACTCGATCCGACACAACTTGAGCCTAAATAAGTGCTTCGTAAAGGTGCCTCGACACTATGACGATCCGGGCAAGGGGAATTACTGGATGCTGGACCCTTCGAGTGACGACGTTTTTATTGGCGGTGCAACTGGTAAACTCCGACGGCGATCCAACGCCGCTTCTCGGGCGAAACTAGCCTTTAAAAGAGGATCTCGCTTAGCCAGCACTAATCCAGCCGGATTTGCAATCACTGGGTCTTTTTATTGGCCTGGGCCACCGCTTATAACTTTCCGACAGTCCGCACAACCACCCTCAGGCTCAGGGCTTAGCTACGGCTCATCATATTTCGGTTCGCATCCCGGAAACACATCTTCACACCACCTATGCGCTCCAACCGCCGGAGCTGAGCGACTGCTGCATGCTCACCAGGAGAGCCCCCCTTTTACTGCAAGGGGGCATAATTCCCGATTCCACCACATGGCTTCAGCTGCATCGTTCACCTCATCTGCTTTGCCATGCTCCGTGTCGCTGCACAGCCCCTGCTCATTAAGTCTGTTCCCCGGCTCAGCGAGTTATTTCTGCTCGCACCAGGGCCATCCGGCACCACTATGTCCAGTTTCTCAAGGTGAGACCTTGCAAGCCAAAACATTTGCAGTCGGACAGTTTTTACCCAGTAGGAATGGGTCACCGGATTACTTCGGGAGTCTGTGTGCCGAGTTTCCAAATTACTTAACTCAAAACTGCCCCACAGGCCCGCTTAACAGTATTGTTCCTTGAAAACTACGGAAAAGCTTCCCTGTAATAACTTACTGTCGATTCTTTGAGTTTGCTGCTGGGATCCTGTCGAGTTTGCTGCTATTATGTTTCACGC
This sequence comes from Cyphomyrus plagiostoma, assembly GCA_019775915.2. Taxonomy (NCBI): domain Eukaryota; kingdom Metazoa; phylum Chordata; class Actinopteri; order Osteoglossiformes; family Mormyridae; genus Cyphomyrus; species Cyphomyrus plagiostoma. The sequence goes on along the minus strand of JABFEA020000039.1, from coordinate 11,953,864 downwards.
GTTTATGCCCACGGCCTGTAAAAATGTGCTCAGTTGTCCTAATCTGACAAGTTCTTTTTTCTTTTCTTCACGACGAAAGCTATTTGTTTTATCTAACAAAGTGTGCATTGGCTTTATTTTGTCACGTTCAGTTTTAACGTTTAATATTTTCATAATCAATTTCAGCGGGATCTGCTTATTAATAGGCCTACTAATAATTACATTATTATAACGACAATAAAAATAAAATTAAATAAGATAAGAGAAGATAAGAGAATCCTTTATTAGTCCCACAAATGTACATATATAAATGCACATTTTATATATAAAGTGTGAAAGCAGAGATATGTCTCGTTCGTTAATATCATAAACTTAAAGACTTTTATTCGCCCAAAAATTGTTTACATCAGGCACAGTACACGTTGGTTAAATTAAAAACAACCTTAAACGACTGAAAAATCCGATGTTTAAATAGGGTAATGCTTGTAATCTGTGTTGCAGTTGAACTTCGTAATAAAAGCAATTTCTCATTTTCCTTTGATTAAAAAAATACCATGCATTTATTAATCATTTTTCAGTTGCTTATATACTTGGTTTAATAATAAGTATTTTCAAAAGTGATCATGTAAAAGTTAAATTTTCAGGGGAAATATATTGTATGGCATTTTAGGCCTGTTATTTTAACTATCTTACCAAAATAACCAATTTAAACACTGATCTCACACACGTTGCATGCGCTGCCTCAAATAAGATATAATTTTGATCACCGGCAAATGGTACTGTATTGGTTTTGTTCGTAATATATGCTCATACTATCCAAGATGATCGATAACCGTAGTTTTGGTGTTTTACATTGTATTGAAATTGTTTCACAGTTGTTTCCCCTGTGGTCTGAAATACAGGTGGTATGTAGCCTATCTCACGCACTGCGCTTAAACCTTATACATTTAGGTCTATATAACTATAACTATATAACTTCATTTTTAATTCGAGTTATTAATGCTATACGGTATTGTAATGGATATTAATGTTAGATTTTTCGCTTTGATGAAATATTTGCATTAAACATACCGAATTTAAGGTTAATTTATCATTCGGCATGCCGGTGTATTTTTTTGAGCAGGCATCTTTAAATCTTAAAATTTATGTTGAATGAAAAAGAAAAACGGTTCAGTTATGCCCAGATACAATATCTCTACGAATTTTGCTTTAAAACCTTTGAATTGACAGTAAATTTTGATCGCCAAACATGTAAATTGCACATGTACGACTGCAGAATAACAAACCATATTATAAACCATAAATTTTAATATGTAAATAGGCCTACCGATGTTTTCTTTAATACTGGCATGTGGCTGTGAAATTATTTCATAAGTTTAAGTGTCCATATGATTTCCAAATTTGTCGATATTATTCGTGTGATAAAACGAACTTACAAACATGTCATTTAATTTCTTGCTTTTACTGTCGCAAGTAATTCAGTTGTAGATTTGAAATACATAGATTAAACCAAAACATAAATGCCAATTAACTTGATAGATTAACAATGAAATTAACCGAATTTAATTTGAAATGATCTTGATATGGCATATTTATTTACAAACGCGCATGATTTATAGCTCAGATGCAAAATTCATACTACAAGTGTGTTATAAAAGATGGAAATTACTTATTTAACGGTTCTGTGGAATTAAATATATGCTAGAAGCAATTGGTTTTATATTTAATAATTACTCAAGTGTATACGCGACCATTTACTTATTTTCTTTAAATATTTATTCAGTATTTCTATGGGGGGATATTTCTGCCTGAAATTAAATATGCAAGCAAAATAAATAAACAAATAAATAGTAGAAATATTTGGCTTTTGTCTGGGTAATTAGAACAAAGGGAAAACAAGAAAAAGGAAACGTGCATGCTTCATTAAAATAACGCAAAATACAAAATCCCCATCATTTTCTAATTAACCGCCATCAAAAACTGATAATCATTTTAACCAAATATAATACATCGCTCTTATCTATTTTGTTTTGTCTGTTAAGCCATTATATAAAATAAACATTTTTATACAACCATACTACAAAATGAGAAGTACAAAGAATCTCAACAGATGTTGAGAGAGACTCTGAAAACCGTTGAAAGGGACAGACGAGACATATGATATTAAGGGGTCCAGAAGGAGGGAGTTCGGACGTACAGGGGCAGGCAGACAAATCGTAAAGCTTGTCACTCTTACTGTCGGAGGGCAGCATTACTGTAACATTATGAACTGCCTTTGTACGTGCAATTTATACACAGGATATGGAAGATTACGTGTATTATACATTATGCTTAATAATGCAACTTTCTGAATGGAGCCAAAGACAAAAATAGAGAGTAATACACCCCCTTACATGTATACATGCATAATGACATTTGTTGCTTATGTGAATGAGTATGTGTGTATTTTAATGATGGTCAGTTATCCTTAGTCTCCTATATGCCCCTTCCCCAAACTCCGTTTGAGCGTCCCCAGAGAGCGATTATGGCTTAACCTCCGTAATTAAGTGTCTCTTCGATCGCCAGTTTAATATAAATGTTCGCCAGTTTACGACTGCGGGAAGCCAGTTATGCCCAATGAACATCACGGTGTATTTAGTTTTTTTTTCGCAAAAGCATATAATTTCCATTCAGTGCTGAAGTGGAAAGAAAATTAAAATTAAAGTAAATTAAACTGAACTGCAAATCCAGCTTTTCGAAGACATTTTCGTTACTGTATGTTGTCTTCATTCTAGCATAGAAAATGAAGCTTCTTGTTGGGAAGTCTATGGATAATCTGTCTCGTGCTACCAGCTACATTTTTACCTCTTACTTTTACATTTTTACCTCTGCCAGTTAGCATGTACATTGCCATGGAATTCGGAGCTTTACTCAGCCTGTCCTCTGCTGACCAAAAACGCCTTATCTAAGACTCAGATAAGAATGCCCTTGGTAGCAGGTACGAATGCAGGGTAGATTCACCATGGACATTTCAAAGCAGGCATATCCAAAGTGTGAATCGGTGTGTCTGTGTGTTTGCAGAAGGGTGAAAGAGCCTGCAAGATGGGGATGATAGCATCACTGTAAGAGTGACTTCACTGATCTGCTTCTACGGTTACACTCCCATATGACATCAGCACCTCCTGAACTTTCCCTTGCCTTTCTGTGGCTCACACTTCACGTTTTTTTTCCATTAATGAAAAGATGGGAGAAGATGCTGATAACGACTGGTGTCTGGATACATGCCTAAAGAAAGACAAAGGCCCCTTCTTGAGGCCTGAGAGATGCCTCACACATGCAGGCTCAGCCAGGTTGGTTGGTTCCAGCAGATAAAACCTCAAGTGTGTATCAAGTGGCATCGTGTGGGCAAAATAAAGAAAGAGGTACAAAGATCGTAATGATGTTTTTATTAGAGTTGAAGAATGACAATGTGAAATGCAAAGGAGATCGAGGAACAGAAAGAAATGAGAGCGAGGAAGAAAATAAAGGAAAAGATGAAGAGATAATGAGACTCCCATGTCCCAGGGCAGAAGAAACACAATCCTGTTTGCAGTTTATTTGCGTAATAAATAATATCCCCCTTCAAGAAGTGCAAATAAGCCAGCACCTTTGAATAAGCTGTCCTGCCCAACAGGAGTCACACAAGGATGATAAATCACGTTGGAGCCACGACTGGCCTTGCAGACTATTCATGAGCTCCAGGCCACATCAGGGCACTGCTATTGCCCCAGAGACCACACGCACGTAGACTGCAAGCGGGGATGCTGTAAGGGGCAGGGGGTGTTGGGGGGGGGTAGTAGTTAGTAGTAGACAATTCCATGGTTCCAAGGGCCCATGTGGAAAAAAAACATTGGATGGGTGAGGGTTGGGGGCAGAAATGTCTAGTGTTTCCAGTGCTGTGTTTTTAATCAACAGGAGAGTCCATTTAAAATGTACTTTGCAAATATTAGTACAAACCATTTCAGCATTTTTTGCTAAAGCTGTAGTAAAGAAGTATATTTATCTTTTTGTTTATTTTCTTTATTGTTTTATATTTTCTTTTAAATTCCCGATCATCACGCTGTAGCATCTGATTAGGTTCCTACTTTGTCGAAGATGGTGTATAGCTCTTGCTAATGGGCTGTATTAAGACTTCCATCCATCCATCCAGCTATCCATTTTCCAAACCTGGTTGCCCTGTGCAGGGTCGCGGGGCTCTGGAGCCAGTCCCAGAGGCTACGGACACAAGGCAGGGAACAACCCAGGATGGGGCGCCAACCCATCACAGTGTACTAAGACTTGTAACTGGGTATTCACTGAAAGCTCAGCTTACTCGCACTTATGTCTAGTTGACTCTTTGACGTGAAACTCTTTGAAGTACGTTTGTAATGTTCTATTTGCCTCATTTGTACGTCACTTTGACCAAAAGCGTCTGGTGAGCACTGTAAATGTTAATGTACCTTGAAGCTCCATGGTCTCCATGGAGACAGACACTTCTGGTCCCTATTCTCTCAGTTGGAGCTGTTTGTTGGCAGAATGGTTGTCAAGATGGAAAGAAAAAGGTAGATTGACATGTATTAAGTAACCTTTTAAGTAGATAAAAGAATATGATATGATGATACTCAGTGGTTCAAAAGTACACTGTAGGGCTGGGATTCACATTCGAAAGCCTAACTCACCCAAACTCATTCTATATGACGGATGGTGTCCACATGTCCTGCCCTTGTTGCATTAAACTGCAGGTATATAAATCATAGCAATTCCATCCAGTGCTCTTTGCGATTGTTAGCAGCCCTTGTAAAGACATCTGAAAAGGGTTAGAAAAAATCCACCTTCTGGTGAAGTAGGTTCATCTTGCACTGAAGAAAACACAGAAAAATCCAACCTTTCATCAAAATAAATATATTCAAAGACAAACAAATCCTTCATCAAGAAATAATTATTTTCAACAAAAACATGATACAATTATTGGCATCCCAGCATTTAATGCTTTGTACAACCTCCCTTTGCCAGTATAACAGCTCAGAGTCTTCTATAACATTTTATAAGGTTGGAGAATACCAATCAGGGCATCTGAATCCATTCCTCTTTATAGAACATCTCCAGATCATCCAGGGTCCTGGGCCCTCTCTTGTGCCGTCTCCTCTTCAGCTCAGCCCACAGGTTTTCAGTGGGGTTCAGGTCAGCAGACTGAGATGGCCATGGCAGAAGCTTGATTCTGCGGTCAGCTGACCATTTTTATCTTCATTTGGACATGTGCTTAGGATCACTGTCCTACTGGAAGATCCAGTGTTGGCCCAGTTTTAGTTTCTGAGCAGAGGCGGCCAAATTTTGATTTAAAATGTCCTGGTATTTCATGGAGTCCATGTACCCTAGCAAGGTTTCTGGGGCCTTTGGAGGAAAGACAGCCCCACGGCATCCAGAACCTCAACCATATTTTTACTTTTCATTACAGCCATCCTTCTTTTTACACCAAACCCACCTCAAATGTTTATTTCCAAAAAGCTTAATTTTTGTTTCATCAGATCACAGAACAGGGTTCCAGTCAAAGTTGTAGCATTTTGCAGACTCCAGGCATTATCCTTTGTGGTTAACGGACAGACACAGCTTCTTCCTGTCATACCTTTCAATTAATCTGTTAGCATGAGGGAGGTGTCGGATGGTGGTTTTAGAGACCAACACTAATCCTTGGGATTTTTTGGCTCTCTTACAATCCTCCTCACTGTATATGGGGGCAAAATAAACTTGGGTCCCCTTCCAGGTTTGTAACTGTTTCAGTTGTTGCCCACTATTTTATTATTGCCCCAACAGTAAAAATTAGCATTTTCAGGCGAGTGGCTCTATTTTCATACCCATTCCGACATACAAAGGTCAGCACATTTTCCCTCGTTTGGTTTGTACGTTCTATTATCTTTCCCATGTTGATGGATGACTAAGGGAATTTGGCCTCTGTGTCTCTTCATGTTTGTACCCCAGTTAATCAGGAAGTCATGGATTACAGCCTGAACATTCCGACACTTCAATAAACTCAAAGATGTACAATGGGAAACATGCTTCAGTTACATTGTGTTCACTCTAACTTCCAGGGATGCCAATAGTTCTGGCACATGTGTTTTTGTTAAAAATAATTATTTATTGATGACAGATTTTTTTTCTTTGATTAAATTTATTTTAATGAAACAGATTTTTTTTGTGTGACATGAAGCTGCGTCACCAAAAGGTGGATTTTTTTCTAACCCTTTTAACAAACCTTTACAAGGGGGCTAATAATTCGGGAGGGCACTACATGTAGCACCTGTCGATAATATTATGGAGAAATTAAAGCTCTTTAACCTCAAACGGAACAATTAATTTTTTTATAAAAATATTTCTGAGCTGAGAAAGAATGTGTAATACACCTGCCACGTTTCATCAAAATCAAGAAGTTTGTTGAAATAAAATGTATTTTATTTCATCCATCCATCCATTTTCCAAATGTTATGTAAATCCATGTGAATGAGAGTGTGTACCTGTTCCTGTTTGTGTTGTATTAAATGGAAGACCCCCCCCTTAGAGAGCTTTGTGTAAGTTGTCCTTTGTTGTGTCAACAGAAATCCACTGCATATCATACAAACCTACATTTGTGGTCATTTTGCACAGTATAAATAATCTTTTCATAACAGCAAGAGTGTTCATTCAATGAAGTCAGTGTTTCTGTTTAAATTGAATCTGTGCTTGTAATTCTGCTCTGTACCACCGGAGATCAGATGCACTGATTCAAGCATTCACAAACAGGGCCTCCCAGGGTGAGATGCTGGTTATTAAAGGTAGAGGGGATGGGATGAGCTCTCTGGGCGCCTGGCTGTCTCGGGCCAGTAAGCCAATCCCCAGGGTCTGAGCCCAACTGCTGATAGAAATCTCACTGGGTCTCACTTCTTTCTCTGTGTCACCAAGGAATATAGCACTAACAAAGGACTGTCTGTTTAATAAGATGTAATGCAACTCCTTATCCCCTTGACGTGTGCTCCACCAGTGTTCCTTTTCCAGCAGGGCTGGGAAACCTAAGTGTTGCTAGATGCAGCCTTTTTGTTATCAATATTTATCCTGATTTTGCTCCCAAAGCCATTTTATGAAGCGGTTTTGAAGCAACAAGTGGAATTGTTTATATTGAGGTGATGGAGTAAATGGAATGAAAAGGTGTTTTTCATCCTTTCCATTTTAAAATCAGTTTTCATCATCAAGGATTGAAATGTAAGTAACAAAATGTTCATAACATATTTCATTTTTGATAGAGAGTAATTTGGTAGAGATATTGTGGTTAGAATTAACAGTAGTGCTCATAACTGTCTAATCCGATACAGTCTAAGTTATCTTATCTGTCCCTAACTATTCCCTGTTTGTCTGGCTTTTTAGGAGCCTGCTGAACAAACCCAAGTCAGAAATGGTGCCAGAGAGCTAGAAAGAGAAGAGTTTAACATCGACTAACTACATCGACATTGACTATCTGTGCTCACCCAGTCTGATAAGTATATAACACAAGTCATAATTATGAGCTGCAACAACAGGAAAGTACTGAGTACTGTCTATGCTTGGGTTGTCATTTGGCACTTTTCCACTGGCATACAGGAACCGAGCAGTACCTGAGCCGTACTCGCTTCAGTTTTCCACTGTAGCAGGCTCAGCACGGTAAAGGCGTTGCTGGGTTTGGCAAGTGACAGTGACATAAAACTGAAGAGATCCTTATTTACTGTACACATGGTGTACATCATGACTGTCTGCTAATTTCCACTGGCAAGTCTGTGAGAATCACAGTGGGCATTGAGAGTTTTATGTTGGCATCAAACATTAGTGGAACTGGCATTATGAGCTGTTCTGTAGTCATTTTTAAGTAGGTGGCTGGAAATTTTCAAGTTCCAAGTTATTGGGAATGCATGAATACATTGCGATGTGTGATACTGAGAATGAATTAATAGAATATGTCCTTTTTTCTTTCAGATGATCCATGCAAATCGAGACAGTATACCGGTATCTCCCTGCATTTCGACCAATCAGATGGCAGTGATGCAGCCAACTCGATTTTGTCTCGCCCTTATAGTAAGCAGGACCATGTCAGCTCAGGCTAGTATGCAGGACCATGTCAGCTCAGGCTAGTAGGCAGGACCGTGTCAGTTCAGGCTAGTAGGCAGGACCATGTCAGCTCAGGCTAGTAGGCAGGACCATGTCAGCTCAGGCTAGTAGGCAGGACCATGTCAGCTCAGGCTAGTAGGCAGGACCGTGTCAGTTCAGGCTAGTAGGCAGGACCATGTTAGCTCAGGCTAGTAGGCAGGACCATGTCAGTTCAGGCTAGTAGGCAGGACCATGTCAGCTGTGGTACGGCTCACAGAGTTGACAATGGAAAATGGTCAGTTCACGGTAAAGCTTGGGTATGGCTCAGTTCTTGGCATCATAGTCAAAATTGTAATTTCGATGCTTATTTAGTATATCTCAGAGATTTTCAAAGCCATTTCATGTGTTACAACATTTGGTATAGAAAGAAGTAGGGCTGTCAAAGTTAACAATTTAACATGTTAGCATTAATTATTTTGATCGTGATATTGCATGTGTTACTGCATGCATAAATTTTGATACGCCACATTTTGATAGAAACCTGTAGTATTCCTTCCAACAATCCCAGAAAAAGTTTCAATTTGTGCCTTTGAAGGTACATTTACTTGTCCCTGGGGCGGTACTTTCCAGGATCTGAAGGTATGCCCTAGCTGTAGGTAAATGTACTTTTTACTCCAATTTATGGTACAGAAATGGACTCTGATGAACATTTTTGTACCTTTGGGGTCCATTAATGTTGTTTGTACCATGAGGAACTAAACTGTACTGGGGCTGCATCCTTTTTTCTGATACTGTGGTTGTAAACAACAGGAGAGCTTTGGTTGTGCGGTTACACAGAATATCAGAATTAACTAAAATCAACACATTCAGTCTCATGCAGACACTGATAGTGGGGAAAGGTGAGGAGACATTGTTAACTTGGTTCATTTCTTTTGAAAAAATCTATGCTTTGCTCTGCTTGGGTGTCATGGTGGTGCAGTGGTTAGCACTGTTACTTCACACGTCTGGGACCTGGGTTCGAGTCTCCGCCTAGGTCATGTGTGTGGAGTTTGCATGTTCTCCCTGTCTCATCGTGGGGTTACCCCCCCCCCCAACAGTCCAAAAACATGCTGAGGCTGATTGGAGTTCCTAAATTGCCTGTAGGTGTGAGTGTGTCCTGCCATGGGTTGGCCCCCCATCCAGGATTGTTCCCTGCCTCGTGCCCGTTGCTTCCAGGATAGGCTCCGGACCCCCTGCGACCCAGTAGGATAAGCAGATTGGAAAATGGATGGATGATCTGTTTCAGGTTTTACAAACTACATTAAAACTGAAAGGCTCTTCTCCTTGACTTAATTTATTTGTTTTTGTTCATTGACTGGTTTGTTTCCTTGATTGAAAGACTCATCCAACTGTTTCTCACTAACAGAAGTGACACATTATTATAGGAGACTGACCAATTAGCACACAGCAAGAACTCAGTGCTTAAGTGAAATCCAGGTGCTTTTAATTGAAATAGTAGTTTACAAATCTTGTTCTAGCTCAAAGCGTTCTCCTTCATATAGACACCCCTGCCCTGTCGCCCTGAGGCACAGGTGTGAAACTCCACTCCTGGGGGGTCGGAGTCTTGCACATTTTTTGGGTTTCCCCTCATTTAACACACCTGATTCAACTCTATGTGCTAATTACCGCACAGCAAATGAATCATTTGTCATGGAACAGGGAAAGAACTAAGCTACACAGGGCTGCGCCCCCCCAGGACTGGAGTTCGACACCCCTGCCCCAAGGCTAATACTTTAAAACAAGGGTCTTTTAAGTTAAGTGTACTTTCAATGGTCGCCAGGTATCGACAAACCAAATTTGGTTTTAGATCAGTAAATTTACAGTAGATTTTTTTATTCCTAAACAGTGTCATAAACCTACAGAAAGAATCACTTGGTGGATTTGGTGTATTGAGGTGCTTTTAGGGTGTAGCTGCTTTACTTGACCCATGCAACACTGATATATGAATAATTGATTTTTGCCTTTAACACTTGCTATATTTCTATACTGAATGTGCAGACTATATATTTTTTGGATGATATTGGAACATGATTGAGCGATTAATCGCCAAGGTGTGTGATTAATTGGTCTTAAAAATTAAACATTTGATAGCTTTAGAAACAGCACATCATGGGACAACACCTTTTATATTAAAAATTCCTATAATCAGTTTTGAAGAGAATTTTGTTCTCTGGCTCAATTAAGGAACAATGGTGGCAGACATGATTCATTAAGGATACTTTGTGGTTTAAGATACCTGATTCATAGAAGGTGAGGTTTCACATTATATGTGCTTGAATTCTTGAAAGCAGAGGTCATACGGAGGTTATGGGGAAGCGAGTGACCCTGAACTTTTCTCACCTTTTCACCACTTCCTCTGGTTTTCCTGCTCCCCCTCATTGGCAGTTTGGCTGTTTCCCGCGACAGCAGATCAGGTGTCAGTGTTGATTTCAGAAGGGAACGTTCAATACATAACAAACTGCCGTTTAAAGCTCTGTGCATTATTAATAGGACCAGATGTGCTGACTGTCAGTAAGTGCCTGTGCATTTCTGTCAGTCGTCATTTCACTCAGGTACAGACATTTAGTATGAGATTACCTGGGGATTACATGCTCAAACTCATCTGAATAGAAATTCCAAAAGTGTCCCACATGTAAGGTAACTTGGGATAAGTTATCAAAGGTAACAGAAGGTATTTTGTACAGACACCCTCCATTCTCATATTTGTATTTTACTTCTCACCATCTGCAGTGTCACCTGATATTGGACGAGCTGCTGTCTTAGAAGGATAAATGTCAACACAGTCTGTCTTAAGCGTTAGCGGTTTGTTTCAGAAGTGGTACAGAATTGTAGTATCGTTGCACGCAAATCCTTGCAGCGGCTTTTCTGTTGTAAATGAAGAAATATAAGTATTTTGTGGAGAGTATATTTGTAAAATAATGTGTAGGACTACATACATTGACTTTTGTACAAGAATGTTTTTTGAAGAAAAGTATTAGTATTATAGTATTATCTGCAAAAGGATGAATAATTCATTTATCTGTGTATTTATCAAGTGTGGATTTAAGTTTAATTTTTAAGTAAAAATATTTATAGCTTGTTAATACTGGATAAAAATAACCTCACATATAAATCTGAGCTGTGACCTCTAGCATATTGCTTGAGCAAATAGGAATGCAGTAGCCACACAATCTTTAGGTCTGTGTTAATGTAAGTGAAGCACTTTTCCTTAAACTACAATGGGATGTTAGACAAAATGTCATGTGTTTAATTGTGAAGATAAGTGTGTAATTGACATTCATATAGTGAGAGGCGTACTGCATCATATTTTTTCATCTTTTTAGTGGAAGCACTGTTTTTTATATCTTCACCTTGACAATTGTTTACAATTGTTGACAAATGATTACAATACATATTTCATACTAATAGCTGTATTTATCTGGGGGTGACAAGGCAGTGCAGTGGTTAGCACTGTTATCTCACATCTCTGGGACCAGGGTTCCATGTGTGGAGTATGCATGTTCTCCCTATGCCATTGTGGGGTTTCCTCTAGGTACTCCAGTTTCCCCTCACAGTCCAAAAATATGATGAGGTTAATTGGAGTTACGAAATTGCCTATAGGTATGTGTGAGTGTGGCCTGTGATGGGTTGGCACCCCATCCTAGGTTGTTCCCTGCCTTGTGTTCATAAGGCTCTAGACCCTCCAAGACCCTGAATAGGACAATCAGTTTCAGAAAATGGATGGATCAGTATTTACTTCTTACTCAATTTGAGATTCTACAGATTGTTGCAGATTTTTTATTGTTGAGTGCTATTCTTGCATTTGAGTAATGTGTTTGTTTTGCTAACAAGGACAGTAACTTCCTAAGCGAACAACACATACTTATATCCATAAGACACATCATGTATAAGTTAGATCCTTTGTTGTATGCATTGTACATCTGTGCTGTTCAAAGCAGCTTGGAGATTGGAGAATGATTGTTTTAAGTTCACAGTTGGTTTGATGCTACTTACTGCCTTACTATGTAACCCCAGTATCCTGGGTCAGAATAGTCTTGCGAACGTCCTGACCAGGTGATTCGTCCAGGTGTGACCTCCTCTATTTCCCAGTTAAACTATAGCAATAGACTGTCAAATTCTCTCTCAGTTGTGAGCCTATGATGCACACATACACAAACCTTCAAAACTGCCACATCTGCAAAAAAATGAATGAACAAATTAAAAGTTCGGTGATTTTTATTCTCTAAAAATATCATGCGAAAAGCCTGCAGGGCTACACGCATGACTGTTCTGAGATTTCTTCACTATAGCTCCGCTATCACATCATTTAAATGGTGTCATTTTTAAAGTGAGAACTTAGATCAAGACACTGGTAGGCCTATTCCTTTGTGTCCTGTGCTGTATAATTTCCCAAAGGTGCATCAGATCAAAAGAAAAATTACAAATAGATTATTTCAAAACGGAGAGATCTGACTGATCTCAAACATTACGGTGGGACGAGGGAGTCAACGGCTGTCCAGAAGAAATCCGGATTTCAGCATGTTCTGCTGGTTGACAATAATCTGTAGAGAATGTGATGGGGTGTAACAAGAAAAAATAGATAGATAAAACATTAGATACAATGTCGGTTGTTTACCCGGTCACTCATTTCAAGAACCAGGAGTACGTCGTCACAATTCCACCAAAGTTATTCATTTCTATCGAGCATCTAGGTGTATTTTGTATATCCTTTAGAGATAAAAATCAATTTCTCTAGAAATGGCGGGTTAACTGGCACGTAGTGGGATGTGGATGTTTTATTCAGCAGGCAGGCGGGCAGAAGCAGCGATAAGACGGGAAGTGTGATTGTGATAGCGATCGGGCGATACGCCGATACTGTCCCTCCGCGGAACGCGACACCCCTACCCGGCACTTGGCTCATACTCCTCATTGATCCAGCGGGGAAACCCAATAAGTCCCAATATGTTTCAACGCAGATCTGCAAACATGCAGTCAAAGGCAAATTAACTCCTGAATGTGAATATAAGTGTAGCTGGTACTTCAGCAACAAATATTATGTCACAATGAAAGCATCATTCAGCCAGACAGTTTATCAAAGTAAATAAGTCACTTGCATGGCATGGATAGATGCTACAATCTAAAACTTTGAAATATTATTCGTTTCTGCTGTTTGTGTGGAGTTTGCATGTTCCCTCCTTGTCACGCAGTACAAAGACATGAACTGGCTAACTGGCTCTATCCTAATCCCAAAATGCTAGTGACAGGCTCCAACCCCCAACATTAGCAGGATAAGCAGTTAGACAAGTGATTACTACTACTGCGTGTGGAGAGGGAAGATACTGTATATATCGGTCGCCACCTGGTGGCTAATATTCACAATTACATATAACCACTAGATGGCAGACATGCCCCACTTCTACACTCTCTTCGCGTTGTATTTTTTTTTACCGAGTGTAAAAAACAGAGCTTATGGTTTTTAAGCTTGAGCTCCATCGTCGTTTGGCTGTTTCACTCAGCAGAAGCCTGCGTGCTGAATTCAGAAGAGAGCATTGAATACGTAACAAAAATAAAAGCAGGGACTACTGTAAAGACAAATGAAATGGGGTTAGTGTGTAGAGATGACAGCACTTTCATCCTTCAACATATACTTCTTAATGTGACATTCTTACCTTTAACTTAAGATAAAACTCCTTTCTTTTGTGTGACTTGTGGTACTTTACTTGGATCCATTATGGTATAATTAATCATAGCTTATGTAACTGCCTGGAGCTGTTGACAAATTCTACATTTGTTTCAGAATGAATTTCCGTCATAGACCAGCAAGCCATCATCAAGTCCTGACATTTACTTCTTTTTAATATACCTGTCTGGAGCTCTAGAGCCTTAAGACATTTATTTTAAAGTGTTTATTGATTGTTTTATGCAAAAAAAAGATAAATGATCTGTAAGGCACAATATAAAATACCTACCAGTTCAAATAACGATACTTAATGACATGTTATGGAGTCCAGAGTGCAAAAGTTTTAAACACTTATGAAAAAAGTGGAAAACGAGGATGCTTTCAAAAATCACCACAGTTCCTCTGTGGATTTAAGGCTGGTTTCTATGTCTGCCTAGACTCTACACCATTGGAATGACGCAGCTGCATGCCCTATGGTGTAGGTGATGAACACCTTCCCAGAAATGTAACTATAGGCATCAGGCTACAGCTTAGGGCAGGAGCATTCAAATCACGGTCCTCGGGGGCATAGCACTACTCATTTTCCAGCCTTCCTTTTACTGTCAGCCAGGCTTGAAGCCTCTGGCCAATCAGAATCAGTAATTCTTAAGCTAACTACCTGGGAAAACTGAAAACGAGGCCTGTATTTGGAACGGAGGGCCAGAATTGAATGGGGGGCATAAGGTATCGGGGCTACTGATGGTATAGATTTTACGCTGAAGTATACATCAGCCTTTAGGCTGTCTCAGTTGTTCCTGTCTCTTCATGTTGTACCAGACTCATTGAGTTTGAGATCAGCAGAAGCATATGACAGGACAGGCAAGGCGGCCATTGGTCTGGGGCCCCTGAGCTGAGCTGACTGCATATTACATTGTAATGGCAAATCTGCTTTGTGTATTTATTCTGTTTTTCACAGTAAAGTGAAAATGAAGGAATCGTGTTTATTAAATTCACTTTGTTGTAGTGCTGTAGCCCTCGAGTGTGGTCTTGGTCTCAACACAATTTTTTTGCAGTCTTGGTCTCATCTTGGAATCAACTTTATTTTGACTCGTCTCAGACATAGAGAACTCAAGGTTTTATTTCCAAACCAGTCAAGACCGTTCACCAAAACACCCCAATATTTATTACCATCGCTTAATATCCATCTGTTAACAAAGTTCTGTGATTCAGGGTAAAAGGTCCAAGTTGAAATGCAACCACTAAGGTGTGTCTTATTTGAGAAAAAAAAAATTACATTTGTACGGAAGCATCCAAGCAAATTAAGAAAAAACATCCATGGTTCAAATTATACTATTACACAAATTTCAGGCCAAACTGCATAGCCGCAATATGATACCTATTCTCAAAGCACTCTGGTCTCAGTTATGACTTGGTCTGGGTTTTGGTGGTCTTGAATACATCACTACATTGCTCATATGATTAATTTAGGCTTCACAGTAAAATAATGGTCATAAATATTACCATATTGGATAGGGTGCATTGGAGGCCCCCGAGGTCCCTAGAATCACCTCTGGAGATCAGAGTCCTGTGAGGGTCAGACCTTCTTTTCCAGAACATCTTGTCCTTCTCCCTGTGGATAGTTCTTTATGAATTTGGCTGTGTGTTTGAAGCCATTGTCATACAGCAGACTGAGATGCCTCCCTGATGGATTTGAATGGTGGAACGCGCCTGTCTCTACTTCTCAGCATTGAGCAGAACATCAGTTCTGACAAGATCCCAAATCAGGATCACCGTGGTGGTGCAGTGGTTCACACTGTTGCCTCACACCTGGGTTTGAGTCTCTGTGGGGATTCCATGTGTGTGGAATTTGCATGTTCTCCCCGTGTCATTGCGGGGTTTTCTCTGGGTCCCCCCACAGTCCAAAAACATACTGAGATTGATTGGAGTTACCAAATTACCCATAGGTGTGCGTGTGTGAGTGAACAGTGAGTGAATAGTGAGTCAACAGTGAGTGAATAGTGAGTCAACAGTGAGTGAATAGTGAGTCAACAGTGAATGAATAGTGAGTGCCCATTCTGGGTTGTTTCCTGCATTGTGTCCATAGGCTCTGGACCCCCTGCAACCTTGAATAGGACAAGTGGTTTCAGAAAATGTATGGATGGAAAATCCCAACCCCATCTGCAGTACTGCAGCCTCAAACCTGCAAAGAACCTCCACTGTTGCCAGCAGACACTCATCCTTATACTGCTTTCCAGCCAATTCAGGAAATAAACTGCCTTCAGTTGTAGCTAAATATATCAAATCGTAACTCATCAGTTCATTATGCCTGCAGCCATTTTCTGTATCCGAGTTCTTGTATTTTGTGCATAGCTGAGTCACTTGCCCTCTTTCCATATCAGAGGTAAATCTTCTATGAAGACCACTTCTCACCAGACCAGATACTTCTCTGTACATCTCTCACTTGCGAAAGGAGGCCAGCAGTCTGCTGCACTAATTTCCTTCTTCGATCACTGCGTTTTTGGTCCTGAATGTTGCCAGTTTCTGTGTGCTTTTGAAGAAGAGCTTGGACAGCACATCTGGAGACACCGGTTTGATTTAAATTTTACCTGCGAGAAACCAAGCCGGTGTAGTAAGACCAGAACGTGTCTTGTTGCTGTGCATGGTCTTCAGCAACCTCACCTTATAAAGACTGTTTCATTCCTCCTTAACAGCTGTTTCTGTTTGTTAGTAACTGTATTTTATTTTATTGTTAATCAGTAATCCGTTTTGTATAATTATTTAATCATGCACGGGACTATATGCCCACAAAATATTTAACAATGTGCAAATGTACTCATTCCGTTTTGAAGGCAAAAGTTGGTTGCACCAAATATTAATTTGATTTAGGTTTTTGTCTGTTTATGTACATTTTATGTTGTTAATGGATAAATTAAACCCATTCATAGAACAATTTTTCAAAGCATCCTCATTGCATTTTCTCTAATGTTTTCCCTAATATCCTTAAGACTTTTGCACAGAATTGTCTCTATGTGAAAATTATAACAAAAGTCATGCTACCAAATATATGAATAATTACCAAAGTGACCTGGTTAGGGAGTATAATGCCAAAGATTAAACAATGACAGAATCTAAATATATTAATATCAAAAAGAAAACCAAGAATGATTAATAAAAAGAAACTTATAAAACAGCAACATGCAAGGCAGTAAAAGGCGATGTGTGTTATGAATTTTACAATTATTTTTAGATACTGTATTGTTATCTATCTACACTTGAACAGAACTCCATATTGATGAGCTATAGCTAAAGAAGAATTAAATGCAGCAAAAAGTTTAAAATGAAATAAGAACAACTATTCAATATCGCATGTCTAAAAGTTAGAAAACCTGTTCCATTGGAGATGGGGGGGGGTCGCGCTATAGAAACAATAGGGATTATGGGGGAAATTAGGTTAAGGACAAAACACTCAAAAACTCACACGGGAAAGGGAACATGAAACTAATCATGTCAGTGTTATAAATGATAAATGTCTAATAAGTAGATAAATCATACAATAAATATGGTACTTAACCATATCACGTCCTCTCATTCCGTTTAAACCGCTTTAATATTTCAGGCTTCTGATCAATACTTACAGCTTTCTTTTGCACTTAATGTGTCACTTTTTTTTAACTAATACTCTTAGACATGTTTGGGTCATTAAATTGGCGTTTTTTATGATAAAAGTTAACAAATGCGGAAAAACAGCATACCAGACACCAGCAGGATTACACAGGCAGTACCTGGTTGTTTCAGGTGTGAGCGCTCCATGTATTCCTACGCGGGTCAGGTTAGTGCGCTCCATGTATTCCTACGCGGGTCAGGTGTGAGCGCTCCGTGTATTCCTACGCGGGTCAGGTTAGTGCGCTCCATGTATTCCTACGCGGGTCGGGCCATTTGCGTGGCGGTTTTATTCGGCTTTACCTGGTGCCTGTAGCAAACGAGAGCGCGCATGAATAAAAGCGAACACGGTGCCATACTGTTGTACCTGACACCACCGTCCTCATTATGTCTTCTGAACTGCACGTGCTCTATGATCTTCATCTGCTGTTTGTCTGTGAATCATGTGGAATCCATCTTTAACTATTCACATTACAGTTTTGCCAGTTCTTAATATAAGAGCAAGAAGAGAGTGTTAAAAAACTGCGACATGCTACCACAGAACAGGATAAAACTAAATTAAAAAAAAACTCTGCACCCCCCATTTATCCATTCGTATTTTACATATGAACAACAAAATATTGCCTTGCCATTACTCACCGATGATGTGATCTAGAGCACCAGTCGTTTCATTCAAAATTGAAAGAGAAAAGAAAATATGACAGTGGTAGGACTGGTTGGTGTTGATTCCTTACACGGACAAAATTGGATTATATGAATAATAAGGAATGAGCACCCTAACTGACAACTGTAGCAAGAGCAAAATGTCTGTGTATAATGAAGGATAATGGAAGCAATTTGGTAAATGAGGGATACAAAGTATATTGAATGCAGGTTCTTCCACATTAGGGTGGTTCCTTAGCAAAATAAACAGTTGACGCCCCATCATGCTTACAGACATGTAAAAAGGCTAGAGGGACAAGCTGCCTTTAATGTAGCAACTGTGACTTAAAGAAGAGCTCAGTGCATGTGCTTCAGGAGCTGAAGTGACCGAGCTCGTTGAGCTGGCTAATGTTTCCCGATAAACAAAATCTAAAGTGATTTTAGAGTCAAAGTCTGTGGGAAAGACATCCACAGCTAAGGCCAGTTACAGACTAAAGCACACACTCCTCAAGTCTAACATCTGTGCATTGCTTTGAGATGCAGGGGTAAACCAATAAGCTGCTATGAATCATCAATGCAAATGTCAGTCAAAGGTGTGAACAGGTGGAATCATCAGACATAATCGGGCAAACTTTTCAGTAATATGCATTCCACAGTCCTTTGGCAGTACATAAACCTCTTATTCACATAACATGCACTTTGTGAGTAATCTGGTGCAAAGAACAGACAGTGGCCTACTGTGCAGTGGAAAAAGTCATATAATCTGAGGAGTTATTGTTCACTTATGGTCTCCACATGAAATGGGTGCATACGTTGTGAATGCCAAAACAATCTTATAGGTTTCGCTGATTCGCGTGTCTGTATCTGAGGTAAATTACAATGTCCTATCCGTGGCCAGATCTACCATATGGGAAACCTTAACAAGGACACAGGGACCTGTGTGTCAAGGGGACTATGAATATGCCTGGTAAGAAAGTTTAATTGGAGGAAGAGTGCAGTAATCAACCTATTAAATATTGGTAGATGTTTACAGTCACTTGCTTACAGAAAATAAAGGTGTGGGAGGACAAATGGATCTTGCAGAATCAAAAGAATCTTGCAGAGTCAAATGGATCTTGCAGAATCAAATGGATCTTGCTGGAATCGTAGAGCCCAGTGGGGTATGAAAAAATAAAAAAGACCTAGAGATTGTGACTTGCTTAATGTTGCAGAAATGTCTTTTTCCAGAAATCAAATCAGGACGATAAACTGACGATTACACTGCCAGTGTAGATACCACACATCCGGATGCCAACAGTCAGGGAATTAGCCAACAATATAGCTGCTGCAGGTTCAAGGCCAGTGGGGTGAGGAGGGGGGGGGGGGGGCATTATTTTACTGATGCCCAGGGACCTTCATTCAGTCATGGGCCTGTCTACCAGGCACAAGATTTTCCTCTGTGAAGGAGTCTGTGGCTCTGTGGGCTAGAACTCTGTACACATGATGCTGGCACTCAGACAAATGGCCAAATTAAGCATCATCAAAACAATGTAAGGGAAGTGTTGTGGAGATTCCAAAGCAGCACCTGTTTAACATCATGTCTTCTCATGGATTAATGATGTTAAATTCCTCCGACAGTGGATACTATCCCGAAGAGCACTGAAGCTGTTCTGCCAGAATATGGTGGTTCAGTTTAGCAGTGAATTTGTGTTTTTGTTATTTTCCATATGTACCTAAACAATAATAATTTATTGCCCAGAGAGAGAGAGAGAGAGAGAGAGAGAGAGAGAGAGAGAGGAGAGAGAACTCATAAATGCATGTTAGTAAAGATTTCAAGAAGTTCAGATGTTTATGGATAGATGTACAAGTATTCATCAAATTTCACCGTTAAATGTAATTGGTCACCGTGTCTGATCTGTCCCCTTCTGTGTATGTATGAGTTCTATAATTAGGCTGGTGTCATACGATTTAACATTAAGCATTAACGTAGCATAACTAATTGAGAACCTAATCAGTGCTTGGTACCTGAACACAAAAAAGATCGAAAAATACCAATTCGGTGAATGAGAGGTGATGTCAAGAGAACAGCGACCGAAATATTATTAGGAATAAATGCAACGTTCTTAGCCCTGTTGCAACTAGTGCATCGACAGCGTAACGATACAGAATATATTGTAAACCCATTTTATGCAGTATATTCTTTTAAACCCGGATGGTAGACTTGGCGCTGAGTTGCCACTGAAAGGCGGGGTGGATTTGTATTTCGGGGGAGGGAGGAAGGGAAAGGGGGAGGAATGAAAGCTTATTGCTAGCAATAGCAAACGTGCGGGGCTTTGGACGCGAGTAAAATCAAACAGAAAAACCGACCAGTGCGTTTTTCGGTTCGCAAGATTGAAGGCGTCTAATAGTGGGTGACCGCAGAACAAGTGGCACAGGAAGGGTATTCATTAGTTTTAAAAGCAGCAGTGACCCGTTCACCGGGGCCCTCGGTCGGGCTGTTTAGATGAGTCTGGGATACTGATTGCAGTTGACAAGCTACTGTATCCACTTTTCCGTCCCCCGCTCTTCTAAACCAGGAAATCGGCCAGGTCTGTTGCTGTAGCTTTTCGTTCTTGTCGCTGTTGTTCGCACCGGCCAGCATAGACACACTTATAGAACACTGTTACACGCGGTTTTTAAATTGTATCTGTTTGTTTTTTCCTCTTTTCAATTCAGCTTCAGATCTGAAAAGAAAAAGGAAGTGAAGAGACGAGTCGCACTCTCGCCTAACAATGAGGTAAAGGGGTGCCCGTCTGAAAAGCCCGTGATTGCTGTTTGCCGCTTTTCATTACGCGGAACGAAATATTGGGTATCTATGCTTGTGATCGCTGATGGTCGTCGATAGTTGTAGGAGGTATTAGATTCCCGGCAGCATAAATAGTGTAATATTGGTTTCATGTGTCTCAGTTAGATCTGTGAATATTTGAATAATTTCAGTTGACACCATTGCGACTGTTTGCCTGGATATTATGCATTGTATTTGCTACGGGTATCTGCCAAATAAACACGCCGATTTGATGAGGAGTAGTATATGCACAATTTCACCGAATTTGTTTGTGAACTTGTGAACTTGTGACAGTTCTGTGGCGTTAGATATGGAGTCATTTTCATATTTTTTTAAATGGTGTAATTTCCACTGGTCTCAGAATCCTTGCGAACTGAAAGAAGGGTATTAGTTTGTAGTATTAGTTGCTTGTGTATTCATTTATCACATTTTTGGAGCGGTGCTTTCAAGTCTTCCCCAAAAACGGTCATCGTATGGAGACTGGTAATACAAAATAGCGCAAAAACCATTTGAAAGATCGGCAAAAGTAACTTCGGATGTACTCTGAAATGTTCTGAAACATTTAACTTCTGTTTCGTACCTGGCTCTTTCTCCTCATCCACCCCGCGGATTGTTCAGGGCCGTACCCGGAACAGCGAGGCGCACTTCGGCCGGGTAAACAGAATTCCGAACCAGTCGCTGCGTGAACACCTTGCGATCGCACGGTTTAGCTGTCGGAAGGCAATATAGCATATTTTCTATCACAACCAAGAAAAAAACTCTTACACACACTGAGCCTCGTGTGTAAGAGTGCGCTCATACAGGTGAACGTCAGGTTAGATTAAGTTCTGTATTAGTAACCCCTTCATATTGCTGGTTGAAGGTTATAAATGTGAGCTGATTTCATTTATGTCATTACACGACCACTTAAATCGCTGCATATGTGAATTTCGAGTCAAAACCACAACCAACAAAAACGTGGCAGTGTTCCGTCAGGAAATGGAGCTGGAAGGACAGCAGCTATGTAGTTATCGTTATCAGCTGTACATGCACCGACTCGCTCAGTCGGAGACCAAGCAACTTCTGCCGACCGCTTTCCTCCATAAAACTGGCACAGAATGAACTTGTTTGAGCAGCCTCTAGACAATGGGCGTGACTTAGCCTTTAGGCTAAATATCAGGAATTGATCTGAAGGTCGTGGCTGTAGTCAGTGTATTTTCAGCGGTTTAGTGTGTAGTGATGCGGTTTTGATCACACTCTCACCCAGTGTCAGGAAAGTGACGCTGCCTCATCAGTACTATCAAAATTCAAGGTTGAGGAAAGTGCTTGAAGACCTTCTTCAAGTGTTATCATGGTGCATTTCGTAACACGTGTTTATGTTTTATCCCAGTCATCGTTATCCTGTTACGTTGCATTAACATCAATGTTGAAGCCTATTTATGCTGATTATATTGTAACTGCAGTGCAATCAAATATACTGTAAGTTGCTGGATTTTTGTAGCAAAAGTGATCAGCAGGTTGGAATTTTCTATGAATTAAGTACAAATAGTGTGAATTAAGTACAAAACCCATTTCGAGAGATGGAGGTGTTACATTGACATAAAGTTTACCGCTGACATGTTGTTTCTGTAAGGCCTGTGTTCTTTATTTTGCTACGGCTGATGCACATGAGTCTGTGTACATGTGTGGACTAACATGCATCTAAGTTATATGGAGAAGCTGAGTAAATGTTCATATATTAACGATGGCAGTATGGTGGGAGACCGACCCAAGCCGCCGAGGCTGTGCTGAATGAAGCCATATAATATTCCAGCTGCTGGTCACAGCTTAAGGATGGTTTACATATCTGCCTGGAATCCAAAACCTATGTGGCATCCTGGCACACACCCCCCAAGAAATGTAACTACATGCATCTGGCCATGGTGTAGGCTGCCGTGTAGGGTACGTGATTACCGACGGAGTAAATTCTACACAGAAACATAAATTAGCTTTTATAGCTGATACCTTTGTCTAACTACTTATTGCATAGAAAATATTTGTAATCTTGTTTTGGCTGAAAGCAAAGTGATTGGGGGAACACCAATAAAGAAGGATGGCTTCCAAAAATGTCACTTTATCCTTCTGTTTTCACAAAATATGTCAGTTTAATGCTGAAATGAAGCACAATATGACACTTGGAGTGTTGGTGTGAATGTTATTGGAGGACGTCTACCGGGATGCCCGGTCTGATTTGGTGAGCAGGGGCAGGGCAAAGCCAGGGTCGCCCACGTTCCTGCCGAGCCTACAGGGCGGCGTTCACAAGCTGAGACTTGCATTAGGTAGAGTGACGCCAGGAAGAAAACTTACCAAAGTAGGCAGCCGGGACCCAGCTGTGCTTGGTTGTTGTCAGGTTCCTTATATTCAGGCTGATCTTTAAAGGATAGGCTCATTGTTGGGCTCAGTTTATTCATTTTTTCCCTAACCTGCAACTTTCACCTGGATAGATGGTTAGGTGACGGGCGTTTCTCGTAGAGGAGGTGTGGCTGCAGCACTACATGATGACATTGGAGCGGACAGGAGGCGACGTCCTCACCTTGTCTCACATCTGAACGCTGAGGTGGAGTTTGACAGTCTGTGCCTTTGTGTGGCTGCGCCTGTGGCTGTGTGCATCATTGACAACTTCTGCAGGTCTGAGATATTTAGTCCTTTGTGTGGTCAGACTGCAGGGCTGACACAAGAGGTGTGGGGGGGGCATGTTATTTTGCTACCTATATGATAATATGTGCCTGGCAGATAAAGATTCACTTGTTCAGGCACAGTAGCTGAATTTCTGTCCTCAGACTTGCATGCTGGAATTTCTGCGGTGTAGTCAGGGGGGGCGAAGCTCAGACCTGCACAAACTCATTGTTAGTGCTGGGAGCTCCAGGCTAACGCCCGCCTCTCTGCAAATGTCTAGCATCTGAGGGAATCTTATTGCCAGTCTTTGGAGGATCCTCTTTCCAGATATTTCTATACTACTGAATGACGTAACCCTGCGGCCCCCCATCACCAACTTGAGAGCGCCCCCGCCCCCAACTCCCTTTAAGTTTCATAATGTTTCCAGAACATCTCACCAACTGCATGGTGGTAGCTTGTATTGCAGCATGGAACCTAATGCTTCTACTTGATTTCTGTTGGAGGAATCTTGTATATCTTTCAGCTGTAGGAACAAGCTTAATGAAATGTGTGTGGAAGTAGGGATTTATTCTGGACGTTTTGGATTAGCCAGGATGCGATAAGAAACGCTTACTGGGTCCAGTTAACATCCCTGACAGTAGATTCGTTCCTTTTGGACCAAAGGGCACTTTCACACTGAAGTTCCAGAACCTCGTTCTGGGTTCCTGGGACATCTCGACTGGGAACTTTTGTAGCTTCTGGTCACTTTCATGTGTTGTTTTCACATGGCTCATCAGGAACTGGGACCTTTATGCCAATAAACTTGGGAGAGACATAAAGCTTTTCATACAAACTTTCATATGTTCTTGTGTTCTCTGTAAGACCGGTCTTGCTAACTTGCAAACGAACTTGGGGTGCAGTGGATCATGTGGTTGGTCTCGTTTAGTGAGGATGCAACCAAATATATCCAATATATATGATTGGATGAATCCTTGATATTTGGGGAGGGGCAAGAATGACATCGGGGGATTTTTACTATCCTCTGTACGTCTGTTCTTAATACTGGAACTGCTCTTCACCCATGGAAGGTGATGTAAAATGGGTCCACGAAAACACAAGTATAGACAAGTACACATATTGAGAAACACCCCTAGTCTCGAGTAAGGACTAAAAAGGGGTGTGGAAGAGCCTCCGAGGAACTAGTCGGGCTGAGTTACTGCAGTGTGAACATAACAAAACTTTCTGGATCTGGGAAAAAGGTTCTGGTTTCTTGATGAAAAAGCTCCAGCAGAGTGAGACCCCCCTAAATGGATAGCAGGTCCAGCTAGGGGTGGGTGATAAGGCCAAAATGTTGTGATATTTTGGTTGTTATCACAAATCACGATATAAATGACTTTTTTTTCTTTTTTTTTTTGGGAATGTATATAACAATTAACCAATTAAGTTTATGGTTCAAGATCTAGTCACTAAGTTGAGACCCACTGAGATTGACAAAAGTAAGATTATACAAACAGCACTGAGATGTTATACAGACTGAAATTGCTTTGTTTTGCATATGTCTGTTTTTGTCCAAACAGACACTTGCTGGTTTGTATTTTTTTTTTGTTATTGTAATATTGTTTGTTGTGTACCCGTCCCTGGGCATTCATTGGAAGCTCGACTTGGCTGCACATATGCACGTATGTTTGTAAGTAAATCTATTGCTGTGTATCATGGATGCAGTCATAACCGGTTACGATAAAATATCGACATATCGCCTGCCACTAGGTGTGGCTATTTGTGTCTCTTTTGATATTGGGTTTTTTTTTCCTTCGTTCTCAAATTCCTGTGCAGGTGTTTGACTTGAATAGACTAAAACACTGGAGATGCTTTTACTGCTGGGGAGTTAAGCTGTAACTTTTAAGGATGAACACACAGAAAAAAGTGAGATCAGTTCATAACCACCTTTGCTTTGACTGCAGCATGAAAGCTGCCAGCTGACTGCTCTCAAACATCACCACATGTTCAAAAGCATGTTAATTTATTACGTGTTAGCATTCTTACATTTAAAACACCATATTTGTGAGAAGATTTTTATTCTGAATGAAAGCAGGGCTTCAAAAGACAGAACATGGCAAAAAGTAGAAATTAAATGTGGAGACAAGATGGAAAATTGGGGAATTATTATTTTTTTTAGCATTTGCATGGGAAGGTGAGAAGGGCTGTGAGGTAGGTTCTGTAAGGGGGGGGCTGGGAGACATCAATGTGCCTGATGAGAAGGTGACGAGAGCAAGGGCTCGACAAGAGGGGGAGGGGCAAGGGCCTGGGGAGGGCTATGGGGAGCGGGAGGGCTATGGGG
Organism: Cyphomyrus plagiostoma; assembly: GCA_019775915.2. Taxonomy (NCBI): domain Eukaryota; kingdom Metazoa; phylum Chordata; class Actinopteri; order Osteoglossiformes; family Mormyridae; genus Cyphomyrus; species Cyphomyrus plagiostoma. The sequence continues at coordinate 11,928,070 of JABFEA020000039.1, read as the reverse complement.
AGCGGGAGGGCTATGGGGAGCGGGAGGGCTATGGGGAGGGAGTGCACTGGGCCATCAGCGGGCCTGACTACACTTGTCAGCACATCTGTGTAGCTGCATCCAAGACATTTCTGAAATCGCTTCAGTGTGGCTTCCTGTTAACTCCCGAGTAGCAGAAGGAGCAGGCAGTCACGGCACACCCTGCACTCTAACCGTGAGCCCTGTGTTTGCTCTTCCACAGTATGCCTGGTCATGGGGCGTCTCCCTCCTTCCAGACTATCTACTTGCTATGTGCTTTCTGTTTTTTGCACCTGTCGCTTTGGTTAAACATTGTTTGATTGAGTCTCTTATCGTATTATTCTATAACTGCAAATGTGATGGAGAGTAGCTGGTCCCTGCCTTGCGCCCATAGTCTCCAGACCCCCTGTGACCCTGAAGAGGACAAGTAGTTATAGAGGATGGGTGGTTGTAGAGCGGCTATTAGAAATGTACACCCAGTTTGGGGATTGTGTATGTTTTTCTATTGTCTGTTTTTTTAGTGGGGGGGGTCAAAGCACTTTGACCCACTTGCAAAACCCAGCTAATTTGGACAGTTGTGTTTTAGGGGTGTGCATGCTTCTGTGTGTCTGTGTCTGTCTGTGGACGTGGGTCTTGTAGATGGTACATCGTCTCCTCAATGTGATTAAAAACCTGTTGTTGTGGGGACCATTTTTTTCAGTCTCCTCAAGGGGAAACTTGGGTTTTTAAAAATCTTTAATGGAAATCAAAAAGATAAGAATGTAGAATGTCTTGTTTGACATCTGTCTCCTTTAGCTCTCCCACCCATTCTTGGTCATTTTCTTGTTTTTAATTGTTAACTATGTTTTAAATCTCACTTGTCTTTTGCTGAACATCTGGACCTGTGTGTATATGTTGAGTCAGTGTGCGTGTGCCTTTGCCTTCTGGATTTCTCAGCCTGTCCTTATTTGGTCGTGCCGTGATCAGGAAGGGCCTGCAAGCCAGTGCTGTGTCACAGGAAGCCGGCGATTATGTCACTGCTGTCCTGGAATGGGAGGCTGTAGATGCATTCAAACGCTATGGTGTGTGTCTGCTCCTTCAGAGTGCCAGAGCTGGCTTTGGGTCCCTTTCCTGCATCCAGTCAAATAACAAACCTGTTTAATTGCAGCCCCAAGTAAAGGCAGCTTTATTTAGCCTTTATCTTGCTGGAGTATAAAGTTTCACAATAGGACAATCTTTCTGTTGGTTCTTTTAATGAATTTAGTGCACTTTGTTCTTAGCCTTCAAGCTCCTCTCCTTTTTAACTCGGTGGAGTTGGTGTGGACCTCTTCAGAGTGTAGTGACGCGTAAAACGTAACAACTAGTTGTCTGGTTACTTTCCATCTTCACACCAGGCTTCTTAGTGCTGGTTGTGGAAGCCTCCCTTTCACAAGCCATAGATTCTAGCTCTTCTACCGACCAAGACATGAATGAGGCTGAATATAACGCCTGCTTTACTTGGGGGGCAGGACCACCGTGCTCACAGCTCTTTTCACATGTATGCCCCCACATTTTAAGGGCCTGTCGGCTGCCTGCCTCGTCATCACAGGAACCTGGGGCTATTTCCTGTCTTTGTCATACACCATTGTTGATCTTCGTTCTAGTTGGAATGATAGTCTGCTGCCCCCAAGCCCCCCCCCCCCCCCACTTATGACTCTCTCCCATCTGCACTACATGTCTGCGGCTGTCAGGACAGTGTGCTGGAGCCTTTACACGCAGGGTGTTAAACAAGCCCCTTCCCTGTTATCGGCGTTTGTTCCGCAGAAAGCGGCAAACACTCCAACATGTGATGAATTAACTGCCGCCATATTTCATATCACTGTGTGATGGGAAAAACGCATATCTCCAAAAACACATTATTTTAAGAGTGCAAAAATACTTTCTCAGAATCTGCTTTACAAAGAAAAACTTGCACACCCTTGACACCACAAATAGAAACCTATATTTACACAGCCGTCAGTGAATGGTGTAACATTTTAAATGGACATACTTGGAATGTTAGCAAGACGCATAGGTCAGTGTCAAGATACAAACTATCTTGACTTGGAATTCACAATTAACAATGATATTGGCTAGCTATCTAATGCTGAGTTGTTAAAATTAGCGATATAAAGTAATCCATACAAATAACCATCATGAATACAAATGTTAACTAGTACAAATGTATATACTAGCTCAATAGATGACTTCATAAAACATCTTTTCACTGCCCAGTTAAATATCAAATAGTATGTGTAGATGAAAGAGAATGTACTATAGACGAATACGCCCAAAGTAAGTGAACATGCATGCTTTTCATTAGACAGCATCAATATATGTAGCTATGTGTATGTAACTGGGGCAGGAGAATAAACTGATTCAATTACAAATCGTGATTTTTTTACATACTCATGAGACTTGCAGGTTGATTTTTAAATATCGATATATGTTGGTGACATTTGTTACTACTGTTTTTGCTGAGTTACATTAGTAAGGACCAGAGATGGGAAAGTCTGCTGAGTTTGGGTAAACTTTGAGTTCCATAGGCTAATCTGACACCTAAACATGAGTTAGTTTTTCTGCGTGTGTGTGTGTGTGGCCCCGCAGTCATGGGTAGCGTTATTTTCTGCCACTACATGCCATGTTACTGTGCTTGGTTGATGTGCAAAGCCCTGCTTGACTTGACCTTCCTGGAGGTTCCTGCTGAGGGGGTAAATCGCAAACCTTCTCTGCGCTCTCTAATTATACCCCAGTCTGAAACGAACTTTTAAATTCCACATATTTTCTCTCTATTTTTTTTCTCATTCTTCCCTTCCTGCTGCATCCCTCATCTCTCTCCCTCTGCCACTCTCTGGTTTTCCTCCACATTGATGGTCTTCCTGTCTGCTTCCCCCTCAGCGAGTCCAGCATTTGCCAGGCCCGGGCCACTGTGATGATCTACGATGACGCCGGTAAGAAGTGGGTGGCGGCGGGAACTGGCCCTCAAGCCATCAGTCGTGTGCAGATCTACCACAGCCCTGCCAGTAACAGCTTCCGGGTGGTGGGCCGCAAGATGCAGACGGACCAGCAGGTATGGGGGGCGGGGCCACATGTCACATGGTGTGACATCATATTTCAGAGCACCTCTGAGTAATGTTTATGAACTTTTAGAGCCGTGCGATATTGGTTGTGAATTCTTTGTAATAAATATTGTGATGTTTATAATGTAAAAAAGCAGTTGAAAAGGGGTGGCATGGTGGTGCAGTGGTTAGCACTGTTGCCTCACACCTCTGGGACCCGGGTTCTGGTCTCGTGTGTGTGGAGTTTGCATGTTCTCCCCG
>JABFEA020000039.1:11909624-11924656 GCA_019775915.2 Cyphomyrus plagiostoma | reverse complement strand
GTTGTTCCCTGCCTCGTGCCCGTTGCTTCCGGGATAGGCTCCGGACCACCCGCGACCCAGTAGGATAAGCGGTTTGGGAAATGGATGGATGGATGGAAAAGCAGTTGAAATTTACTCGAAATAAACTATAGCCAAATAAACTCTACTGAGAAATAATATGTTCTATCATATTAAGTTGGTCGTGTTGCTGTGAGCTGACCCACCAGACACAAAGCGACGCTGACAGATCACTTGCTTTTGCTCAATTTTGCCTCCGTGGAATCTCAAATATTCCCTAAGAGCAGAAGGTGAATGTCTTTTGGTGGCCAGGTCTTGTTTGTGAGAAAATGACAGAGGAGGACAAAAACAAACGTATAGATGAATGACTCCAGCAACAAGGGCCAGAGTGAGTGTGACTGGCTAGAAGAATGTATGCAGAGCAGATGCGGAAGCAGCGCCCGTGAACTTTAGATTGGTTAAAAAAAAAAAACAACAGCACGAACTGGATAATCTTGACAAGGAACAATTAGCGCAAGTTTCACTGAAACATTTTTATTCTAACATCCCAACGCCCATGGAGGACTGTTAATGAAATTGAATGCATAACTTTATGTAAAGACTCTCTCTCTCTCTCTCACACACACACATACACACTCATGTATAAACAAATTCACATTCCTCACTGCTTGTCTTAACCTAGAAAATACTTCCTGAAAGATAGGAGAGCACCCAGCCATTTCCTGTAATCATTAAAGATGCACCCCCACACCCAGGAGCACACACAGCCCCATTCTGCCCAGTATGTCAAACTGTCTAACACCCAATTGTCAATATATTTCTTTCCAAATGGCATGTGCTCATGGGAAGAATGGGGTATCTAAGGGGGGGGGGGTTGGGGGGCAGTTGCTCCTCCGTTCCCCCTGGAATTCATGATTGTAAAATAAACAGGGAACAAACGTCAGCAGAACGTATGCTTCTGCCCTGAAAGTTTCAGTGGTGCTTTGCAATTTTTTGCCACCTGGTGGCACAGAGCGGTATTGTACAATTCCATAATGGTCTTTTGTCGAGGTCTGAGTGAATAGAGGGCAGGGGCGTCGGATATGGGCAAGACAGGCATGGGGGGGGGCGCCCCTTCAATATTGTCAGATTCCCTAACCACCTTCTGAAAAACTCAATATGAACAAATATCTATTTAGGGCTGAACAATATGGAAAAAAAATCGAATCACGAAATTTTGTGTTTTCCTATTTAACGTGATCCTTTCATGACACAAATGTAACAGATAAGACAAATTAAGAGCAGTTTCCATGTCTTTCATTGTGAATCTGTGCATTACTGAGGCCAAGAGTGCAAGGGCCAAACATGGACCTGACGAAGACTGCAGTCCTACAGCAAACAAAATCACATTATCATATAAATTTATTTTTTTTTACACGTGTTATTAAAGTGTTGTTGTTATTTTAAATGATGAATTCTTAATTTAAATTCTTAATTTAAAATTAATTGAAAGTTCTAATCTTTCATTACATACTTTCATGAGGTGATTCGCATGTGGGCTGTATTAAATATATCTCTCTGCTATAAATGGATGTACTGGGCACATAGACTGGTGTAAATGTGGCTCCTTGTTTTACTGCACAGGTGGTGATGAATTGTCTAATCACAAAGGGGCTGAAGTACAATCAGGCCACCGCCATCTTCCATCAGTGGAGGGATGCACGGCAGGTGTGGGGGCTCAATTTCAGCAGCAAGGATGATGCGGCAAATTTTGCCAATAGCATGACGCATGCACTGGAGGTGCTGAGCTCCATGCCTGATGCAGGTAATGCGGTGTGAAGCCTCGTTCTCACAGCAGAACTTCCCGATAGACTGTCCGAAGCCTGTTGCTGCGGCCTGACCACATCACACTGAGACTTGGAATGACTATCCTACAGAATGTATGCATAATCGCATTATAAGAGGAACCGTTAATTATTGGAATTTTCCACTTATTATTATTATTATTATTATTATTATTATTACTACTACTATACTTTCTACCATGGGAGTCTATGCCCCCTTGGTAGTGCATTATAACTATAGCTGTGACAAAATGAGATGATATTGTTTCCATGGCAACGAAGCCCTGACGGTGTACTGGGCCCCATTATTCCTACTTGCAGCTATATTTATGATGATGCTGTTATTTTATACCTAAGCTAGTGTCTTCCTCTAGCCCCAGGTTACTCCACTCTCCCCCGACCAGCTCAGAATGGACCCTCCCCAGAGGAACTGGAGCAGCTGCGAAGGTACCAAATGCACAATGATGGGGGAGGGAGTGGACTTGGCGTGAAGTTGGCCCCCTCATATGTTTCAGGTTTTATCTGTGGTGATTTCCACAAAGCAGGATTTCCCAGTTAGCTGGATAACTTAAGACAAACAAGAAAACTATCCAGTGACATTCCCATTGGACTCTCCTTACATTTGGCTATTAGAGAAATCTTGCTTTGTGGAATTACCCCCCGGTGGCATTTGTTTGTGCCACATTTGTCTGTGAAATTTTCATTTGTGCTGCTTTAATTTCTGATTATGTTTTTTTATATGGTGATGCCATCACTTTGAAGTTGGCCCCCATACACACCCAATTTTGACCAAACTGGTCTTATTTGTTTGTGCTGTCTTGTTTTATTGATTAATACCGTTTATTTAGTTCCACAACTACATGTTTGCTTAACCAGTATGATTTTAACAATTATTACCTTGATAAATTGGTATTAGGGATCTTGTTGTAACTATGTGGATTTATTTGCAGACCTAATATTATTACTTGTAATCTAGATATATCTTTTTCAAAACACTTCTAAAAGTGTTTGATTAATGTAAATGCCTGCTGCCCCTATTGAATATACATTAAAAATCTAATAAAACATGCCGGTTAAACGATAATAAAACATGTCGAACATACTATCAAGGGAAATGTAAATGATTGTTTTTAATAATTAACAAAAACAAAGTTAAAAACATCTGTATATGTAGATTATATACAGTAATAAAACATGCCACTATATAGCTAAATTGACATGTTATTAGATTATGTATGTGAAACAATTCTAAATATGTAGTTATAAATTATAGATAGTAATTATATATATTGAGCTGAATATTAATTGAAAGCTAAATGTTAATGATTTTTTACATGAAAGCTTGCAGCAGTCATAAGGGTGAACTTGAAACTAAGGGGGTAATTCAAAACATCGTTGGCCAAACAGCTGAGTGACACACTGCGGGAGGGTGTAGTTTGGACGGGGACACACGGTGGTGATGTCACCATGTAAGTAAACATTTATGTCCCAGAAAACAGCACACATGAAAATTGCAGCGGCACAAATTATTTGAGATCGGTTTGGTCAAAATAAGATGCAAATCTCTGTGACCGATAGACAGGCATTTGTACATGACAGCAAGTGTGCCAGCGAAGGGCAGCTAGCTGCAGTGGCACCCATGACGCTGGGGGTCAAGGGCCTCGCTCAAGGGCCCACAAACATGGCTATTCTGTCAATACTGGGCTCAGTCCGGTGACTTTCCAATTTGAGGCACAGAGGTTTAGCCTGCTGAGCCAACTGCATAGCTGTATCACATGATCATGAAAGTTGAAGAAAATTTCAACAGCATAGGTTGACACAAACAGCACAAACGACTAAAACTGCTTTGGTTCAAATCGGATGCAAAATGGAGGGGCTAACGTCACATTGGTGATGTCACATAAGTAAATAGACGTGTCTCAGAAACTAAAGCAGCACGAACAAAAATTTCAATGGCACAAACCGGCACAAATGCAGGACAGATGATTGAGGCTAGTTTGGTTAAAATCTAAATCATATGGGGGGGGGGCAATGGAGGGAGTGGTGCTTTGGGTTGTGGTGCAACTGTGCTGCTGTTATCAGACCTAATCCAGCAAGAACGTGGGTGAAGGGCTGTGTGGGTGAGCAGTGTCTTCTGAGAAAGCCTTGGATCACCTGAGGACTAAGGAGCAGATTTGGAAATTTTAGCCTGTGCATCAGTCACCCATGCGGCTTTAAAGCCCCTAGCCACCCTGCCTCTGGCGCAGTCTGCCTTGTGTCCGCTGTACAAGCAGGATGCACTTAAAGACGCTCAGTAGGCAGCACAATATCCTAGAGCTACAGGGTCTGGGGGTTCGCCTGCTTCCTCAGTTCCTCCAAAAGGAGATAGGGGTGGTAAACAGAAGTTTGATCGTTTCCCAGGCAGGAGCAGCTGGAACGAGAACGGCAGGAGTGGGAGCGGGAGCAGCGGGAGCGGGAGCAGCGGGAGCGGGAGCAGCGGGAGCGGGAGCAGCGGGAGCGGCAGGCTGCAGCAGGTAAGATAGAGAGAGCCAGTCTGTCACAGGGGCTCCTACTGTATCCCTCAATGTCGGCTTAATAGGATCGTAGTCCGATGTCCACATCAGGATTCCGTATTGACTCAATGGAAGAGGTCAGCACTTTGTGGTTCGCTTTGTACACAGCATCTTCACTTTTGCGTCATATTGATCACCCCCCCCCCCCCGCATCTTTTAGTAATTATTCCACCTGCGCCTCCAATGCCAGCAGTTGGCTGTCCCCCACCCCCTCCTGGTCCCCCGCCACCACCTGGGCCCCCACCACCTCCAGGTCCACCTCCTCCAAGCGGTGCAGGTCCACCACCTGCTCCTCCGCTGCCCATGTCCTCGGGAGGTGGTGGCGGAGGAGGCGATGCAGGGGGTGGAAGTGGAGGAGGAGGTCTGGCTGCGGCCCTCGCTGGTGCCAAACTGCGTAAGGTTGCCAAGGTGAGAAAACGAGGCAAATGAGATGGGGAATAATTTACATCTACATTTAGTTCTGGAAAGCAGGGCATTACAGTCCCCACATTCTTCTGTTGCTCCCACAGCCAGAGGACAGTGGCCCAGGACCCACAGCAGCTCCAGCGCCGCCCCCTAAGACTGACGCAAGCCGCAGTAGTGCCTCCCTGCCAGGAGGGGGCGGCGGTGGAGGAGACCTGATGGGAGAAATGAGCGCCATCCTTGCACGTCGGTCAGTAGCTCCCCACCCACTCCCACCCTGTATGCTCATGCATGTCATGTAGCTTTTCTGTTTGCCATAACCACCCTCACCGACCCCCTCAGGAGAAAAGCTGCAGATAAAGGAGAGAAGCCCCCCGAAAAGGTTCCCATCAAACCGGAGGAGCCGAGTACTGTGAGTAACCAAGAGGCCGTGTTCATCCATTCCAGCTGGTAGCCGGGTTAGGAGAATGGACAAAATGCATAACTGGACCCTGTCTTCCCTTGCAGGACGACACTGAGTCTCCAGGTATGGATGTAGTCAGTGCTCCAAAGTGGTAGGTAGAGGCAGAGTTCAGTGTGGGGGGGCCTTGCAGACCCTCCCCATAAACCCATTGCCATGCTTCCATAAGCTCCTATCACCCATCTACCATCCGCGCCCTGGAGCTGCTGCCCTGCCCCACCTGTCCTGTGCGTCACCCTGGTGTCAACATTCCGCTCCTCTGTATGAGGAGCTCACCTGCCTTGGAGCAGTTCAGTGGCTCACCATTGTATCTTGTCGTCCATTATAGACCCCCCCCCCCTTCCCCCCCGCCACTACTAATTGCTGCCCAATTTCAAAATCACTTTGCTGTGACTTGTTATTGAAACAAAAACATCATATTTGTTTGTCAGGTGATGCACTTAGGAGACCGTGGGAGAAGTCGGCCACCATGCCGAGGTGAGTGAGAGCAGAGATTCCATATCAGATGTAGAAATTTCCATAGCGACAAAACATACTTTTGTTTTGAATAAAAATAATGTCCTTAACCCGACAAACGCAAAATGGGTTGATTTTGACACTCTTGGGCTCGTAACTCTGGACAGGTATAACACAGAGATATGAATCACATGTCCTTGTAATCGAGAACTGAATCTATCCTATGGTCCAAGTTGCACTGTTGCTCACTAAAGTATTCCAGAGTAATCTTCTTCACAATGAGGCATATATTTTAAACATTTTCCACCAAAACGCACCCCTAGTAACTTAAAAAACATTGATGTTATTCACATTTGACGGAAAACAAAGCACATATTTGCTCCCACAATGATTACAAACTACACTTCTGGGAAATAAAAAAATATTTTATAATTTATTTCTTATAAAGCCTTTAAATATAGAGATAGGAAATACAGTCAATTTTGGCTGAAGTTCTATAATAGTAATATAAAAACATAGCATTCTATTTATTATGAAGAGAATTACTAAATATTTTCGTAATATTTTTTCACAAAAGTTTGTATATGTATGTATGATGTCGAGTTCAAAATAGTTAAAATAGACGGTTGCCCATCGTGTAACTGAAACGCCTCCTACATGTAAACATGGTGGAAAGCTACAGCGTTGCTTTGTTGTTTGAGGCTAAAATGCAGACTAGATGTTTCATTCCCAAATGTCACCCTACCAGTTATAGTGTATTTAGGCAGAAAGAGGACAGTGATAAACATTGAGCATTGGACTCTAAAACTGTCTGTTATGTCTGTGTTTATCCAGTAGATCATAAGCAATGCTTTTCTATTTCAGTTTCTTTCAGATGTTATAAAGTAATGTACTTTATAATGCATCCATCAGATAACCTCAACAAGTTACAAAATGGATGCATCATGGACATTCTAATCTCAATATTTAGACAGTTATATTTGTCATGCTTACAAATTTTATATTAGATGAGACTAAAAATTGAGAAATTTCAGTAGGCACAAGTAGTTTTTCCTCATAAAAAACATATCAGGACTGTGTCAGCATTTACGCGTCAAATTATGACACATCTGAGTTGGCCAGGATGTCCTGGAAACAGACTTACAGCGACTGTTGCTAACTCATGTACATGCCATGGAACAAGCCTGAAATCAAAGGGATAGAATAACTCTGGATAGGGTTCTAATGGTTAAGAAGCCTCCATTATTGCCACTAATGTCATCTTGTGTTACTGGTTCCTCAAACAGGAACAACTCTGTCTCCAGGGGCATGGATACCATTGCCTCAATTCCCTCCCCAGGCCAGTTTGCCAGGTAAGGGGGAGGGGTGGGTGCCTGGTGAAAATATATAATACTGATGGTAAAGTTGTATCTACCCCTTGTACCTCTGGTGGGAACTGAACAATTTCTGGACTTTAGAAGAAGTTTAGTTAAAACTATATGTTTTCATTTTATTTTTGTCTAGAATTTTCAGAGCAAACAACAGAGATTTTAACAACTAGATATAAGGACTTGAGAATTTTGTTTGTGGTTGCCACAACATGCTTGACACCTACCCGGAGGTCCAAGTGCTCTGGGAGCCCCAGGCATCGCTATGGTAACACGCAGTCACATGGGTGGCTCAGCAACAGAACGCTGTCAGTCTTACACCTGTACACAAGAATTTTTACTCACAACATAATCTTCCAATTTTCCTCTGGCTCGGCCTCTCTTCCCGTCACAGGACGAAGCCGGTGAGTAGCAGTAATGATGCAGCGGGCGGGGACGAATCGGATTTGGACAGACTAAAACAGGTTAGAATGGTTGTCCCTTTATCATACCATTGGAAAACGATATACAGACACCCCTCTACTTACAAACTTTCAGATATAAGAACGAAGAGGATTGCAAGTCCAAATTGTGTTCCTTGGGCTCCCGTTTCCTGTCCGCAACATCATTTTTTTTTTTTTCTGCGCACCAGTTCCGACCAGTACGGCTTCTGGCCGCTACTCCCACCGCGCAGCAGCGTAGCGTGCGTACTCCCAGCATCCTAGTTCTTAGTACTTGCGTATACCCTTAAAATGGTGTTGAATAATGACTTGCAAACATTTAAAGGTACGAATGGCCATTCAGAACGTAACTTGCTCGTAAGTAGAGGAGCGTCTGTACATTGGGCAGGATAATTGCATTTTAGCCTGTTTGAAATTTGGTTGCTAACTTTTAATAAGTGCTGCAAGAAATATTTGTGAGATTCAAAATATTCTAATATGAAAAAATACTCAAGGAGAAAAATGCACATTCAAATAACTGGTTAACTAAATTTCATGTGCAATTCATATTCTGATCACAGTGAAATATTCAAATACTGTATCAGTATCTCATCTTGATGCCAAATATTTAAAACAGTTCAGTTCAATTCCATCATTTTGCAAATTTCAATATTTGAAATTGTGCTGTACATCTCCATTGCACACATCAAAAAGGACTTTAAAGAAGTTGCATCACATAAAGGACGTGCAAATCTGAGCTTTGGGGAGAGACGCGTTTGCAATCACGTCACGTGTCTTGTGCGAAGAAGTTAAATGGAAGATGGAAATTACTGTTACCAGTTGCCTGCCACTAGTGGATAAACAGGGTGCCAGAAGTGAGATCTGGCATTATTCTGGTTTTAAGCCAGAGTGAGATCTGGCATTATTCTGGTTTTAAGCCAGAGTGAGATCTGGCATTATTCTGGTTTTAAGCCCAACGAAAACCAAACACACAGACTCTACAGCTCTTGAATGCAAACACTGATAGAGGGGGCAACACATCTAACCTGGAGAAACATCGACCTCTTCTCATGATTCATATAAGGAGTTTAAATATCATCAGGTGGGCCTTTTTATTTCAGAGCAATACAATATTCAAATGGGAATGTGTGATAGTTTCAAATCAATATATATTTGGTATTGATACCGATCGCCATTGGTATCAGTCAAAATAAAATTTTATCAGTGATTCGACTGTGCCTCACACTTGCACCAGTACAACTCTTCTCCAGAGTAAAACGGTTAATGCACGAGTAAGTAAACAAAAAACATGGTGTGTACAAATCAAGACCTTTCCCAGAACTGCTTGAGAGCATCCAAAAAGCTGAGGTATGGGAACATCGTCAACAGCAGTAACGTTGTGCAATGATGGAATAGTCAGAAAAATTCAGCTAAATATTTCAATATGAAAACATTCAATAGTTGCAGCCTTACTTTTAATTGAGTCTACTTCTAATGATTTTGCTGTCTTGTACACTCTCAGGGGTACACTGTTTTGCTGCATGGCTGCTATATGGAATTTTGTAATCAGCTGACATATCCAGTATTTTTTTTCTTTGTGCAGGAACTTCTGGAGGAGATGCGCAAGGAACTGCAGAAAGTCAAAGAGGAGATCATTAGAGGTAAGCATCTATCAGGAGCTCTCTGGCACCCCATTCCTGGCACTGACATTGACTAACTTCGCAGTGCTGTCTGCCTCTTCTGTTTGAGATTCTAAATATGAGCTCTGATGCCATTTGAGCAGCGGCGACTCACAGAAACTTGCTTTTTCTACCCACAGCATTTGTTCAGGAGCTGCAGAAGAGAGGCTCAACATAATCCTGTGGGCAGTGTGGGGGGGTGGACCTTTGTCCCACCTGGGATAATGTTTTCTATTCCTTTCCCTCATTTTTTGTTCCCCATTCTCTCAAGCACAAGTTAATGCAAATGGGGTAACCTCAAGTTGGAGACGCCAAAAGACTGTTTGCCTCGTCATTTGCTCACACTTTTTTTTTTCTTTCCTTCTGTGCTTTTTTTTTCTTCCCACAACAGCACATTTTCTCACCAACAGAGCTCTCCTGTGTAATTTGTATTTTTTCAGCTCTTAATTCCCATTAATATAAGGGTCCACAGAATATGAAAAGTATATATGATTTGTCATTGTGTACCGAATGACTGTGCAGTAACAACTTTATGCCTGTAAATCAAGAGAGACTGTGGTTGGTTCAGGCACTGTGGGGTCAGGCCACAGGGGAATCTTCAGGTTGACCACTGTGGACTCTGCAGTACCAAGATGTAGGACTGATGGCTGATGCCACCATCTCAGGGATAAGCAGAATTGCATTAGCACAAATATTTCATGCATTACACGTGATCCCACAATTGGGCATGGTGATCACTACAGAATCCTCATAGCAATTATGACGGGAAAGAGCTACAGATTGTAAAACTGGGATGTGAGAAAAGTGGGGAAAGAGGGTGGAGTGGCTGGAAGCTAAGAGGATGGTGCACTTGTGGACTCGTCTGTGGCCTGGTCTGATGCCTCCTGTGTATCAGAGGGAACCTGGATTGAGGTGTACTGCGTGCTCAGGGTCCCGCGCTAGCAATAGCATTAGCACAACCTCAGTCAAGCCAGCAACCGTCTCTTCTGCTTCCCTCTGCTCTATATGCAACACAGTTCACAATTTCATACTGTAGTTTAGCGGTAAGACTTTTTAATGAAAGTCTTAATTGCCTTGAAGAAGATGTCTAAATATATGTAACTTTTTGAGGGAATTTAAAACGTAATTGTTTTAGCTAAGACTACTGGTGATGGGTGAATGTTTTTTTTTTTTTTCCCTTTTAAAAATGAATATTTTGACCTTAATTTAATTTCTTTTTTCTATTAGAATATAGCCTTTTTACACTGAAATATGATAGTATAAAGACACTGGACTAAACATGGACTCGTAGTCAAATACAACTGCTTATTGTACTGCATCTGCCTCCTAGCATTCTTTTACACTGTGCGTAAAAGTGATTCGTAGGGAACTCAAGGGGTAGCAACATGCTCACTAAGTTGAGTAACTTCTAAAGATACAGAATGTGACAAACGAATTACTAGTAAGTTTAAAATAATAGAATTTTGTATTTAAAGACTTTTTTAAAAATGTTTTGCCCATATGCATGTTTTTTTTCCTCATTCAAATGTCATTATGCTAATTTTCTAAAATTCCCAGTGAGACTGTGAGGGCTGTGATGGACTGTCATCTAGCCTAGGATGTCCCCTGCCATGTACCCTGCGATTCCTGAGATTGATTCCAAGGTTCTAGGTTGTATGTCATATTATTGTCAGTATGCTTCCTCATTTATCTACAGAGGTAAGTATATATCTCAAGGGAACAAAAAAAGTACTCTTTAGAGTTGGATTTGAATATAGTGGGGGGAGAAATCATTACAATGTTTTACATTAAGAAAACCAATCAGTGTTGTGCCCCCGCGGTACTTAATTTATAATGTGATGTATAAACGTACCTTCGCACATAAATGCCTTCTGCATATTAGCCTAAACAAACGTCAAAGAGTGTAATTCTGCGTTGGTGGTATATAAAAAAATAAATAAAGGTGAAATAATGGCTTAACCTTTGACAGCTCTAGTTATTTGATTTATCCTTAGGCCCAGTAAAAAAAATCATTAGTTTATCATCCTTTCAATCAGAAACAAGTGATGAGGGCGAATTTTTTTATTTTATTTTTATTTCTTGGAAAAAAGATTACTGTTGATGTTGAAAATATCTTCCGTTAACAAAAGGAACAGCAACAGATGTATGACATATGGGCTGATCTGCAAAATTAATATGAAAAGAAAATATTTAAAAAAATGTTTTATTCAAAATTTGTGAACGCCGGCAGTGGAATTTACACAGGAAAATACACTTATATTTTTTTAAAAAAAAAAATCGATGCGGGGTAAATTCGCCACGCGGGCGGGGATGATAAACTATTTTTTTTTTTTTTTTACTGGGCCTTAATTTCGACGGGCCATTGTAACACGTACGGATCAGATACGTACACGATGCTTGCAGCACTTATAATGAAAAACCAATTGTCGTTATAGAAACAAGGATTACGGGAACAATAGGGTTGGGGCAAAATACTTGGTAATTAAAACCAGGAACCTAATAAATATGATACGTAAATATTGAAAACATACATTGTTTGCAAATGAAGAAAAGTTGGCACTTGTACATTTTAAGTGGTGGAAGGATGACCTTATGTCCTTTCGCATTCACCGCTTGGCATTTGGAACCAGGACGCTAGAGATGCTTTGAGTATTAACTTTTATAATTAAAAAACACTTAGCAAATGCGTAATAACAGCATACCAAACACCAGCAGGATTACGCACGGGGTAAACTAAGGCAGTACCTGGCTGTTTCAGGGGTGTATTCCTAAGCGAGTGCTTAGCTGGGTGTTTTCTGCGTTCACCCGTTTATTTCCTTGAGGACGGAATAGCACTATACGGTAATTGTTCATTAATATATCAATCGCATTGTTGAATATTCGCCCTTCCAAAACACGCCTTATAAGAGAATATACCGTATGTTCGACAATTATCGCCACCCTTTGGCCGTAAAGAGCAACTACACAAAACATTGTAGTTCGTTAAGAAATGACATTGGTTTCCATGTTCTGCGTTGTTCTAGTTATTCATTGACCAACACTTCTATTTGAAGCATAATTATATACGCACAGCTAATATGCACAACTAATGCAAGTATGTCACGGCAATACCGTAATACAATAATGATAACAAAATACGACTAATTGAGCGTTCTACCACATGTCGCTGTTAAGGACACGGCATTTTTTGCATTGCAAAGCCGATATATGCTTCCTTCGTACCGCATAAGCGGGGGATTGTCCCGGAAGCTATAGTGGTAAATAATGTCCTATCGCTGCTGCATCGCTAGTGACCGCCGGGACATCGACATTTATGATACCGCAAAAGTTGTATTCATTTATAACCTCAGCGCAAAAGTCTGCATTTCGTCACTTCCCGCTATTTATTTCTGTAATCGCCGCCGTATGTGTGTATACGTCATTTCCTGTTTGTGCTCCTGCGGAATATATATTTTCTCTGAAGGCCTGCTGTCGTGCATTAAGGTTAAATTAAGGAAAACGAAGAATAATATAATTGTATCGCTACCTAAAAGACAAGTGGGGAAGCGAAAGCACAGCCTATGCTTGCCGACCTACAGAGAACGACGAACAACTGCAGCGAGAAACGGCTGTAAGTGAAAGACGGCCGCCGGGATGGTGTGTTTGTGAGCCGTAGACGGGCAGCGGACACGCCGTGGGGGCAGCGCTCAGCGGCCCGGAGACACTCAGCACGTCGGGTTACGGCGTATGAGGGTCCAGACCTGAGCACTTTGGCAACTCGCCCGAGGACAGGTAAGGGTGCGCTAAAAAGGAGGGGAAGCAGAAACATGGTATTTTTCGGGTGGCCCGCAGCCCCGGAAAGCGCTCTTATCCCTGCCAAGGAAGGAACGTAGAGCTGCAGATAAGTACGGCATAAGTAATGAAGTAGACCGCACTGCAGGTCAGCGTTCAATATCATACACGTCTCGTCTGTCTTTGACCTTGCTTTTCAAAATTCAAAAGTAATGAAATTGTTGGTTTTATGTTTATTTGCCGTTGCTTTCCTGGCTTCTCACTCAGTAACCTTTGGCACGGCGGTAGACACCAGCTGCAGCTCCGCTTCGCCCTGGCGGCGCTGCCCCGCTGGCACTCGTGTTACGATCCCTTAAGCTATGCGGATGCATCACCTTTCTTCGTAGCCTTGCCAGCTTTGGGAGTCATATCTCTCCCTGTTTCTGCTGGTATAATGTAATCGGCTTTGAAACGTGTCATTGTGCGCTCAGGTTGCGTATACGCGCACGTCTGACTGCACATTCATATTTATTGTATTTAATGTATATAAAGAAATGTTGCTGTTGTTCTCTTGTAATAATCATGGAGGAGATCAGCATTCGCTCATGATGATGAGACCAAGAAATGATCCCTCATAATATTTAAAGTTATATTCCGGCGTGTTGTATTCGTACATAGGTCGACTTTCCTCGGGGGAGGCCAAGGTGCTTCCCCACAGAACACATCCGGCGCTGTAGCCAGCTGTGGGGTCATATAAACGATGCAAATTACTATTTCCATGGAAATACAAGACTGCATTAGTAGACCCTGGAAAGACGTTTACAAGCTCTGGTAATGCTGTAATTTTCTGTGGATAACGTTCAGTGGTTGTGGACATTGGCCATACCAGGTCTCTCTGAAGCAAGCCCAGAAAAGCTCTCTCTAGCTAGGCTGCTGAAATGAGTCATGGCTGTATCCCATGATGTTGCGGGGGATGGTTAGGGTTGGAGAAGCAGAACAGAGAATCCCTGCAGCTCTGCCTTTCAGTGGATGTGAAAGGAGGTGCAGCCGTAGTAGTTTCCAGTGTTGCTCCTAATAAGGCTTGGAAATTTTGTGGGAAAACCCAGGCTGAACAATGTGACTTATTGAGAGATCGGTTTCTGTTTGTAGCTGGAGTGGTGCAGGGTGTGCCCCTATTAGATGGCCTGCGCTGTCTCCCCGCTCACCTGCACCTTTACTGTTCCTTAGCAGATGTATGACTTGGGCAGGTTTGCTCTAGAGAGCAGTCACTGCTAGCCCTGTGTCCCAGGAGCAGAAGGGCCCAGTGGTGATATGATTACTTTGCTGGCCATAGACTTCTGTACATGGGCACAGATTCCTAACCTGCTGAGCTCAGTAGATGGAACCTGTGTTGTGAGCAGGACCTTGACTGCCCCCGTGCAATTAATCAGTATTTATGCAGTATTTTACCAGCACTCAGTTGTCCTGTATTGTCATGGTCTGACCCTCTGATGCTGGCAAAGCTTTTGTGGAGGGTTTTCCAGGGCAGAACATTCATTGTTGTTGTAGTTGCACTACAAAGGAAATCACAGCAGATACAAACACTATGCTTGCAGCAAGCATGTCCGTGTGTTATTTTCTTGAGTCTTTGAGATGTTTTGCCCTGTAACAAATTCCCCTTTATCGTTTTTTATGGCAGTGTAGACACAGAGGAGGCTAGAACAGTGGCTCTGGGTGGCATTTCCTCACACCTTCCTTCCACTTGGTATCTGGTGATGGGCTTTCTGCAGTGCCTGTAGCCAGAGTGTCAGTAGGTCCTCGTTCCTTGGGAATGTTAGCCCTTGGCAAACATTAAGGTCGCTCAGTGTACCTACCCATCTCTCTACAGAAGAGGTGGCAACCATTTCCCCTCCTTTCAAGGTTTTCCAAGGTTTGCCAAAGTAATAGTACACATTTCATGGTTGTATGTAACTTGTGAAATGAATCTGTGACCGCATCTTTCTCCACCTTTCTCTGTAGGTATCTTGAGCCCCCAGCTGTCACCTGCCTGCCCTTACCACGGCACAGTTTCCTTTCCCAACACCCGGTGGGGGGGGGGGGGGGGGGGGGGGGGGGGGGGGGGGGGGGGGGGGGGGGGGGGGGGGGGGG
>JABFEA020000039.1:11898247-11909524 GCA_019775915.2 Cyphomyrus plagiostoma | reverse complement strand
CTGCCCCCCCCACCCCCATAACTTTGCTGCCTCAGCATGAATGAAGTAAGTGTGGTGAAAGAGGGCTGGCTGCAGAAGCGAGGTGAGGAGCCCCCTCCCAGGTCTCTGGGGCCCATGGAACCCACGCCTTTAAGCTGCTCTTTGATGAGGACACGTGTGCATGTGTGTGTCCACTTGCAGGGGAGTACATCAAAACATGGAGGCCACGCTACTTCATTCTGAAGAGTGACGGCTCCTTCATTGGCTACAAAGAGAAACAGGAAATGTCTGACGTCACCATGCCCCCCCTCAACAACTTCTCTGTGGCAGGTGTGTCACTCCGGGGCCTACGTCGGGCTCTGGGAGCATGGTAGAGGCTTTTGCAGTATGTTCTTGTCCATTAAATATGGCCAAATGCCTCTTGACACTTTCCTGCCCAACCCCGTTGTGCTCCAGAGTGCCAGCTGATGAAGACAGAGAGACCTCGGCCGAACACCTTCGTGATCCGCTGTCTGCAGTGGACCACTGTCATTGAGCGCACTTTCAACGTGGACAGCAATGACGAGCGGTGAGGAGCAGCCAGAACCCCTCCATCTGGGAGCGAGGGAGGTGGCGGGGGGTTGCAGGTCTTAGGATATGGTGTCTCGCCACTGTAAACCCTGGAGGAGACCAAACGGTCTGCAAAAGGTCTCAGCTTTAAAGTTTATCTAGCGGACCTAAATGGCAAATATCCACAAATGACCTATTGGACAATAAGCTAAACAACAGAGAGCCATCTCTACAATGTGTTGCAAGTTTAAGTTTTCTGACCCCCAGTATACTCTGTTGTGTGAGGGCACATTCATAGTGTTATTGCTCTATTTTAAGATGATCTAACATTAGGACAAACTCAGGTGAAAACTTTTCTTTGTTGCAGTAACATAAATGAGCCTGTCAGGGATATGAGGAAAATTAAGTCGCATCCAGAAAATGCTTGGTATAGATCTGGGGTGGCCAGTCTTATCCAGAAAGGGCCGCTGTGTGTCTGGGTTTTTACTTATACTCCTAAATGAGACACACACAGCTCTCACACCTGGGTTTGAACAGGTAACCTAAGTTATTCTAAAAATGCTCTAAATACTCTGGGCCTTAGCAGATAAGAGGCTTAAGCTACACCATGGCTGGCCAATATCAGGGCTATTCAAATCACGGTCCTCGAGGGCCGAGCACCTGCTGGTTTTCCAGCCTTCCTTTACTTGTGAGTCAGGTGTGAAACCCCTGACCAATCAGAATCAGTAATTATTAAACTAATTACCTGGGAGAACTGAAAACAAGGCCTGGACTTGGAATCAAGGTCCAGATTTGGAAAGTCCTGCTTTATGTGATAGATCACTTATTTATGGGTTGCTTTTGGCCTGGACTGCATACCGCTTTGGTCTGTGTGACCAGAACTGCATCCGGCATAACTTGGGAAGCTCAGATCTCAACTCGTTCAGGACCCAAAACCCGCAATGGCAGAATACAAGCAGAATGCTCCGAGTGTGGCAGATTGCGATGTTTTTGAATAAAATGTTTTAGAAAGTGACATGGGTGTTTTGAGTTATCCTTTTAAATTGGTATAAATGCCATGAGTAGTTTCAGTTCAAACATCACAGTATCCATCCCTAATTAGCGATGCTACTTTATGTAGTTTTTTCCCCACAGAAGCAGAGCGCCCTTATCTGGGTGCCTATATAATTGTGAGTAATGTGTCCCTCTGCCATCTGTGTCCCTGGCCTGAGCACCACCTTGCTCAGCAGCCCCAACCCAAAAATGAAATCTCACTAAAGCAGGCTTGAAGGTTTCAGAACACTGATCTCTCTCCCCATAACCACCACCGATCTCAGGGAGGAATGGATGCGGGCCATCCAATCAGTGGCCAGTGGCCTGAAGACACAGGAGGAAGAGGAACCCATGGATGTGAAGTTCGGCTCTCCCAGTGACTGCAGCGGGATGGAGGAGATGGAGGTGTCCGTGTCCAAGTCTCGATCCAAAGTGGTCTGTTTCCAGTGCGCCTGGGAAGCTGTCTAACAGCCTTTTACTATGCCTCTGTTTAGCCTCTGGTAATGGATGGGATCACATGATCATTGCTGTTAACCTGTCCCTCTCTTGCAGACAATGAGTGACTTTGATTACCTTAAGCTGCTGGGAAAGGGGACCTTTGGCAAAGTGATCCTGGTCAAGGAAAAAGCCACAGGGATGTACTATGCAATGAAGATTCTGCGCAAGGAAGTTATTATTGCAAAGGTAGGCGGTTTGTGCTTCAAGTTTCTCTCAGAACTTGAATGGTGAGGGTAAGTGTCCTGCCCTCTGTAGCTGCACATACCCTGGGAATAAATTGTCCTGAACCAGTTCATGCTAGTATCATAACTCTGATCTACACTGGCTTTCTGGTGACGTAGGCCAGGGCTATTCAATTCAGGCCCTCGATTCCAAATCCAGTCCTTGTTTTCAGTTCTCCCAGGTAGTTAGTTTAATAATTACTGATTCTGATTGGTCAGGGGTTTCACACCTGACTCACAAGTAAAGGAAGGCTGGAAAACCAGCAGGGCTCGGCCCTTGAGTTGAATAGCCCTGGTTTAGGATCTCAAACTGACTTTGGTTTCTGCTGCATAAATGTTTGTCTCTCTGTTCCAGGATGAGGTGGCGCACACGGTGACTGAGAGCAGGGTCCTGCAAAACACCAGACACCCCTTTCTCACCGTCAGTACCGTCTCACACCCTATACTGCAGTCCCACAGCCCCCTTGCAGCACAGTTCCATGTGTTTGCCTGTCAGCTGAGTCGAGCTGGTGACAGTGGCTTATTTTGTTCCTACACTTAGACACTGAAGTATGCTTTTCAAACACATGACCGACTGTGTTTTGTCATGGAGTACGCCAATGGAGGAGAGGTGAGTGCCAGCGTGCCGTCCTCTCAGTGAACACACCGCCTTGGCGCCGTCGTAGCGCCCGTGGCGGAGGCGTGCGGTGACGCCAGCTGATGTGCCCACAGCTTTTCTTCCACCTGTCCCGGGAGCGCGTGTTCACCGAGGACCGGGCCCGTTTTTACGGCGCCGAGATCGTGTCTGCTCTGGAGTACCTTCATTCGCGCAATGTGGTCTACAGGGACCTCAAGGTGAGTGTCAGCTTCAGGTCAACAAAAAATGTGTGGCGATGTTAGTGTGTATCGCCTCTAGTCTGTTTTACATTTGCAACATCAATGGCAGTAGTATTGTCTTAAAACGTTTGTGGTGAGATTACAGTAATCAGTGTCAGAACTCGGATTTCTGGGGAGTGCACTTCATGACTGCAACTCTGTGGAAAGGTTTTTGTAGCTGTGCCCCCTATTTCCAACCCATTTCATTTCTTTTTTTTTCTTTTTCATTTAAGCTTGAGAACCTCATGCTGGACAAAGACGGCCACATCAAAATCACAGATTTTGGCCTGTGCAAGGAGGGCATCACGGACGGAGCCACCATGAAGACCTTCTGTGGCACCCCAGAGTACCTAGCGCCTGAGGTGGTGCCTGCCTGTCTGCTTGACACGTGTTTACTCTGTCAGTGCTGCCACGGCTAGACACACACTATGTTCAGTTGATAAGACGTTCCTGAAATAAAGCAGATCACAGTAAGACATCAGGACTTGGAACAGATTCTATTTTCAAGTCCTAGGGTTGGAGTATGATGGAGTAGAGTGCCTTCATTGTCATTTTGTCAGTGAAGTTCAGTATTTGCACATCCCATCTCGCAAAGGCTGGGATCAGAGTGCAGGGTTGGCTGTTGCTAGGGTGATGTAAGGGTCAGCTTCCAGCGATGGGAGGGCAGCATGAAAAATGACTGGTTCTCTCTCAACCAGATTGTAGAGAAAGTGGAACCAAGGCATCTGACTGGTTGGTCCCACCTCTGCTACAATATGATTGGTTCAGAGACAATCATATTGTAGCAGAGGTGGGACCAACCAGTCAGATGCCTTTGTTCCACTTTCTCTACAATCTGGTTGAGAGAGAACCAATCATTTTTCATTCTGCCCTCAGAACATTTTTGTGTAAAGTCTCATGAGCCTAATTCCACTGGAGACCTTCAGGACAGTCTTTTAACCCACATATAAAAGCTCAAAAGCCAGCTCAGTGTATCATCAGCACTAATTTTCTGTTTGTTCAGTTAGTCTTTATTATTTTGTCTGCTACTGTTAGTCTGCTACTTGCTGTCATTCTTTAATGTACTGTGAGCTACCAGGCCACCTGTGAGTCAGCATGTCATTGTACTGAGGACATATGGTTTATGTAGCAGTGCTTGTGTGCAAAAAGCAGAGAAGCTGTTGAAAGACACGAAGGGGCTTTGCTGTATTTACAAGATGTTCAGCATTCCTGCTCCCTCTTTGGCCGTAGAATATCCAGCTGTGCATAAGCAATGTTCTTGTATATGAAACCCTGCTGGGTTGTATTTGTGCCACTTCTGTAGGTTCGGTGGTTAAGTGGTTTTGTGATTTCACAGGTCTTTGATGTCATTACTGACACATTTCTAGTCATTTTTGCAACATGTAAGAGATGCATCGCTGCGACAGTTGAAAGCGACCTGGCAAAATTTAAGTATGAAAAACAGCAGTTCTGGGCTTGTGTGTAATAAGTGTGATTGGAGGTATAATGCACAGCATCTTGAAAAATGTCTGGATGCATGTCTGGGTGTCCTGCGTTCCCCGTCCTGAGTATCTTCATCTACTGTTGCCCTCCATAGGTTCTGGAGGACAACGATTACGGCCGGGCGGTGGACTGGTGGGGGCTGGGCGTGGTCATGTACGAAATGATGTGCGGCCGCCTGCCCTTCTATAACCAGGACCACGAGCGACTCTTTGAGCAGATCCTGATGGAGGAGATCCGCTTCCCCAGGAACCTGTCGCCTGAGGCTCGAGCGCTTCTGGCCGGGCTGCTCAAAAAGGACCCCAAGCAGAGGTGGGCAGAGCTGCACACAGGCACAGTCTTAAAGTATGAGTGATTAAACTGAGCACAGTGCAGAAGGGCGACAGTGTTTTCTTTCATAGACTTGGGGGCAGCCCTGACGATGCCAAGGAAGTGATGACCCATAAGTTCTTTGTATCCATAAATTGGCAGGATGTTCTACAGAAGAAGGTAAAGGGGGGGGAGGGGTCAGTCTTCTGCAGGACTGAATCGAGGGTCCAGAAATCGGTGAGCTAATGTTTATGTTTACGTGGTGGTCTTTTTGCCTGTGCTGCCCCCCCAGCTCATCCCACCATTCAAGCCCCAAGTAACATCGGAGACGGACACACGCTACTTTGATGACGAGTTCACAGCACAGACAATCACTGTCACACCCCCAGACCAGTGTGAGTATATATCACTGTCACACCCCCAGACCAGTGTGAGTATATATCACTGTCATATATACACGTCTCCATTGACGATTGTTTATATTGTGCAGACTGTGGCAACAATGCTGGCACTGCGATGTTGAGTCATGCCAGTGTGCAGTCACTGACTCTCCACTCCCCCTCGCTTTACAGATGATAGCCTGGATTGTGAGGACGCAGACCAGCGCACACACTTTCCCCAGTTCTCCTATTCTGCCAGTGCCAGCATACGGGAATGATGGTCTCACACACATACACACCACACTCGATCACCTGTGGTGATGCAATAAAAAAAGATTTTTTTAAAAAAGCGGAAACACTCAGTGATCCGGAAGTGACTGACATGGCCAGCATGACCCAGGGCCTGTACTGGGAGCTGCCTTTGGATCCCACCGCCTGCTCCCATCGCCCTAAATTACACACCACAGCGCACAAGCAGCCTGGCAGCATGTGAGCTTGGGAGGGTGTGGTCATTGTGGTACACGCCCCCTTCTCCAGCAGGTCAGCCTCACACAAGCAGGAAGTCCCACCTTAAGCAAAAACCTGATATTTTAAGATATTTTAACCATTTTTTTTGTTCATTCTGCATGGGAGGGGAATCTTGCACCTCCTCCCCTTTTGTCTGGTTGTTGAGGTTCTAAGCCATATTTCTGCAGTTTTTACAAGTGGCCTTTCTGGAACTAGCTGTTACCAATAGTATTGAACTGTTCTTATTGGGAAAGCAAGTGGAGTAAGGAATGTAACTTCGACTTTTGCGTGTTTGTGTGTTAGAAAGGTTCTTTAAATGTGCAGCTGGGGGACACTACACACCAAAAGTTTGAGCTTTAAAGGGAAAAAAAATGTGACAACTGTTTTGAGAATACCCCATAGGATAATTGTAATAAATGACTCATTAATGAAATGTTACATGTATTTTCTCCCTGAGCTACGTGAACCATAGGCCAATGATAGTCTGAATAGTTTCTCTAGAATAAAAAAAAAACAAAAATGAAAAGGCTGTGTTATTTCAGTATAATGTCACATGTGAATGTGGCGTGACCACGTGGTCAGATATTTGTAAGACCCTTAGGAAACCACTATGCATGTAAAGCTTAAAACAAGCGCTATTTAACAGCTTTAAGAATATATAAGCAATTGAAAGCATGGTTTATATCTAAATGTTTGGCTCCTGAATCAATGCTTCTGAAATTGAAAGTAGTGTTTTGATGAATCCTTCCTATATTAATCAGGATCAGGTTTACTTGGCCAAATATGTTCACATACAGCGAATGTGGGTCAGGTTGTCAATAGCTCTGATATATACAATAGATACATACAAAGTTAAGACAAGACAATGGTCAAATACAATATAGTTTTTACATACGACATAGATGTGTTACTGATAAATTTGTAAAGAGTGCAGAAGTGTATATCAGGACAAGGACTGCTAGTATAAATAAACTATGTACAACGTAGTAAATATAGTGAGATTTAGGTATTGCTTACTAAGAGGGCAGGGGAAGGAGTGAACTAAAATTTCACAGGCTATTCTTTGTCCTTTACAAAAGTAGTGTTCCCTACAGAGTGTCAGCATTAGGCAACAGTAATGTATGCATGACTGAATAATGCACCACAAATCCTTAAGCTGTGGCAGTAACATAATACCCACTGTGTCATAGTCTCTGAAACACAGATGTGAACTTTTAATTTCATCCTTTTGGTTATAGTTGACTTTGTCCTAAATTTGATAAAGATGTCTTTGCATAAAGCATATCTAATTGTTCTGAATTAGAACTTGTCACCAACTTGTTGAAAGAAAAACAAGTTTGATATCCAAGTTTATCTCTTGAGGCTTCAAAATTTTAAAATCTTACTCCATCCGTAAGTGGAAAATGGCTGGATCACAGTGGTATGCTGCCATCATTCGGGTACCCCAGCATTATTATAGAATAACAATGGAAAATCACTGTCTATAGATGTGTTTCTCTACAGCAGTTTTATAGGGCTGTTATAAACTGAATGCCCATTATCCTGGCATGACGTATACAGTATTGACAGAATAGAGCTGGAAGGATTCACCAAGACATCCTGCAGAGTTTGATGTGTCCCTGGGTCACTTTTGCTTCATTTCTTTAACCAATCACATTATTCATCATATGACATCATCACATTGGTTCTTTTTTTCCCAAACTCAAGGCTTCCAGCTAGCAGCAGTGTTTGGCTTAGCAGGCTAACCCTCTGTATTTTTGTTTATTCAAGCCTCACTATTTTTGCTGTCATCACCCTAACATTGCTCTGTACAGCCTTTACAGGCACGCAGATTCCTCTTTTGTCTGTCTACATCCCTTAACAAAAGGCATACACAATAAAACAGGTGCATTAGAAATCTGTGCACCTTGCCACTTAAACAGTGTTTTTAATTAATGTGGTGATGTCATACAATGCAGACTGTGATTGGTTAAAGAAAATGCAAGCCCCTCCCTTGTTGACCCAGGGACACATCGAACTTGGCAAAATCAGGGTGTGTGGATTGAATAAGCAATTTGACCTGCAAGTGAAGTGAAGTCTTCCCAACACATGCAAGCTCAGCTCACACACTCAAAGTGCGGACACACAAACACAAATATTCACCTCTCATTCAGCCCCATTTTAGTCACCGAACAGTACACAATTTACAGGACATGAGCCTCATTTGGTTCTAGAGCTATTAACCGATTTGTTTTTTGCTTTATGGATCCAGTGTAATAACTACTACGGGCATAGATAAACCAAAAATACAAGGGCTTTGCATGGTCTCCCAGAGTTTCATAGCCCCCTGTACATGACACGCACCACACTGAAAGCATTGCTTCAATTGTGAGTGTGAGCTGACCTTGCTATAGCATAAGTGCTGCTTCACTGAGTGTGAGCTGACCATGCTACAGTATTAGTGCTGCTTCACTGTGAGCTGACCGTGCTACAGCATAAGTGCTGCTTCACTGTGAGTGTGAGCTGACCATGTTACAGTATTAGTGCTGCTTCACTGTGAGTGTGAGCTGGCCATGCTACAGCATAAGTGCTGCTTCAGCGTGAATGTGAGCTGACCTTGCTGGGCACAAAAATTTCATAGCTTCATGAGGCCAACAATGACGATGGCGGGAGAGACCTCCGTGCGGATCTTCTGTGGAACACTGGGTCAGGCAACAGGCAACACGGAGACCTAGAGGGCATCATGAGCAGCCCAGTCACAGCGAGCCAGCCTGCAAAGCCCAGAACAGTGTCTATACTGAGCTGCTACTTACAGCACAAGTCTCCTGCCACTCAAGCAGCTTCCTTTTGGCATTTAGCTCCAGTTCTGGAGCATGGAGAAGTCCAGGCGTACAATAGCCATACGTATGACAGTATGTACAGAATTAACAGGTGTATGTCTGTTTATGACCCAGATCACACAGCTGTGAACCACTACACCAGCGCTAAGACTACCCCAGGGGTCCTTAGTCATCTAGCGGTTCTGACTGCTGGGACACTGACGCTGAATGTGCCATTCATGTTCCCATGTGCGCATTGAAGGTGAAGCTGCGCCTCCAATTACTACCTAAAGTAACATGTTTTGCGAATCTATCTTTCGCCGACTTCTCATCCACACCAAGCCGTTCGCCTACCACGAGGACGGGTGACACGTGCTCCCACAATCCACGTCAGGGGCATGCGCTGCTTTCGCCACTGCCACTTAGGATGGGTTATTCCCTGCTTATGCCAACGTTGGAAGTGCTGGGCGGCATGGCGATGTTTTATCATAATCGGTTATGATTATATCCATCGTGCACATGTAAGAGGTAGCCTATAGCAAGAATCGCAATACAGCGATACATTTACTTTTATTTAGCTGACGCTTCTGTCCAAAAGCAACTTACAAGTCATGCGAGTAGCCTCATACTTAAGACCCAACTCAACACTCGCACTCTTGCACTCATTTATACAATTTGGTGGTTAAATATAAAGATCGCAGTCACCAACTTCATAAATGAACAACCACGCCCCTTACCAGTTAATTAAGTACGGGAGCGTATTAGATGCGAGAAGAGAGCTTTGGTAACTGATCCTCTGCAAAGCCGGTTCGCCACCTCCATTACGAGTCGCTATGGCCGAAACGGGCTTCTGCGATTCCAGGCCAATGGACCTACACAAGAAGGTGAGCTGTTACAAACACCATAAACCGTGCACACTCTGCGGCCTCGGGTACGAAGGCTGGGTTGCCAACTCTCATGCATCTGGCGTGATACTGACGCTTTCACTCTCACGCAAGAAGTCTTAAAGCAAATCTATACTGTTCCATTATAAACCTAAAATTAGTTACATCAACAGCGTTGGTAGTTTGCAAACCCTACAGACTATTTACAAGGTAGTAAAACTTCCATTCATGCAAATGAGAGTGCAGTCTGGTTCCGAATTGAAAATCTGACGCCAGCCAGTTGACTAAAGTTGGCAACCCTGCGAAGTTCTCGATACAAACCATCCTGACAACGAAGCTGAAATCTCAAAAAAAGAACAGCTATAAGCTTTCAAGGTTTAAGTTAATGATGATTCTAAAATTGTAACTGTAGATGCGTGCCTGAGTGTGAGGAAACCGTAATGGGACTGATTTGCATTCTGTTGGGTTTTTCACGGCTGTCCTTGGTGGTTCACTGTTGGCCAAATGAAATCTCTCGTTGTGTATTTGTTAGTCCAGTGTTTGAGGCGTCTAAGTGCTGTTCCCTGTAAAGAAGACTTAATGCATTGCGCTCATTCAGCTGGTTTTAAGTGTCCAGCAAGTGTTTAACAAACGGACTAAATCGGGTCCTCGACGTTAAAATGATCATTTGTTCTTGCATGTGGAAAAAGTTGATAAACATTGCCATTCACGGGCATAAGCCTAATTCTGCTAAAGAAGTCATCTGCTGCATTTTTAATTTTGTAATGCTGAAAATTAAATTCTCAGCAAATTGGGATCTGATATAGTAAGTTCTCGTAGTCGGCGCAATTGTAAAATCAGTATAGAAATTCATACCAAGTAACACTTGTATTGAATTTGTACTAAAAATAAAGTATTGCTTGGTTACAGGGGTCTCCAACTCCGCTCCTGGAGAGCTACTATCCAGTAGGTTTTCTGTCCCACTTGGCTTCTGATGAGCCACACTTGGCCCTGGTATGTACCTGAGAACAGGTGTTGCTCATCAAAAGCCGGGCAGGATGGAAAACCTACTGGACGGTAGCTCTCCAGGACCGAAGTTGGACACCCCTGCTGTACATAGTTAAGTAACTAGGGGACCTTGTCCTAGGGGCCAACGACAACTTTTCAGCCATCCTTGTTAAAACTTATTGGGTGTCCTCACCCCCACTAACAGGGTCCTCCTTCAACCTGCTCCAATAAAGCATACCAGCTTGAGTTGCACTGTCCTTAACTTCAACTGGGGGTACACTATAAATTCATATTTACTTAGTATAAAGCTGCAGGTTATAAGAGTGGAGTAGAAAACGGTTGACAAGCTACAGCGCATCCTGAAACATGTGCAGCCAGGCGAATGTGATTTTAGCGCAAATGATAGCGTAACAAAACATAGGCTCCGCAAGTCAGAACAAACAGCGTCGAAATTGCGGCAAAGCTTACATAAACTGCTAAACCCATTTATTCTTATGGTAACGGGACAGTACAGTTCGATTCACGGCTATGCTTTTAAAGTTTCTGTAATATAATTATTACATATATTATTAAAACGAAAAGTAATGACTGGCCTCTGTTATACTCAGACTAAGGCCCAGTAAAAAAAAAAATTAGTTTATCATCCTTTCAATCAGAAACAAGTGATGAGGGAGGGTGATTTTTTTAACATTATTATTATTATTCCTTAGAAAAAAGATAACGGAAGATAAGTTTTCAACAGTAAACAAAAGGAACAGCAACAGATGTATGACATATGGGCTGATCTGCAAAATTAATA
>JABFEA020000039.1:11885548-11898147 GCA_019775915.2 Cyphomyrus plagiostoma | reverse complement strand
CCCTGTTTTATTCAATTGTTCTTTTCCGGGGGGGGCCTGTGGTGGTGCCTTTTTTTTGGTCGTTTTGGCTTTCATCTGGCATGGTTCTTTTTTTTTTTTTTTTTTTTTTTTTTTTTTTTTTTTTGTCCGACTTAATAATGTCTCTTCATCAGTATTGTACAAGCAAAAAAACTACAACAGCTCTTATACTTAAGTTTTCGAGAGTAACATTGTAGTCCTCTGAAACCAATGGTGACCTATACCTAAAAGAAGTTGAGACAATTTTACTCTATACTTCAAGAGAGGGAGTATATGAATCAACCTGCCTGTTGGGTTGTGTCTGCTTGAAAGTCGGGGTGTGACATACGTGGCTTGCACTGTGTCTAGACGGAGGAGAAACGCGCTCCACTGCGGACCTGGGCCAACGCCTGTGTCCCCAAGGAGCGCCGGCTGCCGGCAGCCAGTGAGGAGCCCCGGGGGCAGCTTTGCAAAGCCGAACCAGAGCGCAGATGGGTATGAGTGCCAACAGCAGTCCATACCAGTCCCACTCTACTGTACTGCCTTGGTTTTATACCGCCTTGTTGAATCTGACCATTGTGTCTTCGTCAGGACCGGAGGCTGCCCTTAACTGCAGAAGATGGGATCATCATGGACTATGTTGAGCAGGATGATGCCACACGCACAGGTTCTGTATGTGCTGTTTAGGTGTCCACCTTCATTACCCTATGAGTTACGCTGCCTTTACTTGAGCAACGTTAAATCCTTAGTCTTAAAGTAATTTTAGCTTATATGGCTGACGTATTACAGTGAGAATTACAGTTGAGTAGCACTTTGAACGCAGATCCCCCCCGTTTGCTTTAATCGTACTAGTAGGACATCATTTTAATTTGCTTATACTGTAGTTATATCTGGAGATTTAAACTTGCTCCTAGGCCGTCGGTTGGGTTTTTATGCTCCGTGACACTCTGCAGATGGTCGGGAGGAGGCAGCCTTGTTGCTGCGTCTGCATGGTCTGTGCAGACTTCAGGTACTACTGCCAAGCCTGCTACATCAGGAGGTGGAGATGGCCATGGAGAATCTGGGTCTCATCTATGATCGCACTTATGCCTGGGATGTCTTCTCCGACATGATGGTAAGGCCACTTGCTCTTGAACTTCAGATGCGATGTTTGTAATTGTATGCTCGTATAGGTTGAAACTCCTAATCCACTAGGGTACACTCAATTCAGATGTTTGGACTCATCTTGGTACTATCTGATAGAAGTGGATTCTCATTGTTAATGAGGCCCACCTCTTTCTTCTAGAGAAGCCAGTTGCGATATACCTTTCCAAGTGCTGCACTTCCCAAACCCTTTACTGAAACTACCCATGCCATCCTGGTGGACTGGCTCATTCAGGTTCATGTGAGTGTTTCCATGCGAATCCTTTTGAAGTAATAGTCCACCATTGGCTCTTCTGCTGACCTGCTCTGGTTAGCAAATGGCATGAATGCTCCCTGTCCTACTTCCCCCTTGAAGGATATCTTCCACTTCTCTGAGGAGACTCTCTATCTTGCCATCTACTTACTGAACCGTGCAATGCGCCAGATCAAGGTGTCCATCTACCATCTGCAACTGTTGGGAATAGTTTGTCTCTTTCTGGCTGCCAAGAAGGAGGAGTGCTTGCTACCTGAGGTATATGCGATGCTGTTTCATGGCTTGCTACCTGAGGTATATGCGATGCTGTTTCATGGCTTGCTACCTGAGGTATATGCGATGCTGTTTCTCTTCCCCAGATCTCTGAGCTCTGCTACCTGATGGACAACAGCTATGGCAAACAGCAGCTTCTCCGCATGGAACGTAAAGTTCTGTGTGAGCTGGAATTTGAGCTTTCTCATTGCCCTCCCCTGCACTTCCTCTTGCTCTCTGCTACCATTGCCCGCTGCAGCAACAAGGTCAGAACTTTTCCTTTTTTTTTTTTTTTTTTTTGGGCCCACCCCAGTCCAGCTAAACTTTCCGGTATGAACTTCATCTTT
Organism: Cyphomyrus plagiostoma; assembly: GCA_019775915.2. Classification (NCBI taxonomy): domain Eukaryota; kingdom Metazoa; phylum Chordata; class Actinopteri; order Osteoglossiformes; family Mormyridae; genus Cyphomyrus; species Cyphomyrus plagiostoma. The sequence continues at coordinate 11,896,155 of JABFEA020000039.1, read as the reverse complement.
TTCCAGGTAGTGTGGATGGCCCGATACCTACTAGAGCTTTCCTTGCTAGAAAGCCAGTGTGCTGTTTTCCAGCCAGTAGAACTGGCCAGTGCTGCCCTCTGCCTTGCTCGGCAGGTACTACAGGAGCCCCTCACTCCCGAGGGTGAGACAGCCTGGTGTGTTGCTGCCAGTCTCCTCTCATGCAGGTGTGGATCTCTTCAGAAGCATGTTTTGACAAAGCAAATTTATTATAGTACTGCATAGTTTAGGCAGAGGAACTGCCTAAATTTTTAAAGAAGTCTTCCCTTTATTTAATGCAGAAGAGGATTAGGGCCACCATGGAAATATTATTTGAAATCTGACTTATGTCAGAAATTTGACTTCTCTCAGAATTCTGACATTTGAAGTCAGAATTCAAATAATTAAATTAATTTGTGTTAAATTAATGGGTGATTTGGAGTGAGAATGAATTGCTTCACACAGCCGAGCAGTATTTGCTGTGGGAATAAACCCGAATATTCAAGATCTATATCTAGTAACCATCCAGGTTCCCACTCGTCCTGGAAATAGTCAGCCAGTTTTCTGGTCATGGAAAATGCATGGAAACTTAAAGTAATGTCTTATGGTACATGAGTACATGATATTCTATCAAGTTTTGATATTCGGTACAATTTTTATCTGCTGAAATATTTTTCCAGGACACGAAGATTTTCCATGACAAACAGTTTTCCAAGATGAGTGGGTGCCATGAAACATTGTAGCAGTGTGCATCTGCATTTTTATGAATTTATTTTTCATAAACAGATTTGCCTCTTGGGTTGTTTATGTAGAAAGTCATGAGTGCCATGTATCGATGTTGACCTTTGGATTGACGTCTCAGCTAAGATGTAAGCAACCTGAAGTACCTAACAGCCCTATGGATGAAGTGCTTATGCAGCAATAAAATACTCCACTCCCATTCCATTGCACTACTTGGAATGAGACATTGCTGTTGTTGCAATCAGTGGTTGATATGACTTGTACCTAAACTGGTCTTGGATTTGTCATTTTAAAATCTAGTCCCCTGCTTCCTAACCCTGTCAGCGAGTCCACACTCCAGAGGGTTATGCAGGTCCTGGCTGTGGCAGCAGCACAGGCACAAGGGCGGGAGACTCGCGCTTCCTTTATGAAGTTCTCCACTGTTGAGACCCTGCATGTCAGCATGCACCCATCCTTGCTGGGTGCACCACGTCTTCTGGGCCTTCCCTGCCCTCAGACCCGAGCCCAAACGCGGGAAGGAACACTGTAAAGCAGGCAGCAGGAACAGGGTGGTGCACAGGTGCTGGATTACGGCTGGATAACCCCACAGTTCAATAAGACCAGGGGAATGTGTCCTGCCCCTCAGTTTGGTGCTAATCCTAAGTAACCAAAGAAGGCTGAGAATTTGACATCTTTCCTCAGGCAGCTCTGCTGCTAGATAGCATTTCTGGGTATTTTTGTGAGTAAATAATGTGTCAGTTTGGATGTGCTGCTCTAGGCGTTTTACCTTGGGCAGAAATTTCCCTTTGTGGATTAGATCTTTTTATTCCTTATCTGCAGTCATTTTGGGAGGGTGTGTGTTTTCCTACTGAATGTTTGTACTTCAGATGTTTAAAAAAAGAAAAGGTGAGAACCTAGTATGTTAGTTGGATAGCAGGAGCACATTGACACTTGGTTTTTAAGTGTTTCCATGTAAAATCTTAATTTTTTTGTAAGAAATTTTAAAATCAAAAAAACTGCTGCAAACATTAAAATTGAACTTTGCAATCTCCATTTGTTCAGTCTTTTCGGTGTAAAGGTTTCTGATTGGAACTCTGCTTATCTGCCAAATTATAGAAAGGAAACTGGCGCGTGGGATACTTGGATTGCTATATGACCTCACTCGAAAACAACGTGCGCATCGGGCTCTGACGTCAGGTCTATTCGAGTCCGTTCATCGCGCGGGACATGTGAGGTGCCAGTTCTGTCCGCCTCCTTTTCAATCTGCTCACATGTCGAAACACACTCGCCTTGCTGATTGGTGGAGCGCCGCACGACGACGCCGGCGCGTTCCGGCGGGGCCACGTGAAGTAGCACAACTGACTGTTCTACATGCAGGGCTCACAGCGCGAGGATATCGCTGCAGGCTCTGTGGTTTTGCCCTGTGTTGCGTTTCTTAACTCGCATTGAACCAAATTAAGTCTTAAAAAAATGTTAAATATGCAACATTAATGCGTTTAAATCAAAATAGTTTAGATAGTTGTAATTGTGCTTTTTATGTTTACGGTAGCTCACATGTAGCGTGACTGAGCATGAGAGAACGTTAGGTTTTAAGATGCGTAACCAGCAGTAGATCACTACTCTGCTTTCCGACCGTTTGTCTACTCTGCCTAATACTTCAGGATTTATTTTTCTGAATCTACTACATGCATTCAGAATCAAAAATGGCAACGCCTCCTTTGCCGTTAGCTCCTCCCTCTGGGCGCAGCTCACGTGGATGTGCTGGTCTGGGAAAGGACCGCCTTCTCCTGTCACTTTCCTGGGATTGGCTGTAGCGTGACCCCTGTGTGACGCCTCTCCCTCTTGGGCAGGATTAGATGGAATTCCGCATGATCAGCGGAGAAATGATAATGTCAGTCAGCGTATGGGCGGATTCCTCAGGTGGGTTTCCTCCACCGGAGTTGGGGGATTCGCGAACAAACTCTAAAAGTTGCAGGTACAGTGGATCATTGTTTTATCTCTAAGCCCCGTCGTGCTGCTTCGTGGACACGGCGGCGTGACTCGGATCTGGAGATGACACCGCCTAAGGAATCTCGGGGACCGGGCAGCTATCTTGTAATCCGGGGCTATGCTAAACTGAAAAATTTATAATTTCTTAGCCTTGTTTTGGCAAGGAAGGAGGATTTAAAAAGGTAAGAAGTTTTATGACTGCGGATTTTCGCTTTTTTGTTTTTCGAGCTCGGCGGCGTCAGCTTCGATACCTTTACCTTATACTTCTGACAAGGGACAATGGGAAAATCCGCTGCTTTGCTAGCAGCAGCCACATAACTTTGTAAACTTAATAAATATGAACCCCAGTACCTGAGCAATATAACCAGTACAAGAACAGTTGTTTGGGCGTCTGTTTATGAATGTTACGAGAGGAAGTGGGTGATATCAGGCGGTCTTTTCCCTCTGCCAAGTAACTATTACATAAGAGGCAGGAGGAGGTGGTTTGGAGAGGCTGGCTCCAAACAGTACAGATAAGCTGTCACGAGTCTAACTGATATAATGCTTCTCTCTGATGAGGCAAGAAAGTAATAATGTAAGTTTAATGCAGGCGTCTCGGAAAATCGACCGGGCTGGCGATCGTACAATAAATTCTCCTTTCACGTCCACTCTGCAGCACACTATGACGAACGGTCCTCTCCCGAGTCAAGCAAAATCCAAATACTCGAGCTCAACAATCTGGTCCTATTTCTAGAACGTGTTAGACGGGCTATTTACAATCTCCTTGCAAGTTTTTAGTAACTTGCGAGTGACGCGGGGGTGTCCACACGTTTAGGGGGTAGGGTGCTCGCTTGCTTTTACCTTGCAAATTAAAAGCTGCAGGGTTGCTATGAGGAAAGTAAGCCTGAAATCTGCCAGTGGTCCTTGGTGGGGATGGCATAGGGTGATGTCCTGACCAGCTCATCTCCTGCCAGTTTCACGCTTATTGCCCACCGCTCCGCTTCTATGTTGTTAAGTTCTGCAAGACGCCGCTGCCACCTTACTTTCTTTAATTCCTGACCGGAACTTATTTTACTGGCCCTTATGCGATGTCCTGTGCGGACATGCGAAGGCTGGCGACCTGGGTCGCTGACGGTGACGATAGGGGGGGTTCTTGCCTTTGCCCCTCCCTTAAATGTGTATTTCACACAGCATCAAATTAGGAACACACACCATTCCTTTCATTTGTGCCGTTTAACTCCATTTTATAACTTGTCGTTCACAACGTTTGTTTCTGAGTCATAAATTGTTAAACATAGATATTGGCTTCGTATAATGATTTTCTGTCTCCTGGGTAGCTTCTAGGTTTAGCAACGCTGTTTGCCTTTAATATTTGTCTGGGTCTGTGTGTGAGATGTAATCGGCCCAGGCGATGAGTGCTATGTGCCGGTGCTCTTGGGTTTAGGTGGTACATGAATGACTTATTCGCTGCCTCCATTCTGGCGCACGGCTCGCCGAGACGCTGCACGCTCTGAGCCATGTGCGCGTCACGCTCTCCTACGCACGTGCTCTGCAACACCGGGGGTGGGTGGGGGTTGGGGGCGTCTTACGGGAAGAAACAACGCTAGGCTGAAAAAAGCAAAGTATGTCATCTTGATTTTCTCACATTCCTAGTTTTTGAGGTATAGATATGTTACTCTTGCATAAAAGTGTGTGTTCATGTAGCGCCATAAGGGTATTGATTATAGATTTACCTTTCGATATTTATAATTTGGTTATATGATGGTGGCCAAAAATAAAGATGTGTGTGTGTGATTAATTCACATTAACACGCACATATATATATATATATATATTAGTAAATGTATATTAAATAGTAAAAGGTTTTATTAATGCAAGGATATGACAGACGACAAGTGTTTCTTTCATAGTCATATCATAGTCATAGTTTTTAGCACTTTCATAAAACCTTGTAGTACATATTCTTTAATCTGATTTTAATTCAGTGTTTAGTTCACGGCATGCAGATCGGCTTTCTGTGAATTAAAAGAAGGAAATGGATTGAATTGTTACACGTTGCGCTTTTTCATTTGGATAACTACAGCAGTGCCTGAAAACGCTGTACTGAAGTCACATGGTTAATCTGCACTTGTGAATAGGTTGGAAACACTGGTTGCATGAATAATTTATGTTGTCCTCTTTGCCAGGCTTTTAATCTGTTCCTTTCCAGGGTCCATTATGCCGAAGGAGCAGCTCTATTTGGGAGAGCGAGTGCCCCGTGGAGCCAGCAAGAATGCCAAGGACAAAAGCAACAGCGCCGCCCTGCTGGCATCCCGAGGGAGAACAGGCATGAATGAGGACTCTGGCGGGCAGGGCTCATGCTGCAGTTCAGAGAAGGACTCTGGCTATTCTGGTGAGGAAGGGCAGAGTATTTTCATGCACAGCTACTCCATTCCCAACTTTGAAACAGTTATTGTTTGCTTTGCCTCCCCATTTTTTGCTGTTCGTCCTGTTTTTCCACCCTGTAAGACACTGGCTCAGATTCGCTGCAGACGGATGTGGAGGACCAGCGCGGTGGGACGCGGAAGCAGTGGTGCGGTGCCATCCGGGGTGTGGCTCTTCACAGCAACAGGAAGCCCATCTCCGCTGCTGCTGACTTCCGGGAACTGCCCCCCATCTACATCCTCAAGAATGTGGTTCTTAAACAGGTGAGGGCGAGTTTCAGAGGGCTGGGATGCTCTCAGAAGTAATGTTAAAAAAATACTCAACAAAGTTGAAGTGTAGAACCAGTGACCTTTTGCATCTTATGATAACAGAACTGAAAGTGTTCTAACTAATGGTTTGACCCGGTGGTTTTGCCTTTGTACAAAGTGCTGTTCCTTAAATAAATGACACCTTCACAATTTAAAATAAGCATGTCAGTCAGTTCCCCTACATGTGAATCTGAGCAGGTCATTTTTGGAGGATGTCAAAGTGATGCTACTTGCCTGTTTGATGAAGAGTGACTATCTGTCCTTCTCCCCTTTTTCTCTCTCCTGTCTTCCCACCTTTTTTACATTCACTCGGTTTGCCTGGATTGTTTTTCTCTCATGCTCTTGTCTTTCCCATCATCCTTTTTCTGTCCCCTCTCTCCATGTTCCCGTTCCCCCCTCTCTGCCCCTGTTCCCCCCTCCCGTCGCCTCTCTCCCTACCCATGTTCCCCCCTCCCGTCGCCTCTCTCCCTGCTCCCGTTCCCCCCTCCCGTCGCCTCTCTCCCTGCTCCCGTTCCCCCCTCCCGTCGCCTCTCTCCCTGCTCCCGTTCTCCCCTCCCATTGCCTCTCCTCCTCTCCATCACAGCCCCTCCCTGTGTCACCTAGCCCTGATCAGCTGCTGCACCCCCAGCTTGCCTGGGGGGGTGCAGGGCTTAGTGGCCAGGCCCCAACACAGCTCCTGCTCATCCAGCAGCCGGGAGTCACTGCCTCTACCCCTGCCCCCTTGCAGCTGCTGAAGACGCAGCCCTCTAAGGGAGGTGGTGGTAGCAGGATTAACAAGGGCTCTTACCTCCCTATATTGAACTCCTACCCTCGCATTGCCCCCCACCCGAACAAGAAAATCCCAGAGCAGAACAAAGGGGGCAGTAAAGGCAGCACTGAGGGTCACAGTCTGAGCAAGCGTGTGCGTGTGGAGGACCGGAGGGAGCTTGGGTCCATGCCCTCGCAGATCCTCAGGCAGCACAATCACCCTCAGCACGAGAGCAAGCCCTTACCTACCCACCACCTCCACACACGTGCCCCGGGCAGCAGTGGTGTCACACCCCGTGCCCCGCAGTGTGTGCCCTCTCCCCATCACAGTCACCCACCACCCCACAGTCCAGCTCCCCCCTCGCCCATCTCCCTGGAAGTCTCCTCCCCCCAGCCACCCCCCAGGCTGACCTGTAAGCACAATCCGGCCCGGCACCGTCGTTTCCTCAACACTGTGGAGATCCTGAGCCAGTCAGGACTGCTGGACATCACCATGCGCACGCAGGAGCTGCTGCGGCAGAGCGCGGGCACCGAGCGTGACATCGCCCAGCTCCGGCACCACACCCAGCTGCTGTGCCAGGCCGCACATGAGGGGCCCAGTGCCTACGGTGCCTGGGAGAAGCTCTGCCGGGCCATGGTGGAGTCCGGCTGGTATCCGGCCCTCGGTGGCTGCGACCCGAGCCTCTTCGGCACTGCCCTCGGCCAGCTTTCCCCTCCCGGGAAGGTGGATGCGAGCAGGAATAGTGACACCGTTGGCAGAAGCAGCCTCGGCGAGGAAGCATACCCACCCTCCCCTCTCCTGGCTCCCTCTCCCGACTCGGCACGGCACAGTCCGTCCTGTCCCCCTCCTCAGCAAACGACAAACAAGGGTCGCGCTAGATCTCCTCCGCATGGCACCATGCCCCCTGACGGCTCTACCCACGGTGGCTTGCCCTAGTTGCGATTTGGGTTCCTCCAAGTGAATTTGCCAGATCTAGATTTTGGAGCTTCGGAGGCATGTGCCACCCTGACTGTACCTCTCCGTCGCTTTCAGTCATGATTCCTTCCTTTGTTTAGTGATCATAGGTTTGGTTGCTTTTTTTTGTAGCAGTTGCACAAGGACATTGGTTTTTATTGGGAGTCTTTCAAAAATTTTGCAGAGCCGCAGTTTCCACTGGCGCCCGTCGCGGTTCCTCGGAAGTAGAGCGTTTGCGAGTGGTGATGATTGGTGGAGGATTTGCCTTCCTCCTGTCTAACACTCGTGGACTCTGGGAGCGCCAAATCTCTCCACGTGTGGGGGTTTCCCTCCCAGCTTCCTAGGGGGAGTGGGGGGCGTCACCACTGTCTCTGTCAAGGTCCCATTTCCTAATAATGGCTGCAGATGTGGTCATGATCATAGAACAAAGCACCCAGGAATGGTGTAGATGCACTCAGTCTAGGAGCAGGACTGAGATGATGTGAAGTTATTAGTGCAGTTTCCACTCATTCATTTTAATTACCCAAAATTAGCAGCTGGTGACAATGGAGCAGATCAGATGTGGTATTTGTAGCTAGTAATTGTCACATAAACACAGTAGGAGCCATTGTCTTTTTCGATAGCTCACTGTGCATGTTGTCAGTAATGGTGCTCTCCACACCCCTTTTTAAAATGGGCTCCACCCCCCAGTAAGGATCTAGTGACTCAGTGGACAGATTTCCACTGCCTTGTTTGCCTCCTGACGGGCCACGCTCAGGAGCAGGGGGTTGGGAGGATCCCAAAGGTCATTCCCACACAAGCTTTTACACATCTGCCAGCTGGCCTTTCCCTCAAATATTAAAAATCATTGGCTTTATTTTAGCTATTGCAGAGTATGGATTTCATTAATGTATATGACCACTGATGTTTGTATTCCTTGGTAGCCAAGTGTTTGTTGCCATGGTTATAATAGAGTGCTGTGCTATTATTATTATCTAGATGCAGTTATGTTTATCTCAAATCTCCATTAATGTATCATCCTGAACTGGAATTTCATTTGATATTAGATGCTACACAGAGGTTTTGTTCGGTATGAATAGCTGGGCGAGGTGTGCACTCCTGTGTTATTCCTTTAATAAAGGCAATATTTCAAAACATAGTGGTTGTTCTTGTGTCTGTGCAGGTATTTTTTTTCCTGAAACAATGTTTATACATAAAATAATGAAGTAAGTCATTTACTGCTGTTATTGTCTTTGATTGTTGGCATGCACTTTGTGGCCACTTTATTACACACACATGATTAATACTGAATAGACTAAAGAGCCTCTACATGGACGGCTGAGTCGTATGTTCAGAGAAGCCTTCCTACACACCACTGTTGCATTGAGCTGTTATTTTCGCATTTCTTATCTTGCTGCTAGTTTTAATAAGTCAGCCCGTTCTCCTCAGACCTCTCCATGACACGGTGTTCTTATCCATGGACGTCTAACTCAGATGCCTAGTTGAACAATAACTGGACTTCCTGACCCTGTCTGCATGGAGTAGCCACAAGTCGCTCTTTACTTAATATGCCCAGAGCACACCAGCTCCTTGGTGTGTGTATGCGTGTGTTGTGGCTGTGGCGGTGTGGAGCCGCGCGTTTCTCCACCCCTCCTGCGCTGCTGCGGCGCGGAGCCGCGCGTTTCTCCACCCTGCCTGCGCTGCTGCCGCGCGATTCTTCACCCCTCCTGCGCTGCTGTGGCGCGGAGCCGCGCGTTTCTCCACCCCGCCTGCGCTGCTGCCGCGCGTTTCTCCACCCCGCCTGCGCTGCAGTGGCGCGGAGCCGGACAGGTATTTTAACTGCCTATTTTTGCTGAGAACCGCTTACTGTGCGCATGAGAAAAAGTCGCGGCTGCACCCAAGCCTCACATAACCGAATGTTGAATAGAGTGGTGTAAAGCAAGCCGACACTGGACTCTGGAGCAGTGCAAATTTGTTCTTTGGAGTGACAAATCATGCTTCTCCATCTGGAAATCTGATGGATGAATCTAGGTCTGGTGGATGCCAGGAGAGTGTTACCAGCCTGACTGTACTGTGCAACTGTAAAGTTTGGTGGAGGAGGGATAATGGTATGGGTATATTTTTCAGGGGTTGTGCTTGGCCCCTTAGTTCCAGTGAAGGGAACTGTTAATACTTCAGCATACCAAGACATTTTGGATAATTTCATGCTCCCAACTTTGTGGGAACAGTTTAAGGATTCCCCCTTCCTCTTCCAACATGACTGTGTACCAGTACACAAAGCAAGGTCCATAAGGACATGGATGAGCAAGTCTGGTGTGGAGGAACTTGACTGGCCTGTACAGAACCCTGACCTCAACTCAAAAGAACATCTTAGGGATAAATTACAGTGGAGACTGTGAGCCAGACCTTCTCCAACATCAGTGCCTGACCTCACAAATGCTCTCCTGGAAGAATAGTCAAAAATTCCCATAAACACTCTCCTAAACCTTGTGGACAGCCTTCCCAGAAGAGTTGAAGCTGTTATAGCTGCAAAGGGTGGGCCGACTCCATATTAAAGCCTGTGTATTAAGAATGGGATGTCATTAAAGTTCATATGTGTGTAAAGGTAGGTGTCCCAGTACTTTTGGTAATATCTTGTATCTATTTAGGGCTAAACAATAGTTGAGAAAAATCAAATTGCTATATTTTGGCAGTTTTTGATAACTGTTCATAACTGCACATTTGTTATACAACATCTATCCATCTATAACATTTCTGTCATCGTACAGACTCCCGGAAAAAGGGTACCAATTTTTACCTTTGCTTATCACTGTGGTGGTACCCTTGTAATTGTCCCTTTTAAGGTACAAAATGGATTCAGAGGAACATCCTCAAGGTGCAAACAACATTAATGTACCATCAATGGTACAAAAATGATGAGGTCCATTTCTGTACTTTAAAAGGTACAATTACCAATAGCTAAGGGTCCAACTGGCAGACCCTTGAGGGTACAGGCCCAGTCACAAGCAAATGTACAAATTGGTACTTATTTCTTAAAGTGCAAATGCAACAGACAAGATGAATTTAAAGCGCGTTCATTATCTTTCCCTGTGAATCCGTGCGTTACTGAGGCCAATTCGTCCACCAACACTCCAGCTAACAAAATGATGTCCTTTCAACATCATCTGAACGTCGACAAATGTCATGAAAACGTTTATAATTGACATAATTTATTTTGTAGGGTCTTCGGTACAGGATAGGCAACGTCATTTCCGACGTCCTTATACGTCTTCATGACGTCCTTTCAACGTCCTCTGAACGTTGATAAACGTCGTGAAAACGTTTTTTTATTGACGTCATGTGGCCGTTATTTTGTAGGGTCCAGTGTTGCCAACTTAGCGACTTTGTCGCTAGATTTAGCGACTTTTCCGACCCCTTGACGACTTTTTTTTTAAAAAGCGCCTAGCGACAAATCTAGCGACTTTTGGACAAACCTTAGCAACTTTCCAAATGTCGCCAGTACTGTCCTG
>JABFEA020000039.1:11829637-11847566 GCA_019775915.2 Cyphomyrus plagiostoma | reverse complement strand
GGTGAGTTATAAACCTGTCGTGGGCTGGTACTTTGAGATCTCTTCTAAGTGGTGAGTTATAAACCTGTCATGGGCTGCTACTTTGAGATCTCTTCTAAGTGGTGACTTATAAATCTGTCATGGGCTGGTACTTTGAGATCTCTTCTAAGTGGTGAGTTATAAACCTGTCGTGGGCTGGTACTTTGAGATCTCTTCTAAGTGGTGAGTTATAAACCTGTCATGGGCTGCTACTTTGAGATCTCTTCTAAGTGGTGACTTATAAATCTGTCATGGGCTGGTACTTTGAGATCTCTTCTAAGTGGTGAGTTATAAACTTCTTATGGGCTAGTAGTTTGTGGTAAATGAGCCAACTGAATCCCTAACCCTCCACTACAGATAACAGCTTGTCACCCAACGCAATCATTTCCATTATTTTCATAGTTATGTCTATCAGTAGTACTGCTAACTTTTAATACTGAACCAATATCTTAATTTTTTATGAATATTAGCCAATACCGATATGTCAGCCATATGCTGTGCATCTCTAAAGCTAACATTACTTTTTACATAACGAGCTAGTTAGTTGCCCTGGGGTCTTCACCATTGCTGCTAGAGGTGGGAGAAATAATCATTTGAATGATGCATCGCAATGCTAATGTGAAAGATTCTCCATTGATGCTACAGAAAAAAAGATTAGATTATTTTATATACAGATCAATGCATTGAATCACCACCATAAAAATTGATTCAATGCATCTTTACACTCCTAGTTTACACTCAATCACCACACTGATGCGAGCTCAATTCTTTTTTGTCCTACAGGTGTGACCTCCAAGCGGGTGCAGATGGAAGTGTCCATCATGAAGAAGTTAGTGCATCATAGGAATGTGCTGCAGCTACTGGACTGGAACATCACCGAGGGTGAGGGGGTGCTGTTCCTTAGGTGTTACTGAATGTGTTGTCACCTTTCCATAACACAAATTGAACCATCCTTTATCACAGAGCCCTATGTGTTGCTCATGGAGTTTGTGAATTATGGGACCCTTCGCAATTTTCTTCAGTTGAATCAAGAAACCCTTTGCACCAACAAGGATCTACAGCACCTCTTCACAATTGCATCCTATCACATTGCCCTGGCCGTGGAACACTTGCACACTAAAATGGTACAATCTCCTTTGCCGTTACACCACCAAAAATACACTGCTTGGGGATACCTGCTCTCTAAAATGGTACAATCTCCTATGCTATTACAACACCAAAAATACACTGCTTGGGGATACCTGTTCTGTAAAATGGTACAATCTCCTATGCCATTACACCACCAAAAATATACTGCTTGGGGATACCAGCTCTCTAAAATTATACAATCTCCTATGCCTTTACACCACCGAAAATACACTGCTTGGGGATACCTGCTCTCTAAAATGGTACACATAATGCTACACTTCCAAAGCTTCTTGTGGATACCTAAGTTCTAGAATTACACATCCCACAATGCCACTGCTCCGAGACGCTCTCTATCTTGTGTACAGTTAACATCTAAGGGCGTATTTGTTTTTGTTAATTGTAAAAAGCTTTCTTGCACCTACAACACTCATAACAATGATGTTCTGAATTGGATTAGCACAGCACTGTCACAAAGCAATATCTTAAAGCAAATCTGGACTGACTGGCCAGGTGGTTCACTGTGACCTGGCCCTGAGGAACATCCTGGTGCACAATTTCCCCATGGAGGTGAAGCTAGCCGAGTTTGGGCTGGCCAGAGACCTGACTCGCATGAGAAGTCGTCGGAGCAGCCACAAGAAGACCGCCAGGGTGAGGCCCCAGCAGCGTGGCGGGCCATCTTAGGGCATGGGCATTAGGTGCTACAAGCTTTCTGGCTTTTCCTGTGTTTTGCCAGGAGAGAGTTCCCCTGCGCTGGTACCCGCCGGAGTTTTTCAGAAACAACTACTACGGCTTCAAGGGGGATGTGTGGGCCTTCAGCATCTTACTGTGGGAGATGCACACTTTTGGTGAGTTCATTGAAGACCACTAATGATGACATAATGTAATCCACCTAGCATATAACACAGAACAAAAAAAGGTATTTATGTGACAGGCACCTTGCCATATCCCAGTCTGGAGACATCAGAGGAGGTGGTGTATTATGTTTGTGCTGGGCAGAGGAACGCAGATCCGGAGGGCTGCAGGCCAGAGATGTGAGTGCGTCAGGTTTCAAAGTATTTCAGTGAAACACATCGACAAACATAACAAGGCTGAGAGAGTCAGCAGTATTTGTTTTTAAATGCTTTATTGTGGTTTGATGAGGTTTGGCTTACTGGTAAGTCCTTTTCATGCTTTACTGTGAAGTCTATGCCACGTTTTACTGTGATATCCTCATCATGGTTTTCTGTGAAGTCCATGTCACAATTTACTGTGAAGTCCTGGACAAGTTTTACCGTGAAGTCCACGTCATGTTTTACTGTGACATCCTCATCATGGTTTTCTGTGAAGTCCATGCCATAATTTACTGTGAAGTCCTCATCATGTTTTGCTGTGCCGTCCTCGTCATGCTTTACTGTGAAGCCCTCATCACGGTCTACTGTGAAGTCTTCATCATGGTTTACTGTGAAGTCCTCTCATTCTTCCTGTCTCTCCATGCTCAGTCTGCAGATGATGAAGGACTGCTGGCTGGAGCTGCACTCCCACAGACCTTCATTCACAGATATCGTGAAGATCTTGGACAACATCCTGGAGAATGACTCTGTAAGTAATCTTGGCTCCTCACTCCAGAACTCCCCATCTTCCACCCAGGTGAATACAAAGTTCTTTTAACAGTTGCTCTGGAAAGCACACTCTGGTGTGTTGTTGAAGTACACATACACATAAACAGTAATGCATCTTTCTAGAGTTACTGATGGGGCCCATGATGCTAACCTGTGGTGATCATTTATCTGTCAGGACTATGTGGATGTGGATGGTGAAAAGCTACTGGGCCCAGAAGAACCATGACAGCACAAGTGGTAGTGATGGGGACAATTTCACATATATTAAGTCTGATTCAAGACCACGAACTTGAAGGACAGTCTGAGTCAAGACAGAGACTCGGTGGGGGGGGGATCAGTATACAGCCAATGCAGCAGAACTAGAACTTTATCCGTTCAGAACTTGAATCCTAAAAAGTTTGAGTTCTGATAGAATTTTCCCCATAAGAAATAATGGAAAAGCAATTAATTGGTTCCCGGTCCCTAAATATGTTTTTTTTTTTTTTTAGTATTTAAATACAAAATGAACCGGAGAAAACAAGAAGAGGATATACGGCAGTAAACATATCTAAGCACATTTATCAAAACACTAATTTTTAAAGTAAGAAAATAAATGTATCCAAATAATGTGTAAAGTTAAAAAAAAATGTGTTCTGGCCCAAACGTCTGCTCCTTCCGTCTGCCACGCCCCCTCGTTAATCCCGTGTGGGATCTGAGTTAAATCTATAGTTTAACTCAGAGTTTCATGATGGTGACAAAGCGGACTCAGATAGGGCTTGGTTGCAGCTCCAATGCAGGGCAATATAAGTGATGCTGTAATGGAACTTTACATGACAAAAGATGCCTTAGTGATGGAAACGTAAACTTGCACTGAACTGTAACCTGATTTGGAAGTTGCTCCTACGCCAAGGTCATAAAGATCCCCTCATGAGGGCTTTAAACTCCTTTGTTGTCTCTCAGTCATAAAACCTTTTCATTTCTGTCTCAGTTGCGTTCAAAACTCAGGCTGACAGGGTGCCTTAGTGGGTAGCAGTATTACCTACAGTCCTGCAGTTCTGGATCTTATCTGTGCAGTCTGTGGCTGGAAGCAGGACCCTCTCCTACCACACTATTATTATTATTATTATTATTATTATTATTATTGTTATTATTCTTATTATTGTTATTATTCTTATTATTATTATTGTTGTTGTTGTTGTTATTTCTGCTAAGGAGTTGCAGTTCACTCCAAGGGTGGTCTGTGGTTTAGTAGGTTAGTACTCTTGTACTTGGGATTAACTGATTGTTGAGTCAAGTCTCAGGGCCCTAATTACCCAGGGGAGCTGCATGCTGGTCACCTCCCAATGTTGTTCCCACCTGTCCATATGTCTCATGGCGATTAATAAAGCATATCTATTCATATATCCACCTTCATTACATGTATCCTGGCCAGGGTCACATGGATGATTATTTGTTATTATTGTTGTTGTATATTGTAAAGATGCTTTTAAACTAATAATGCAGTGTTTCTCAGTACTGTTCCTGGACGATCTCCTGCCAGAATGTTTTATTTCAACCCTACCCTAATCAGGCTCTGATTAAGTGCGGTACCTTAAATCTGACAAATTGACACGACAGCTCTATATGGCTCCTCCCTTTTAACACGCCTTCTGTGTCACGCTCGTACAAACAACCAATCATATTAAAATAATGCATACGTCATATTACGTCACTTCCATTTTTTTGTGGAGTCAAACCATTCAAAGGTTCGTCGCTTTTTGTTTTGAAGTTTTCAAGTGTGATCTTTTTGGCTTTATTTACGATGTTTACGCGTGTTTTGGAGGCTATATTTTTCCTGTACTTCGCCTCGCACATCCCTATTACTTTGTTCATTGACCTCCAAGCTTTACTTCCCGCTCAGCTCTATCCACAGCCAGTAAGTAAAGAAATCTTCTCGATTGCTTTTCAGACACAATGTTTGTGTGATGCCACAACAGTAGTTATTACGGTACCGTGATGTTTGAAGAAGAAATATATTTTTCTTTGATTGAGTAGTAGAGTCGAGTGATATTAGTTAATGAGGAGTTAGAAGGTACTATGCATGTTTCTTGTAGCTTACAGATCTTTTAAAATGGTATGCTGCTGAGTTTAAAGACCCCATGGTGCTGGATCCTCCCATTTGGTTCAAATCCTTCGTTTTCTGCGAAGCACTTCTACAAATGCCATTCTTTCCCATTGCAGCGTACGCATTTCTGAAAGGTGAGTGACCGATAGCATTCAAAGTGCATAATTGTGATCTTTGATCGAAATCATTCGCGGTTCTATAGTGATCTCTAGTGGTGACAGCGCGGAATACAAATAGTTCATTCTTCGTAACTTGGCACTGGTCTTATTTACTATAAAAATGTAATCTTAGATGCGTAGGTCACTGGTGAATTCTCAGTTCTTTGGTCTCTTCCAGGTGGCTGTAGGTGGATCAGAACTCCAGCCATTATCTATTCCACCCACGTGGCCACGACCCTAATCCCTATCTTGGCATACATTCTGTTCAACCAGTTCCCAAATTCTCCTCACCCTGGGCCAAAAACCTCAAGAGAGCGGTTCACACTGATGGCTATATATTCCCCATATCTGATAATTCCTCTTATGCTGCTGCTCACAATGTTGTATAACCCAATGTATGATAATGCTCGTGCTGGAAAAGCTTCAGTGTCAGGGAAGAAGCACAGATAGGTGTCAGCCCAAACCTTCATTAAGTGTTATGTACCATGGAAGCTAATTATACCCATACAACTAACTTTATTAATGTTACCACATTGCATTTGGCAGCAGAAGGATCTGATCATAGTCCTGCTAAAAGTACTTCAGGCTCTGTATAGGCAGACATTCATAAATACTGATTGCAAGGTGGAAATAGGCTGGAAAAATATGGAATATTTGGAGTCCAGATTCAACTAAAATAAATACTGAATTCAGAGTTTGGGTTTGTATTGGTTTTATTGTAATAAATACCAGTTTCAACATTTGTTTAAAATGTATCTCTTTAATATACAATAAAATTATGCGAAGGTGTAATTAAAATTAAGACGAATCGGTTTTAACCTTTACGCATTTGGTATAAAATCCAGATAGACTCCTGTAAATGTTTGCAAAATTATTTATAGAACAGTACAACAAGCAAATATTCACAATTCAATAATTGCTATTTACACTTTTCATTTGTACAAAATGTAATAAAATTATATTTACAGTATAACCATTTGGTTAAAAAGCACAAGTGACTTGGTAATTAAATATTTCAAATGTTTGTCTGTATAAAAGACGAGCATTCCAGTTTGCAAAACACATCAGCGTTTGAGAAACATTTTCATAAGCTGAAATTTGCTGCACTGGATACACTGTTCATTCTTGATACAAACTGAAAAGACAATGTAATTGTTTCCTATTAGAAATGCCAATCCTTTTCTGCTTGTCATCAAGCAACAAGAAGCACCTTGGATATGGAACAATGTAAGAAAGGTTTAAGGTTCTTCAAGACAACATACTGGCAGCCATAATCTCACTTCACAGCCTTATTTCTGAAGGATGAACTGGTCGATGAATTCATTCTGTTCAGCTTCCACTTTAGACAGCGCCTCATATTCAATCCTGTACCTGCCAGAGATGAGATTTTCACATGAGACACAGGCATGAGAAGTGTGGAGGGGCTTTGCTGCCGTGTGGTGGGGTAGGAGGCATCTGCTGATCACCTCTCCAGCTGCATCCTCTTCTCGGCAAGGAGAGCTTCCAGCTGCTGCTGCTGCGCTTCCCTCTGCTTGGCCACAGACCTCAGCAGGTTTCTCGCTCCTATGGCCTGAGAAAGGAGAGCATCCTCTTCTCAGACCAGTACGGAGAGACGGTAACAGAAGGCACACGCTCCAAGAGACTGTTTCATCATGTGCACGTGTACATTAGCCTACCTTCATCTTCTCTCTCTCTGCCTCTCTTGCCAGCATGTCCACATGGTCAATCAGGCCACCTACAATCTTCTGAAACTGCCCGATTTCTGTTAAGGGGAAAAAAAAGTAAATGGCAAAAATATTTTAAACAGTATATTGCCAAAAATATTGGGACACCCCTCCAAATCATTCAATTCAGGTGGTCCAATCACTTCCATAGCCACAGGTATATAAAATCAAGCACCTAAGCAAGCAGATTGCTTCTACAGACATTTGCAAAAAAATGGGTCGCTCTCAGGAGCTCAGTGAATTGAAGTGTGGTACCATGATAGGATGCCACCTATACAATAAGACCATTCGTGAAATTTCCTCGCTACTAGATATTCCACGGTCAACTGTTATTGGCATTATAACAAAGTAGAAGCAGTTGGGTACAACAGCAAGTCAGCCATAAAGCGGTAGGCCACGTAAAATCAGAGCAAGGACAACACATGCTGAGGCGTGTGCAGAAGTCACCAAATGTCTGCAGAGTCAATAGCCACAGACCTCCAAACTTCATGTGGCCTTCAGATTAGCTCAAGAACAATGCGTAGAGAACTTCATGGAATGGGTTTCTGTGGCCAAGAAGCAGCATCCAAGCCCTACATCACCAAGCGTGAAGCAACGTGTCGGATGCAGTGGTGTAAAGCACAATGCCACTGGACTCTAGAGCACACGTGTTCTATGGAGTAACAAATCACACTTCTCTGTCTGGCAATCCAGTGGACGAGTCTCGGTTTGGCGGTTGCCAGGAGAACGGTACATGCCTGACTGCACTGTGCCAGGTGTAAAGTTTGGTGGAGGGAGGTTATGGTGTGAGGTTGTTTTTCAGGGGTTGGGCTTGGCCCCTTTGTTCCAGTGAAAGGAACTCTTAATGCTGCAGCATTCAAAGTCATTTTGGACAATTTCATGCAACTGACTTTCTGGGAACAGTTTGGAGAAGAGGCCCCTTCCTGTTCCAACATGACTGAGCATCAGTGCACAAAGAAAGGTCTGTAAGGGCATGGAGGAGCGAGTCTGGTGTGGAGGAACTTGACTGGCCTGTACAGAGCTCTGGCTTCAACCCCCTAGAACATCTTTGGGATGAATTACAGTGGAGACTGTGAGCCAGGTCTTCTCATGCAACATCAGTGCCTGACCTCACAAATGGTCTCCTGGAAGAATGGTCAAAAATTCCCATAAACACTCCTAAACCTTGTGGACAACCTTCCCAGAAGAGTTGAAGCTGTTATAGCTGCAAAGGGTGGGCCAACTCCATATTAAACCCAAGGTATTAAGAATGGGATGTCATTAAAGTTCATGTGTGTGTAAAGGTAGGTGTCCCAATACTTTTGGTAATGTAGTGTAGCTCTGGTTTACTTTGTAATAATACTCACTGTCTACAAAATCTTTGCATTCTTCTTTGAGCTCTGTGCTCCTCTGACCCACCTCTGGCTCCAACACACGCAGTTTGTTGAAGTCATCAAAATGAAGACCAGCTTCAGCCAGAGGATCTGTCGCCATGACACTTATCCAGGCAGGTAACCAGGGTAAGAAACACAGGTAAAAAGTCATCAAACATACACAATTACTGACTCCCCCTCACTTTTGCAGGTTAGATGCAGTCAACCACACATATGTTTGTGAAGCAGAGGTTAAAAAATAGATTTCAACCATAACAACAATTTATTATTTTAATACAGAGGAAAAATTGTCCATCAAAATTAGACTCACAAAAACGAAATCTGGGAAATCATTATAATAAATATTAGGTTACATGCCGACCCTGCTTTACCCTAACAAGATTATTAGTGTAATCGAGGTCAGCTGGGCGTCATTATCAGCGGCTCCTGCACAAAGTAGGATTTCTTGCTTTGTTGGATTTAATTTAGTCTGGGCTAAATGTAAGTGAACAAAGAGGAAGTCCATCTAAACTGGGTCATCAACACGTTATCTGGCTAAGCAACAGATCCAGCTGTGTGATACAACCTCCTGGTGATCAATGCCGTCGTTCTGCCTCTACCCCCTGCTTGCTGACACAAATCGATACACGTGCTTTATGACAGAGCTACACAACTGAATATCGTTAAACAACGGTACAGGTCGATAAAGAGGTTCTTATTACATAAGAACATAAACTTACAAACGAGAGGGGGCCATAAGGCCCATCAAGCTCGTTTGGGGAGAACTTAACTAATAGCTCAGAGTTGTTAAAATGTAATCTACTTCTGATTTAAAGGAACCCAGGGATTTAGCTTCCGCTACACTTGCAGGGAGACTACTCTACACTCTAACTACACGCTGTGTAAAGCGACGTGTTAAAATGATACTGATGTCTAAATTGCAAGTGTGAATTCATTCAAAGTGTATACATGTGTGATTTTCCACCGTCTGTCACCAAGTCCACTAACAATCACGGTTTATTTTCGCCACATACTAAAGGCACATTATACCGACTTTCTATATGAGAATTGGCGTGTTGTGTTTTAGAATAATTCTAGCTGCGACCTTATGTCCAACAGAAGCACCTGATATAGTCATCACTAAACAAAGGTTTGGACAAAGATACCCAACGTCTGTAAAACAACTAGTAACAGTCAGGGTAAGCAGGTAAACATTAATGATGTGTTCGCGAGGTATGTTTACACAACTGCTTGTTTGTTAATTTTAACAGCAACACTAAAAGTATACGTTAAAGAAGTATTTTCCTACCTTTGATATACAGTGATAAACAATGGCTCCTCGCAGATCGTAGCTATGTGGCACTGACGTCACCTGGGCCGATATCCTCGGATTGCATGTTTTGGTCGTTACCAGGGAGACGGGGTTGCCAAAGGCTGTACCATGCATAACCTACCCAGCTTAACTTCACTGAATTTTCTACATATCGGGTATGAAGCAACTGTCGACATGTAGCAGCCCAACAGTTAAATATAAAGTTGATCTCTCTCATCATTTATTCAAATACAATACGCAGTACTGAAACAATATCTTCTGCCTTAGTCTCACTCTGGCAACCCTGACATTGAGCGTCTTTACTACGGAGTTCCCGTAAGGCCATTCCGTCCAGGTAGTTAGATTGCTAGTTAATTGCTATTTTAATGACATTTACAAATACAGTGTTCTTGACGTTCTTCATTCACTACCTCCGTTCATATTATATGCACAACGAGTGTTGTATCACTTTTTTTCCACAAGTTAACTATTTTAAAAACGCTTATTTTCCCCATACTTTACAGTTATGGGATATGTAGTTTTCTTTTACGTTTGATTTCAGTTTTTAAGAGAAACAGGCTGGCCATGGAAGGGTGAAAGAACTACAAAACCCAGATTTCCTCGCTCTCCGCCTTTACCCCTTCGCTTGAGGTATGACGGCAGTGTTTCTTGGGCAGCGTTAAAAAGTAGCTGACTTGTTAGCAAAAGGAAAGTTAACGTGAAGATACTTTTATATTTTAGCCAGCTCTGCGTTTACACCAGCTGTCATTGGTATGTGAATAGCTTTTAAATATTTGTATTAATGTGGACTTTGTCTGGCAGAATTATGCGAAGTACTTGCTCGATTATCGAAACAGCACTTCACCTTAACGCTTTATCGACGAGATGGCTAACATATGTACGGAGCTAGCTAACTATCTGCGTTGTTATTTACTTTTAGCGCAGTTTCTGCCACCCAGTAAAGTTTTTTGATAGTTGTTGTGTGTAAAATAATCATCAGAAACACAATTTCTGGCGAATAAAATAATACTGAAAGCAAACACAAGGGAGCCACGCAAATGAATCTGCATTTGGAAACCTGACGGAATTTTTAAGTCCTTTTGTGTTAATGTACTGTTAATATACTGTGGATCTAGTTGATTCTTTACACAGACCGGGTTCTGGTGATTGCTCTAAGCAGTCGGCATTGCAGGTGGATTAAATTTGTGTTATCCTGACTGAATCGACTACTTTCAACTTTCAAAGCAAGATATCCAAAAAGATGTTAAATGCAGCACACCGCGCGGCCCCCTGTGGAATTGTGATGTCCTGGGATTGGCACTATTAAGGTTCCAAGATGATTTCCTGAACGATAGGTGGTTATACCTTGGACATCAAGATCGAGAAGTCAGTGTCGTGGGTTTAGTACGTGGCCGAAAAACGTGCTTATTAGCAGACCTTGCGATTGTTTGAGCCTCTTTGTGCTGGACATCATCAATGTCCCTCGTCCCCTCCTCCAGTGTTCTGTTTTTTGTAGGATCACATTCCACTTCGCTGAGAAAGGGAGTTGTCTCTTTGCTGATCTAACGGTCTTCTCAGCTGTCACTGAAGTGTAACTTAAATTTGATCAGCGTCATTTTCCTGTTTTAAGACAATCTGCTGTCTGCCTCGAACAGTGAAGAAAACGAAGGAAATGACCTCATGTGGATAGCTGGCTGGCTGGCTGATACATTCAGGCTGCAACTCTGTGTGTACATGCTGTGTGTGTCTGGTTTTCTCCTCTCACTCACCAGGTCTATGCTGCTGTTTGGGCAGGTATGAGTGTGGCGAGCGGAGTGGTGCCTCAGCCGGCCCCCCTTTAAGGTGTCACCACGGCGGGGGAGGTCAGGCCCGCTGTCTGTAGGGTGGTCATCTACCTACAGAGGGACATGTCAGGGGACGGCTGTCTGCGGCCCAGCCCATCCGATTCTCTCGCTGCCGCTCGCCCCAAGACCAAGCCCAAGCCCTGCAGCTATCGTGGTGCCGTGGGCCTGGGCAACAAGTATGTTCGTCTGAACGTGGGCGGGAGCCTGTACTACAGCTCCCTGCAGGTTCTGACTCGGCAGGACACCATGCTCAAGGCCATGTTCAGTGGCAGGATGGAGGTGTTCACCGACAAGGAGGGTGGGTGCCAGGAGACCCCCACCTGAGACTGGGCATTGTGCACACACAGACAAGCGGTCCTTTCAGCACAGCCAGTCATACTGCCCTCTACAGTTACACTGATGTACCTGCAATCAGATTAGATTTGGTAGTGCATGTGTGCAGGAGTGGTAACGTGTGTAAAAAGCATCAGCATTCTCCAATGTCAGCACAGGCTGCCCCAAGCATAGTCTGCTGTTAACCTGGGAGCATTCCGGGGCTGTGTAGCAGAGGCACTTGGGGAGAGGCTGCATTTAAGATGAGAATCTCAGAAAAAGCTGAAATTAAACTTAAGTTGTACAGTACGCACCCGTCCGACACTCTAGGCAGAATGTCGGTGTATGGCGTATTAGGGATGTTTATTATAAAATAACTCTGTGTTATAAGGCCCGATTTATTTAGCTACCTCCATGTAATTATGAGTGAGGGGGCATGGATTTCCCCTCAGCCAGCAAGTAAATTATTTGCTTGTTGGTTTATCCTGAGCAGGCTGGATCCTGATTGACCGCTGTGGGAAGCACTTTGGAAGCATCCTGAGCTTTCTGCGAGATGCCAGCGTGACCCTGCCCAAGACCCGGCAGGGGGTCTGTGAGCTCATGGCTGAAGCCAAGTACTACCTCATCCAGGGGCTGGTGGAGCTCTGCCAGAGCGCCCTGCAGGTCAGCAGCTCCCTGTCTGCCTTCCCTGCTCCTCTCCTGTCCTGTCCAGCTACCTGGGCACAGATGTGTGTTTGGCTTGACTGAATCACCCGTGTGATGGCAATGTGACACATCTTTCATTGGGTCTCCATGGAGACCACACAGTGTGTGCTATAATTTTGTGAATCAACACTAATTAACAGAATTTGTGTGAATTATGTTATTTTTGGTTCAGTTTCACATCTGTTACAGATGAAATTGCAGTAAATCTGTCGGTATTTGCATAGGAGGTTTTACAAGGCTTAGTGGTAGAGCATTACATTTCTCCTCTCACTGGCAGCTCGCTGCGTGTTTTTGAAAAATGATTGCTGGGTTGAATCATCACTGATTGTTCCTGGGGTAAAATGGGGAAGCTGTGGGTGAATCATCAGCAAAGCAGCGCAGGTGCTGCTGTGGAAGCTCTCTGGAGCTCCCAGCTCACTCAGGTCTCTGTGTCCTCCTTGGTACTGGTCGGTTGGGCCCGCAGGAGGACAGGCTGCGAGCGCTCTGTGTGGTCCCGGTGATCACCTCCTTGAAGGAGGAGCAGCAGGTCATCCAAGCTTGCAGCAGGGTAAGTGCGGTACCTCTTGCACACCAAGCCCCAGTCCTCTCTCCTCCCTCCTTCTCTCTTTGCTGCCAAGTTCAGCTTCTTCCTTGAATCAAACAATTGTTCTGTTGAACTGTTAGGCTTCGGCAAATGGACTGAACTTTTCTTTGTCTTCCAGCCTGTGGTGAAACTGCTGTACAACAGAAGCAACAACAAGTACTCCTACACCAGGTGCGTCTCTGATCGGCTGTGACGTCGCTCCACACAGGCCTCTCTCCTCTCACTAGGTGTTAGACTTTGACTTCATTCCCGTTCCCTGTACGATGTCCCGCAGTAACTCGGATGACAACCTGCTGAAGAACATCGAGCTTTTCGACAAACTGTGCCTGAGCTACAGCGGACGTGTGCTTTTCATCAAGGACGTCATCGGAGATGAGATCTGCTGCTGGTCTTTCTATGGGCAGAGCCGCAAGTTGGCCGAGGTCTGCTGCACATCCATCGTCTACGCCACAGAGAAAAAGCAGACCAAGGTGAGTGCCGCCCTCTAGTGGCAGGGTTTGGTCCTGCTAAGCCTGGGACTGTGTGGTGCTTTTTGTAGGTATATTTTCACGTTCTGCTTATGGAGCAGACGCTTCTATCAAAAGCAACATACGTCTGAGCAAGCAGGGTCAGACTGTTCCTGGAGCAGCTAGGGGTTAAGGGCCTTGTTCATGGGCGCGATGGTGAAATCACTCTCCCGAACCTAGGATTCAAACTGGCAACCTTCCGTTCATCACAGCTTCCTAACCCACTGAGCCACACACCACCGCCATGATGGATTTTGCTGTTGTGCGGATAAGACTTAACTAGGAAAATGATGTCCCCCTGCAGGCCGCTGCTGGGATTGCAGTGTAAGAGTAGGGGGAACCTTGACAAATGGCTCCTTATTGTCACATCCCCCCCTCGCAGGTGGAGTTCCCTGAGGCACGGATCTACGAAGAAACGCTGAACGCGCTGCTGTACGAGACGCTGCCGGTGCCTGACAACTGGCTGCTGGAGGCCACTCGGAGGCGCGCCCAGTGTGGCTCGTACAGCGAGGAGGAGGACGCGGGAGAGATCCGTGAGCGTGTGCGCCGCATACACGTCAAGAGGTACAGCACCTATGACGACCGGCCCCTGGGCCTCTAGGTGCCGTCGGCAGTTCCGCTTGCCTCAGGTTCTCAGCCAGACTGGCTCCTCGACAGTCAAGTGTGGAGGGGGTGACACAAAGCCATCTTTTCTTCCTTCATTGGTATCTTGTGTTGCCAGTGAGAAAAGGGCCTCGCTGCCTGCGAGTACCCTGATGGGCCTCTACCTTCATTCATCTGTGGTTTTTGGACTCTCATTTTAAGTGCCATTAAACATCGGATTCACCTGTATCCAGTGCTACACCACAAAGTGCCACTTGGTGAAAAGTGCTCTAATCATTTCTTAAATACTCTTTTATAGTGTTCCAGATTTGGCAGTTTTACAACATCCAGTATCTATGCATAGATATTTCTTCCCTCATACTAGTATAGCTTTTAAAACATAACATTTTAACTACTCTGAAGTATCATGTTCTGCTCGGTGAAAATACAGTAATACTGTAAAGTTTTAAAAAAAATGTTTTGGGATATCTTTTAGCCATTCTGTAAGTAACGAGGGTCCCTTAGCTTTGTGGGCTGTTTGTCTTTCTGGGTGACCGCGATACGCTTCACTTGATGCCACTCTGGACATTAGGCTTTGAAAGTGCTGTCAGCTGTGAGGGAATATTTATAAGAAGCTCCTCTTTATCGTTCACACTTGTAATGAAACCTGGAAATCGGATCAAGATGAAGGGGGCCCTCCAGAGGGGATGGTGATAATGCTGAAATTTTTTGTCGCGCAGGAGCTTGTCGGCAATCAGAGCGATCCACACAGAAACACTACACTCGCATACTTACACACTGCTCAGTGGTGGTGATGTTTTATTCCTTTTCTAATTTGTGAATAAATCATGAAATGCTGCACACTGTAACTTTATGCACCGGGAAATAAAGTAATGATCTTTTCTGGATAGGTCTGAGGGTGTCCAGCTACAATTTCTCCCTTATAAACCAAACTGAAATGGCATGAATGTTGGCCGTCCCTCTGGGGTCTGAACACGTATCATTTATGTGTTCAGTGGCTTTGGATGTTTCAGCTGGGGGTGTTTTTTAAATAAAGATGACAGGTCATCTATACCAGTTGTTCACCTGCCCCATGTCTCATCTTTGCATCATGTCCTATTGCTCGCTGTCTGGTTTCTCCTCATGTGTTTGTCCTTTGCTTATAAGATAAGGACTGGCTGTGTCCCTGTATCGCCACCAAGGTCATTCCAGGTTTTAGGCCTGTAGCTCCAGGTGAGTCGATTTGCTGCTCAGAGGTGTTTCTGCTGTGTCTATGTATGTGTGATCCTGTGGAATGTGCCAGTGCATTCTGGGAGTTTTGGGGTCTTCCTGTAACGCTTTGCTCTCCTAACAGCACGCATTGGGCAAAGATATGCAGGCTGCGCTCTCTCTGGATTCCCCTGCTCATGGTGATTTGGCTTTAGTGGGATAATGCTGCCTTTACCCTGTCGTATATTTAAGCCTGTTTTAAAACACCCAGTATGTTTGTATTTTTCCCAACACCCACATTGCCAGTTCTGATTAGTGAGACTAATAGTGACGGGTCATAATGTATGTAAGGGAAATCTGTTATTTACACAATCGGTAAAGCCAATGACTGTTATTTCTACACTCTGTAAGACGTATGACTTTAAGTGTGACAAAAAAGTGCCTCCATAATTTGAAATGTTTTGTATATGGTTTCTCTATGAATTTTCTTTTTAAAATAAAAGGGTTTCAAGTAATTGCTGTGCTATAGTTTGTGGTGTGAACCAATTACTAGCTGTTGCATTCAGTTCCTAAATGTTGTCTTATTCTCGTGGATTTCACATAATACCTGTTAAATACGGTACAAGCTTTGGTCGAATATTTACGCCGATATCTGTAATGGTATTTTCCACCTCAAGATGGCGCATTGTGAATATTATACAGGAAGATAAATCCTTCTATTTTGTGGTATGACGACACATTTATTTATACTGCAGGTTCATGTCACGTTTCAAAAACGGGAGTTCATGAGAACAAATTAACAGAGCTTGAGGGACAAGAATGAAATATCTGCATTGAATCAATCTTCAAATATAAGGTTTACGTGCGTTTCATCGCAATTTTCTGTTGTCAACCACAGATTTAACGTTAACTGTTAAACACAATTAGCAAGTTTTACTTATACTATATCTGATTTATGTAGTTTTATGGTCGTTTTTTATTTTTTTTTTCTACATCGTTTCTCTTGGAGTAGGTAATCTAACGGGTGAGCGTGGTACAGGCTAGACCTGTTACATAGACGAGTTCACAAACCCATCAGCCCTCCTCATTGCTTTTTTTCATTCCTTCCTCCCTTTATTTTCCCAGTGAGAGAGGAGTTATAAATAAACGGCTGTCAGTGACGAGCCGCCTCGCATCGTCACCGCGTGAATTGTTGCTCCCCATTGATCAGCGGCGGGCGGAGTCTCGAGGGGGCGGGGTCGAGTGTGGCGTCATTCCGGAGGAGCTGAAGATGGCTCCTCACTGGGCTCCTCTGGCACACAGATGCGTCAGTTTCCAGCTGCTGGACTGCAAGTTCATGTTGTGAGGAGGAGAAAAGGAGGAATACCAGAAGCGTAGCGTCTCCAAGGGGTGCAGCTCTCCTCCCGTTGCTTGCCGTTAAGCAGCCTGACCACTCCGTCTGCCATGGGTTCGGCCACGGATGAAGAATTTAAAGAGAAATTGCTGTGGAATGTGAAGCGGGAGGTAAGTCCCTCCGTCCTTCTCTTCCCCGTCTTTTCCCGTCGAGCCGCTCGCCTAACGCTGCCTGGTTCACACCCGACGCGGGGAAGCGTGTCGCTGTCAGCCGACGCCGGTTTAATCTGTCCAACTCCCGGACTGTAATGAATGACAGCTCTATCGCTAGCCTACGAGTCCCCCACTCGCAGCATTTTTATTACTATAAGTTTAACATTAGCTCGTTATTATTCCTTGCCGTCTTGTCACCATTTATTTCTGAGGCTTCGCGGGGAGTGGAGCCGTGCGACCGTTAGCGCTGCATCCCCCGATGGCACTTATCCCTGTACCGGAGCATGATGTCACTGTCACACTGCACTAATGGCACCTCTTCACCACTATCGTGCACAACGAGGATCTGCATTTAAGTGTGCAAACGTAAAATCCGCAGCCTCGTAAGCGTTTTTGCGGCACTTGTGAGTGACACTCTCCAGCTGTGATGTGGTCTTTGTGCAAAGGAATTTTAAGGTAAAACGTCTTTCTAATAAATATCACAAAGTAGGCTAAACGATGCATCTGCTAATTGGCTGTAACATGAATGTAAATATGAGGGTACCGTGCTTTCTGCTGCTTTTTCTTTAATATCTCCCCCGACGGTTCCCCGGTGCGGAGGTCGAACAACAGGTGATTAAACAGCCCCGCCGTCGCCGGGCAACTAGTTAAAATGCGACCAGCGCTTTTATCGAAAGCTTCCTTGTTCAAACAAAGCAAATCAATGACTGGGGCAGCGGGGTTGGTGACAGAGGCGTCTGCTCTCGGAAGGGCAGCAAAGATGCCAGGCTTGTATGCCAGCCGGCGTGTTTCCCCGCATCACTGGGATATTTAACGGAACACTTCAGGGTTGCCCTGTTTTGTGACGTAGAAGTTTAAATGGTACCTGCACTTTTTTGTTTAAACATTTGATCCTGAAATCAGCAGGAGAAGTTAAGTCGTGGAGCAGTCGTATTACCTGGAGTAGCTGTCAGATTTCACTAAAGCCCAGCTTTGGGAATAGCCCTGGCTTTTGGAGCAAACAGAATTTCCCACAAAGTTTCTTGGTCAGTGTATGGCAACTGATATCTTTGTGTAATACAGAAAGAGGTCTGAATACCTTATTTTAAAAAAGGATTACTCACCACAGTCTGTGAAAGATTAATTAAAGGGGTGTATTAATAGTCACAGTCCTGTCTTGTCAGTCAGTCCTGAATAGTGATCCTGATTTAGGCCACTATTAATCACGGTGCACAGTCCATTCATACATTCATACATATTTTTTTTTTGTGCCACTTAGTGTCGTGACTCC
>JABFEA020000039.1:11761136-11773498 GCA_019775915.2 Cyphomyrus plagiostoma | reverse complement strand
ACGCACCTACACACACACACACACGCACCTACACACACACACACGCACCTACACACACACACGCTCCTACACACACACGCACCTACACACACACACACACGCTCCTACACACACACACGCACCATTTCCAAGCTGCCCCAAGATCACCTCTAACTCCACCATTCAAGTGCTTCAAAATGACACCATAAACTGCCCCTCCTCCCATTTTAAATTTACCGCATCAGTACCCGAGAACCAGCCAGAAAAACAGGCCCAGAATAGCCACTCAGACTACAGCTGGGTAGCTGATAGCTGACCAGGTACAAAGGGTTTCATCCCACATAGGGTCAGGCCCTTCCAGCCCAGCCAGTTATTCAGGGCACCGTTAAGCAAGAAGAGGTAAAGTCATTGACTGAAATCAGATTCTCTGGTGGTTAAGGGCCAGCGGCCCAGCAGCCCAGCGGCCCCCATCCAGCCCGGCTTAACGCAAGAGGCCCGTCAACCCCCCGTAGCACCTCCAATCAGACCACCGTACACTCCACCCTTATCACTCTGCTTCCACCCACTCCATTGATAGGTGGGCTTCCATTGGCTTAATCGGCGACTCACGCCACAGAGAACCTATGAGCCCACAGAACTCTGGATGATACATGGGGGTGGAAAGAATGTATACAGTAAAAGGTTACTGCCATGGACGCATTGGCCCTGTTGGGCAAGGAGAACTTGCAGCCCCCCCCGCTGTCATGCTGATGGATGCTTCTGTAAGGGGTAGGACTGCTCTCAACCCTGTTGGTGTTAAAAGACAGATGCAGACGTAATGGATTTGTATGCCGTCCAGGTCCACTGTTACTTATTTTTTAAAACAGACTCGTGTAAAATATGTGGTGAGAAAGCTGTGAGTTTCCATACACGCATTTTATTGAATTTGATTTGGAACAGCGCTGCAGCAAGAAGCACCACCCCCGAAGCTAGCAGCCAATCAGAGACAAGCGAGGTGACCCAGCACAGAGTGTGCGACAGAGGGCCAAGCAGTGGCGAGGCTTGTGGATGAGAGGGGCCCCCAGGTCGGGGCTTGCGTCACAGCCCCCCGCCGCCAGAGAGGCAGTCAAACAAGAGAGCATGATCGATTGCCTGCAGATACCAGCCGCACATTTCCCCTTTTGCTAATCCCCGGCTGGCCAACAGCCGTACCACCTTCCTAAAATAAGCAAATACGGAGACGCCTGAATATGAAACAAGCAAATAGAGAGACGATGGTGCATATGACGTATGCAAATAAGGAAATGATGTTGTATACGACATTAGCAAATACGGAGATGACAGAACACATGATACAAGCCAATATTGACTGCAGGGGGAAAAGCAAAGGCTGCCCAAGTTTCAGCTCCATGAAAATCAAACAGGCACCGTCCATCGACTTGCTTTAATGTGCGTTACTAATGTATTGACGTGGCCGTCCAGTGAACGTTCCAGCAAGTACCAGAAGGCCAGGGAGAGATGGTGGGGAAGGGAGGATGTGTCCCAGTACGATGGAAAAAAGGAAGACAAAAAAAAACAAAAGAAAAAAAAAACATTTTTTAGAATCTGGCAGCTTGAAAGTGAATCCACGTGGCCCGCCCTCCGCCACCGGCCACATGGCCCCCCGGTGACGAGGAAAGGGCACGTTGTTCAGAGGACAATCAGGCATTAAATTTGAAAGCCAGTTTCAGCCATAAATGAATGAAGTGAAATCCGGCCTTTCCCTGTTCTTCAGAGGGTCTGCACTATATTCACCATCTAAAAAGAGTCACAAGAGGATTTTGCTGTATATCCTCAGCACCACTTTCCACACTGAAGCCTCCGTGGAGGAAGGCGATTGAATGCCGCTTCCCGCGAGGCTGTTCAGTGCTTCCTGCAGCCGCTGCCTGGGGGCCACGGCCCCCCTCCCCCCGGCCCGCGGGGCCCCACACTCTTGGTACGCTGATCCCCCCCCGTGTTTTGAGGAATCCCATCTCTCGTGTTTAGGCTGGATGGAGCGCTCTGCCAGACTCCTCCGGATAAAAACTGGACTGCACTCCAAAAATAATAATAAAAAAAACCACAAGCTAAACGTGAAATCTGCCATACGTGGGTGCTGACTGTCAGACAAACACTCCAGGCTGGACCCAACCGGGAAACCCAAGCCAACCAGCGCTCAGGCGGCCTCGGTTTCAGAGGGTCGTGGGGAAAAGGTAGGTGGTGCCTGGCTTTAGACAGTTCAACTGGCCGGGCGTGAACACAGGACACCCATATGGAAAGAGGCAGAGTCCACAGTACGGGCCAGGGAACGGACACACTGGCAGGGGAGAGGCAGGCAGACAGAGGCACCGAGGCGGGAGCCTGGAGCGCGACAGATAGGAGGCAACAAGGAACATTCACTTGGAAACACATAGATATATGATTTAGAGCAGATGGGAACATGAGCCTCTCCCAGACTGCTCTGTGTGTGTGTGTGTGTGTGTGTGTGTGTGTGTGTGTGTGTGTGTGTGTGTGTGTGTGTGTGTGTGTGTGTGTGCGCGCGCGCACACGCACGCGCGCGTTTGCTGGGGTCCTCCACCACCCTCTCACAGAACATCTGGCCAGAGGGAGGTGCGTGAGCCACTCACCAGCTGGATCTCAACGGCAGTCAGCGGCCGGTGGTTCAGGAGTTGCAGCTTCTCAGCCCTAGGAGGGAGAGAGAGAGAGAGAAAGGGGGGAGAGAGAGAGAGAGAAAGGGGGGGAGAGTGCTCAGTATTTCTAGGAAGCCAGAGAATCTTCCAGAAAAGGCACATAAGCGGGTGGCACAGCGGCGGGCATCTGCACCCCCACGCCAACAATGCTGGTGATGATACTGATCTGCAGCATCACCCAACAAGCTTAATGCCCCAACATTACAAGTCCCCGCCAGTCAGGCACATCCTTTTAGAAGCGCAGCCAATGTACACAGGCAGACATGAGCACAGTGCAACAACCCAGGGGCAACCTAAGCCTCAAGCCCTTCCTGTGGACAAGAGAGACTCTTGTGGCGCCCCCTACTGTCAGGGCACCCAGTACCACGCTACACACAAACACCCATCACAAACTGGAGGACATGCAACTCTAAATAAACTCAGTGTCATTCCTCTGGGAGGCCTCCAGCTCTATTTACTGCATGGACTCCCGCCATAAATTTTAATCTCATCAATGTAGAGAGAAAATGACGACGCGTATTCTGCTAATAAAAAGTTCACTTGCTTGATAATCTTCCCAACTTTAAATAGAACGCTTGTACATTTTATTTGCGGTTTAATCATTCTAGCAACTGTCAGTTTCTCTATATTTGAAGACACAAATACAAGACAATTAGAAACTGTTCTACAATTGTAATAAATATAGTACAAATACCAAAAACACAACATTAACACCTATTGGGAAAACAAGGACTTCAGCCAATATGTGGTTTAACAAATGGAAAAAAAAAATTAAGCAATGCATTCAATCAACATCTTACTGAAGACAGACTCTTGTTATTTCTACAGCAAATTAAAAAATGAAAATGGTTTTGCTCTGGCATGCTGGCTACACTACCAAATGGTGACTGAGGAGTCACCCCAGCAGGACAAACGATGTGGCAGTAACTCTACAGCCAGCTGTGCAGGGCACTCAGAGCCCCTGTAAAAAGCAAACCTTGTTGTGATTTCACGTAGTTTTGGCTTCTGGCCCGAAGCGTGCGGCAGAGACCCCAGAGAAACAGCAGCAGTGTGCGACCCCAACAGCGCTTACTTTGTGAGCTTGTGTGGCAGCATGGCACTGAGGAAACCCTTCACTACTTCAGGACTTTGACGGCTGCAGGGGGTCTTGGCCAGGTACTTCATGGTCTGTTAAGGAAGCAGGATGCATGGGGGGGGTCTGAGGTGAGGGTTCAACGGTGCACATTACACAGACATATTGCAGTGGGGACCCTGGGGTAGGAGGGCAAACAGCTACAACCCTCAGGGTTGGTTATACTCGACAGCCGCAACCTTGCGTCCACCAGGGACAGTGTGAGAAATGCCTTGGTCAGCTCTTTACTTGCTGGTCTTCTTTTTATGACGTTATGGTCTGAAATGTTTTACACTTGCTACTCCTACTAGGTACCAAAGACAAAACATCAATGACATGTGTATGTTTGTGTATATAAATTATATTTCATTGTTAATTCTGAGATACTGCTGCAATATTCTCTATATTCTACCCACTGCACCACTTCATACTGCTACTGTACTCTGCCACAATTTACTTTGCGACATCATGCTAAATTTTCTGTTATACGCTGTTAGATATCTTGTAGTAGTTAGTATTTTGTACTTGGCATTACAGCTGCATGATACTGGAAAAATGTCAATTATAATAATGTGATTTTAAAATATTGCAATATTTATAAAACAAAAATAAAATTCTCCCACAACCCTATCTATGACTGATGTACACAGCAAGGATGAAAATGATTATGACTGGTTCAGAGAGCACATGCAGAGCTCATGTAGTGATGGTAAGCTTTAAATTGGTTTTTTTTGACATATACTAGATCAGGGGCATCAAACTCCAGTCCTGGAGGGCTGGAGCCCTGCACAGGGAAAGAGCTAAAGCTACACAAGGCTCCGGCCCCCCAGGACTGGAGATTGACACCCCTGTACTAGATAATACAGAAAGGAACAATTATTAAAATTGCAGTTTTGTTTCCTATGACAGAGTATAAGGCTACGTTCACACTGCCAACCACGTCGTTCAATTCCGATTTTTTCCTCAGATCGGATTTGTCTGTCTATCTTGACGGGTCACATTCATAACAAGTGACCTGTATCTGACTGTAATGTGAACGCATCGGTCCTCCGAAACGTCACGCATGCGCACATACATACGTTTTTACACGGGTCAACTGCGTCACCAACAACAAAAAAATGTCATATCTGTGGGACAGCTCATGGCATTTAAAATGGAGGCGTTAGCAGCTCACGCATGTATCGCACTTTGCTCTGGAGGACGACAAACAGTGAATTAGCTGTACATGAGCAGGTTGAAAAGCAGAAAAGTTCAGGCGGCTACTATATCTTTTTCTGTGTTCACATTCATTGTTGGAAGTGCTGCACCAAGAGATGTGTGGGTACGAGAAAGGAGCCAGCAATGGTGGGACCGTGACGTGGATGGATACAGATGAGCAGTTTGTAGAGAACTTCAGAACTTCAGCGCATGCGTATAAGCAAAAAGCCACAAGTTCCGATCTGAGCTCACATGCAGGTCGAATGGCCGCGAATCGGATACGTATCCGATTTAGTACCACATATGAAAGTGACAAATCGGAGTTGAAAAGAGCAGATTTGCGTGTCCACACAGCCCTGAAAAGATCAGATCTATGTCACATTAAGGCAAAAAAATCCAATTTGAGTCAGTTCAGAATGGCAGTGTGAACGTATGGCGTAACTTTAAACCACTGTGCTTAGCAAATTCATTCACCAGCAGAACTATTAAAATAATGCAGCTTATGAAAACATACCACGGTGTACAGAATGAAGGTGTGAGACAACATTTCAGATCAGCTAACTATTGCATTCCTTACGATATGAGGATTGCATGTGCATGACCTGCGATGACGCACAGGATACACGTGACGGCTATGATGCAATCGAGGACAGACTGGTCCGCTTGCAGCCCAAGCAGCGAGCCGGCTGTTAGCCCTCGGCCCCGCTCACCTCATACATAACGGTGTTGAGGTT
The DNA here is from genome assembly GCA_019775915.2 of Cyphomyrus plagiostoma. Classification (NCBI taxonomy): domain Eukaryota; kingdom Metazoa; phylum Chordata; class Actinopteri; order Osteoglossiformes; family Mormyridae; genus Cyphomyrus; species Cyphomyrus plagiostoma. The sequence continues at coordinate 11,767,790 of JABFEA020000039.1, read as the reverse complement.
CTGCTGTCCGCTGCTGTGCTTGCTCTTGCCACTCTCTTTCCGCTGCTCCTTCAGGACAGCCAGGAGCTGGTACACCTATGAGCAGGAGCATATTAGTGTGCAAAGCAAGAAACGCCATCATCTGGGTTTTTCAAGAACTCACTGAAAGCATACCTCATAATTGCTGAGTAGAGCGGCATTGGCATCCTTCCTGAAAGACAATCAGGGTGGCATCAGGACAGGCGGGCACTATGCCGTTCAAGCACGTCCATCTGTAAGCAGGCGTGGCTCACGAGATGCTGCCTACAATCAAACTGCTCTTCCCTAGACAGGACTGCTGAGCGACACAGAAATATCACCCTTACATAAATGCTGCAATGTTCCTGTCCCTTTACTCACAAGTGTTTGGACTCAGCATTGGTTTTATTCATAGGCTGTATAATTCTGAGGGTGTTGCAGTATGAAACTGCGCTGCAATAAAGCATCAGGGCCCAGAGGGAACCTCTGGCTGGCTCTCAAAACAAACTCTGAACCCAGAGAAAGCCTGAGCAGCCTTACCCTTAAGATGCTCAGAAAGCACCTCCCAGGACACTTACCCACCCACTAAATTCAATGCAAATGTGATACCTTGCATATGCATACACAAGTTTCCAATTCATGCTTCAGAGAAAACTGTATTGGGGTCTCATGAAACGCAACTGGGCATTTTGAGCCATACAGAGCACCAAATCCTGGGAGCCAGGAACAAATCACTCTGCTCTCATTTGCACTGAGATTTTAGGCAGTATTTAAACACCACAGACCCTGCTGCCTATTATGAAAGAAAGACATTTATAGAAAACGTGACCCATTTAACAGTTTATACATAGTCTGGCCTGTCATCAATGTACTGGACCAGTTATTGTTATAAAATAATCATTGCGTCATCGAGGCCAGTTTGCCACCAAAGTTGCGACGCCTCCTAGCGGTCAATGTCCCTCATCTCTTTTTCAGTAGAGTCATAAATAAGAGAACACTGAGCAAGCAAAACCTAGTACGGCGCGATATATTAAACTAACAACGACTAAAATAAAATTTGTTTATCATTACAGACTAAAACATGTTACTACCTCAACGCAGCTAATTAAAATATTTAATCCACGCAGATCGCTTGTACGTGCTAAATACTGGTTAAATTAACGGTTACCATTCATTGAATGATCCATTATATGCAAAAAATATTTCACAACTAACTGTACAAAAGATAATTAAAAGCATTTTGTTCTGCGTTAAGTACCAAATTAAGTATAAATTAAACGGTACAAGCTACAGTACGACGAGGGTAGCTGCGGAAACCGAATAATGCAACGTAAACCATCAATAAAACGCACAAATCACACTTAAATGTCGTATTTAATCCAGAATAACTAAATAATATGTATATGTTTAAAACTAAATAATTCCCATCATACAACAGAGAAGCTAATCTGGCCATATTTTTAATGCCGGTCAGCCACTCAGCCATGGAATTGTGCACTACTCCCAAACAGCGGCCGTTCGGCAGAGAGAGGCCGGCGCACAGATGCCCAGGGGTGGCCTTCAGCGCGCAGCAGAGCCGCTAGCGGGGACCTCGAACTTACACCTCCATCCGGAAGCCGCTCCACTCCACTCGGTCCGTCACTCTTTACCTTCCGGAAGCGCATAAGAGCTTCTCCGGAGTTTATAGTTCCTACGGTATTTCATACGTCACTGTGCCGTTTTATTCATCACGCTTATTATTCAATAAGTTTAATGAACTACAATAACATGCTTCAGGTTTTATGAGCCGCGATACGTATGCTAACCAAGTGAAAGGCAAATGTCTGCTTTGTTGGACAGAAAACTAGAAAAAGCTTTTTTAAAGTTATTGTCATTTCTGTAAACTTGCTGTCACGACTGTCCCTTTAAAAGCCTCAAAATGCAATGGGTTCAGCAGACCCAGTAGGACTCCCTGTGTAACCAAAAAACGAAGACCCTAACAGGGTTATCATAGGAGTCATGAAAATCTGGCAAAATCTGCTCGAGCATTTTGTGCGGTTTATTTTTAATGAAGGAAATGGCGCTACATACTGAATTGTGATTCATTGCGGAAATAAACAGGTACTCGCAGAGTACTCTCCTAACTCTTCCTTGGATACATCCATATGCAGAAAGTATAGATAATCCTACCGAGCCTCTGATATTCTCTATAGTCGTGTCTTTGTTATAAACAGCTTAAACAATGTTTTTACTGCCCACCAACGAGAAACAAAATTGACTGCATTGTCTAGTGGCCATGGATTTCATTTCACTACCTTTATGCTTTCACTACCTTTATGATTTTACCTTTACCTGTATGCTCTGGCTGCATTGGCTGCATGGATGCTCCCTCAGACCACCCCCCAAAAAAAAACCTTGTCTGTTGTCAGGAGATATTTCTCGTTATTTAACTTGGGGTGAGCTTCTCTAATAGTAGGAAGTTCATTTTGAAATGTGATACAGACCAGTTCGTTGGTTTGTATGCCGAAAGTCTGTAACTCAGGTGTCGAGGTGTCCTAGCTCATACGCAGTCTCTGTCCGGGAGTGTACTCCATCTCACTGGCCGTTGCTGGGAGAAGCCCCACCTTCCCACGGCTACACCACAAACAAATAGGTAATGAAAATGGACGAGTGGATCTATACAAATCAATTTGCCAGCATGTAAGCGTATGTGTCTGTATGGATGTGCGCTTTAGTGATGCAGACATCCATTTTTACAAATGCATTTATACCACAGCATCCATCTATGGATTGATTTTCTCACTTAGCTGGATGCAATAACGAACTACGCGGTTTGTGATCCCAGCCTTTCAGCTAATACACAGATGCTATTTGTCTCACTCTGGTTGGAACGGTTATGAAAGTAATTTGTATCTTTATAATACCACTTTTAGCTTCTCTTTTTTAATGAGCTGCATCTACCTTCGTGTTAATTACTGGCTTCAATAAAAGTGTGAAGGCTAAGCGTCTGCAGAGCCAAACGAACTTTACTCAGAAAGGAGTGAGGGTGAAGATTATAGATAAAATGGTTCTAATGTTGCCGACCTCCGCCGTAGCCCATTACAGATTAGAGAGCGCAGTCTTTTGATTCACACACCTACTGATCTGTTTGTCACATCGCATCTTAGAGGACTAGTGTTGCCATCTGGAGGAAAGATGGGAAGTGAGTTTAGATTGGGCCCCGCGCAGCATTACAGTGAAGAGCAACTGTAACCAGGGGAGTTTCTAGCCATTGACAAGATTAGGTTCTAAATCGAGTTTACCTGGGGCTTGATTTATTTTGTTTTTGAAGGAAGATTGGCATCGGGCTTAAATACTATATGGTATGGCTATAGCCATACCCGTGTTTGTAACCAAGATGTTCAGCATTACAAAGATCAATGTAACGCTTAGCTATGGTGTTGATAAGGCTAATAACTGTCAAGGAGAACCAAAGCCTTCTCGCTGTGTTCTCGGAGCACATTTTGATAGTGACATCTAGCAGAGTGATGTAGTACATTGCCCCCTGTTGGTTTGGCTGGGAACAGCAGAACAGCATCGTCATGCAAATTTAGCAGCAAATTTAGGCTTAATTTTACTTCCGTGTACATTCTAAACAGAAGTATCAGCCCTAAGGCTTTAGACCTCTTGTCAGCTGGGGGGGGCGTTGCTGTATGCCATGTACACTCAGTTCCACACCTGTTACTCCTGAAGATAAACACAAACCTCCATGGCGCCTTTTCTGTTTGCTTGTTGTTCTGCCTCCCCCCCCCCCCCCAGATGCAAAAAGACATTCTCCTGTTGAAGTTTCCCTTCTCAATAATGAATGAATTGATTTTAAGTTTCTAACCCGTCAGAATGGACATTCAACAGACAGTCATCTGTCACAGACGCTCTCTCTGTTTGAGAGGGAAATCCCTTCCAGTCTCACAGGGCCCCAGCCAGACAGCTGGGGGGGGGGGGGGGTTTGGAGCCCATGCTGAGGGGACTACAGTGACCGTCTGGTTTAACCGCCTCCTGCTGGTCACTTCCCTACCGATTCTCATTGGGGGAGCATGCAGTCATCCTGTCTAGTCTCTTTCCTCCCTCTGTACATGCTACAGCGCCCCCTGTATGCGATGCAGAAAGACAATGGGCAAACAATGGTTTGCATTTTAATAATAATAATAATAATTTAAAAAAATAATAATGATAATAAATCTATTCTTTATTGTCCCAATGGGGAACTTCTTTTTTACGCGTGTCTCAACTTGCTCTTTGTAGAGTAAGTTGCCATCTGTACTATTTATTGGATTGCAAAACAACACTCATGGTGGAATTTTTTCTAAACAAATTCAATGACTGGCTTCAGCAGCTGTTCTTCATTTAGATGTGTCCTGTGTGGGGCGGGGGGGGGGGGGAGAGAAACATTCCAAAATGAGAAGGAACCATGTGCTCTTTCAGCTCAGCATGGACATGGAAAGACGACAGCGAACAGTCTGGCATTGAACACTCGGGGAAGGTCAGTTCGGTGTCAAAGTCTCACAGCCTGGGGCTTTAAGTTTTACGGCAAATGTATGACTATGTTGACTTATTAACTGAAATGGTTTCATTTCAAAAGCCATAGTTAACAAGCTAAGCAGCACATAGAGAAGGTCATTGCACATAATCAACACGTGATGTAATGGCTGACATGTGACCGCTGCCCCCTGCTGTCTGTGCTCTGTATAACACAGTCCTATGAGTCGCAGGTCACAGCTCCGGGGCCAATGGTGGACCAGACCAAAAGTAACCACCTTCTTACCTTAAGCAGGATGACCAGCAAGGCGATTAATAGCCCCAGAGCCAGAATGGATGATAGCGCCCCCCACAGGATGGAGGCCCTGGCACAGCTGCACAGCCATGTCTGTAAGCAGCACCTGGCCTTGCGCAAACGGCCGTGGGACAGTGGTGGGTATCGGGCCTTGTTGAAGCTCTCCAGTGCGGTTGATGTTACATAATAGGCACGCAGGTGACTCAGCTGGTCGTAAGTGTGCTTGCCATGGTACTGGCCCATGCCGCTCTGACCTGCAGGAGATGGGACCTCCCATCAGCTCGGCCTGGTTAGCCTGGTTAGCTTGGTCCGTTCGGCCAGCTTGCCCTGAAACTGCACTAATTGCACACCCAGAGCGACAAGACCCCAGTCTTACCAACACCCCCAAAAGGCAGGGAGCTCAAAGTGTAGTGCATCATGACATCATTCACAGTAACCCCTCCGCTGGACGTCTCAGCCAGCACTTTCTTTATCACCTGGGGGATTTTGACAAAGAGAACATGGGGGAGGAAATCTGGCCCTTCATCTGCTTGGTGCCATTTCTGCCTTTTTTTATGGAATCTCACCTTCTTGCTGGAGGAGAAGACATAGATGGCCAGAGGCTTCTCCCGTTCGTTCATGAAGCGGATGGCGTCGCCCACCCCGTTGACGCTGATGAGGGCCAGCAGGGGCCCAAACACCTCCTCCTGCATCAGCCGGCAGCTGGGGTCCACGTCCCTCAGGATGGTGGGAGCTGGACAGCAAACAGACAGCGCTGTGATTCCAAAGCAAAGGATGGCAAGCAGGATAACTATGGAAGATTAGAAGCACAAAAATTCAAATGGAAATTCATTTTGCAATCGGCAATTCAATATTCAATCAGAGCATGCATTTGTCATTTCAATATTCAATCTGAACATGTCATTTTTAAATACATTTTGCAATCGACAATTCAATGTGCAAAGTGCTTATGTAATCTTTAATTCATTTAAAAATATTTCGAATAATAAATACAATAATAAGGCACTGAATTGCATTTTGTATTGCCATGGGCTTTTTGCCTCGTTATTCAAATGCAATGGCGTCCCCAGCAATTACATTGTATGTTGGGGGGAAAACTCAATTTGCAATTCTCAACTGTCAGACCGCTCATCAAGGCGGACCTTCATTAACGATGTCACTTCCTTGTTTAGGGCCTCACCAGCATTCAACAGATTTGTTCGTTTAGAGCAGCGGTTCTCAACCTTCCTAATGCTCAGACCCTTTAATACGGTTCCTCATGTTGCAGGGACTTGATTTCATGGTTGCCAAGGGTTTAGCAGACACAGTTATCAGAGCACCACAGAAGTCTGCTTTATGTCTTTGATGCACAACAAGTGCTTTGAAATTGAAAATGTAACATAATAATGTTGATGACAATGGAAAGCATACCGATATATAGCTCCGATCTGTCACTTTGTCCCCCCAGTGCGACACTGCAGTCGTCCATCAAAGTGATCAGGCGGTCAAAGTGACGCTCACTGACAATGCGCCCGTAATCCGGGGAAGTCCGAGGGTCAGCACCGTAGAATTCCTGCATGATGGTGTATGACCGTGAGTGACACATAAAGCAGTGCCACGAAGAAGCGAGCCTGCGTGCCCAAGCATGCCGCGCTGCTGACACCCAAACGCACAGAGATGATAACGTCATTGTGATCATTACTGGCTCCTGCCTGATTTGCTGCCATGTGACTTTGTAACCGAGTCAGTCCGTCCGGTACAGCACCTGCAGCGTGCGCCGTATCTCCTGCAGCAGTTGGTCCTGGATGGCCAGCTCGCACAGCACATAGTCGGGCGCGATGCACGTCTGCCCACAGTTGACAAACTTGCCCCAGGTGATGCGACTGTGA
>JABFEA020000039.1:11732529-11742959 GCA_019775915.2 Cyphomyrus plagiostoma | reverse complement strand
GAGGGGGCTGGGGGCAGTTACCCAGGGGTGAGGGTGAATAGGGGGGGCTGGGGGCAGTTACCCAGGGGTGAGGGTCAATAGAGAGGGCCGGGGGCAGTTACCCAGGGGTGAGGGTGAATAGGGAGGGCTGGGGGCAGTTACCCAGGGGTGAGGGTGAATAGAGGGGGGTAGGAACCCTTACCCAGGGGTGAGGGTGAATAGGGCCGGGAGCAGCCCACAGACAGGCGACGGCCCACGGCCTGTGTCACATCACCGGGGCTGGGAGAGGCCTGCACTGCACCCAGCTTGGGGAAGCCCAGGGGGCTGGTGTTCGAGCGGCGCACTGTGCCGGTCCTGTGGACGGAAACGGACACAGTGGTCAGTCGCAGCCTGCGAGGCCTGAATGCTCTTTAGCTCCTTATAGGTTTCTTTGGATGGATGGATGATTTGTGTCTGTGAAAATGAGGCAAAGAATGGTGGTTAGAGTCCCCATCTGTGCAGAGAGTGCCGCCGAGCGCTGGGCAGAAGGTACAAACACGTCCTGGATGACGGTGCCCGCGACGCCAGGAAGGGAGGCATCAGCTGTGTCACTGCGCTCCAACGGCAGAACCCAATTTCAGGAAAACTTATAAAATCCACACCCAAAATGAACCCTCAAAAAATGACTATACACTCTTAAACGGCATCTGCTTCTCCGTGTTAATGGGATACTTTTGTTTATAGTGGATTCAGCTTCTTTACCTCCGATTTCAGCTACTCTGTGACACGATACAGTGAAGACAGAGGTTTCTTATTAACAAATATCGCCGACTGGTTAGTGGTTACAGGGTTAGTGACGTGTGGTTAGCTATCAGCTTAATCCCGGCTGACCACACACAGCTCTGATCACCCTATGATCCCAGAGCTACAACACGGCAAGGCAGTCCTCTTTACACACACACACACACACACACACACAGTCTGACAGTATCCACCTCATACTGAGAGGACTCACCTGGGGGAGCCGTACTGTGTGCTGGTGGGGCTACTCGACAGGTTCTGTTTGATGCGCTGATAGTTGCGCACCTGGGTGGGCACCGGGACGGGTGTGGTCTCTGCGCGGGGGGACACGGCGGGCGTCTGTCCGGGGGCTGGCTGCGGCAGCCTGGGCAGGAGAGTGGGGAAGTCCTGAACCATTCCCCGAGGAGGAGCTAGATCTCAGCCAGGAAAAGCCTGCTCCCTGCAGTAAGGGACGCTAACGCAAATGCTAACGCTGCTGGTGAAGTCTCGCAGCTCAGCATATAAGAGCAAACAGTCTCCTTCTTCTTTGTTTTGGTTCCAGGCGGTAACTGAAAACCGACACTGACAGAGGGCTGGCTTGGCACATTGCACTGAGGTGGGGCTTGTATGCAAATCAGCAGGTCCTGGCCAATCACAGAAAGTGGGAGGACATCAGGGGGCAAGACCAGCACAGAACAGTCTGTCCTCAGCCAATGACGCTTACTTCCTCATTCAGGTCCGCTAACAAAAACACATCGCAGCCCCTTTACACCCTGTTTTCCACCCCCCCCCTCCCTTCACCAGAACACAGTGTTTTAGGGCAAAAGTCACACTGGTGATCCATAGGAGAGCAGAGGCATGACTGGCTGCCAGCAGGGGCAGAGTGTTATCGAATAAAGCTGGGGGCCGAGGGGGGAGAAGCAGCAGACTGCACATGTGACAGAGGCTGAGCAGCGTGCTTGTGTTTGACCATCACGTTCGTTTGTGCTCTGCTGCTTGCTGATCTGGCAGGAGCGGCAGGGAAACCCTGCTGAGATGGGTGGGACACCGCGGTAACGGGCAGGTGCGGCTCTGCTTTTATACTCTGCTCTGGAGGAGCTGTGAAGGCAGTAAACAGTGAAGAGCCAGTGGGCCAGCTGTACATTCACAAAAGACGACCGTATGAACTGGGGTGAATGAGGCAGAAAGCAGTGGGAAGCACTGCTGTGAGACCAGGACATGCCAGCTTCCTACCACAGCTACAGCACAGCAGCTCTCACAGTTAAGTGACACAGGTACCCTGTGGCTGTGCTGTGTGGAAATGTGCAGCACCTGTCAGGCCAGTAAAATAATGAATAGCGGCAAGGGAGGGGCTTGTGTACAGCCAGCACGGGACAGCACACCTGACTGTCTGTCGACCTTGATACTCACCCCCCACACAGGAGGAACTCGCTGGAAGGCCGACGGCCGGCTGCCCCCATTGGCATGTCACCTGCAGGGTGGGGGGGTGCAGAGGGTTCAGAGATGGGCGGAACATACTGATTCACTTCCCTGAGGGTGTGTGGGAGAGACAACGCCCCCCCCAGATCTGGTTGGGGTCTCGGGCAGGGGGGCCATGGAGATGAGAGACTCACAGGACTGCTCAGCGCAGAGGTGAGGAACCAGCACGAAGTCGTCAGTGTCGCTGGAGTTCTTGCTGCTGGTGCTGCCTCCCGAGTCTTTGGACAGGTGCAGGTAGCTGGGGGGGCCGAGGGGGGGCGAGGACAGGACGTCTTCAGGCAGCGTCGGCATGTCCGCCAGGGACTAGGGTGTGGAAGCGGACACTGAATTTCACAGGCGCCGGATAGGTCAGCGGACTCCGACAAAACCGTGGGGATCGAGGACTCACCGGGGGAGAGACATAGCGGCAGGATGGGGAGGTGCCATAGGAGCTGGCCGACGCAGAGCCAGGGCAGCTGGGCACGGGCACCGGGCAGGCTGGGGCACAAGCATGAGGGGGTCATCAGCACTAACAAGGCTGACACACTCTGGGCCCTCAGCACCTCACCATCATACTTACACTTCTTCATGGTGGATGTCGGCTCTAGGAAAGGATGGCTGAAGAAGGCGTCTGGGGAAGAGGAACAGGAGGGGAGTCACGGCTGGAGGTAGACAGTGCGGGGGGGGGGGGGGAGCTGCACGGGGCTCCACTACAAACGACCGTTAGCCACCCACGGGCCGACCCACCGAAATCCATGCGATCCTTCTGATTCCTCTGCAGCAGGCCGAGCAGGAGCTCTTCCAGATGTGGCGAAGTCTCCCGGGGAATGCTGAAGGACAGAGGTGCGCCTGAGACAAGCCCATCGAATCCGCAGCCGGCACGCTGTCAGCGTCCCCCCCCATCCAGATTCCCATTTCATCGTGCCACCACAGACGGCAGTCACCATGAACGGGAGCGAGAGCGCCACCTACTTGGGAGTCAGAGTTCTGTTTTTCTCGTAGAACATCCGCAGGTCCTGGGGGCTGCTGGCCTGCACAGAAACGGGGGGGTGGGGAGGCGTGAGAGGGGCGGTCTGATGGAAACAGAGCGATGATGTCGTGTCCCCAGTACGGCCCCCTCACCTGGAAGGGGGGCTTGCCCACCAGGCACTGGTATATCACCGTACCGATGCTCCACAGGTCTGCCTTGGCATCGTAATTCTGTGACATGATTACTTCGGGAGCCTGTTTTGGAAGGGGGGGGGGGCAGAGAGACATTTGAGAAGAGTGGGGGTCTCACGCAGGGGGGCAGAAGGTACCAACGACCCCACACTCACCATGTACATGGGGGAGCCACACAATGTAGCTGCCATCATGTTGCTCTGCAGGTAGCGGGCAAAACCAAAGTCGGCTGGGGGGTGACAAGGGCAGAGTCAGTGATGAGGGCAGGGGAGCACGGGGGCTAAACCAAAGTCGGCTGGGGGGGTGACAAGGGCAGAGTCAGTGATGAGGGCAGGGGAGCACGGGGGCAAACACAGTGCTGATGTGTGACAGGTAGGGGGAGAGGTTCGCCTGACTATAGAGATCAGACTCACCGATCTTTATGCGGATGGTGTTCAGGCTGGACTTTCTGCGGCCTGCGTACGACAGCAGGATGTTCTGTGGCTTGAGGTCGCGGTGAATGATGCCCTTGCTGTTGAGGATCCTCATGGCGGCAGCGATCTGCTGCAGAAACACACGCAGGGTGTCTTCCCGCAGGGTGCCCTTGGCTGTGGAGGCAACAAGGCCATCAGGACTTTCAGGAAGCAGCTCCCACCACCCTCACTACCCAGAAGCCACTGCTCTCTCCCCAAACTGCTGGACAGGATTCATTAGCAACCCAGAACATCTCACAGGTCGGTCTGGGTTATACACAAATGCCAACAGGCTTTCCCAGGATTAGCCAAATTTCACCTGCCACCTCAAAGCAGCCTCAAAAAGCTTATCACCCCCCTGAGATCCCAGTCAGTGGAGAGTAAACTGCCGTGAGTGAGTGAAGAAGGGAGCAGGGAAGCCGAGAGGCAGGTCAGCGCACCATCAGAAGTTATGTGGACATCGTGCTGTTCTGTCATGGTGAAGAGAGCAGAGTCAGAAGGTGAAGCTATCGATTTGCCGGTCGATCTATGTTCCTAACCCCAGGGCGGATTTGTGGCTCTGAGGCTAGGGATCTGTCCCAGCAATCAGAAGGTTGCTGGTTTTAATTCTGCAAATGCCATGAGTGATCCTACCTCATTGGGCCCTTGAGCAAGGCCCTTAACCTGTAATCGCTTCATCTGGGGAATGACGTTATTCTACATCCCGCTCTGTAAGGAGGTCCTCCAACTTACAGGGACCATTTGGGGGTTGGTGGCACCCTAACCACCAGAACACCTGCTGAGGCATCGCCAGCACTGCACGGCTGCACTCAGGTTCTCATCCCCGACGTGGTTTGTGCTGTGTGGTGCTGCAACGTGCTGTAATCAGCATGTGCTCCTTGCTTCGACCTTCCTACCCTCACCTACTGTCATGAGTTTCGAGTAGTGATGAGACTGGAGACGAGGGGTAGCGATGACGGTGTCTGGGCTCAGCCTTAGAGATGAAGGTAAGGAGCTCAGACACTTGGGAGAAGTTCAAAGTAGAGCCGCTCCTCTTCTATGTCAAAAGGAGCCAGTAGAGGGGCTTCAACCGGGAGGAGACCCAGAGGCAGACCCAAGACACCTTGGTATTGCCCCAGAGAACCACAAGGAGGTGGCTGGGGAGAGGAAGCCCACGGTGCCCCCCACTACTTGGCCCTCGATCAGCGGCAGAAAATGGATAGATGCTGGAAAAATGGATGCAGTAAATTGCAAATAGGGTTGAAAGTGAAAGTAAGCTCCTGGTTCCTCGATATGGTAAAACCAGAGATTAATCCGTTGAGCCGATAAGGGGATGCTTGTGTTGCAGTGAGTGGTGAATGATGGGTACCTCCTACTTCTGCGTGTGTGGCACGGTACCACCCAGCCCCCCCCCCCGCAACCAGCACAGTAGCACGAAGGCTCCACAAGTCTGCTATGGAACTATAGTTCTGGGAGTGTACCATGTCCAATAGGGGTGTGCAGGCAGTACCATGTCCAATAGGGGTGTGCAGGCAGTACCATGTCAGATAACGGGAGTCATTGCAAACAGTGCCATGTCAGATGAAGGGGGGGGGGTTCCATGCCGGACAAATGGACACCCCTCCCATCCGCTATGGTGGCATAATTCAAGTACAGGCGCACTGCACAGCCTTCGCACACGGCGTCTCACCTGCATGCCCACGTGGAAATATAGTCCAGCAACACAACCAGTCAAAGTCTATTCAATCACCGTCAGTCATACTGCTAAAATATCTCCCAAGCCGTTATTCTTTAGCAAAATACACCCTCCCGGCACCCCCATCCATCCTCTAACTACTTATACCATTTATAAATGATTAAGATCATGTACTAAGACACAGTGTGAATTAAATTAATTATGGTTGCAGCTGTAAATCAGCAGGGTAACAGAACTGTCAATCACAGGGTGACCAGAAGCACTAAAATTTCTGCAAGAACATGACTCATTAAAGACATCACTTCTCTTCCAGGAAAAGGCATGGTCTTGTAGTGTAGTTCAGATGCCATTAAAGACATTTATGCTATATTATAAGACTAGCACTACACAGTAGGACATGCTAAAGTCCTCTCAGCCAAAAGAACAGCCTAAATTTATGAGAAACCCAAACATCCATACATCCGTCTTCCAAGTGACTAGAGGCAGGACAGCGCAGGGCTGCCAAAAAGGCAGGGCTGTGTCCAGCTTGTCATCATTTGGAACACACTCACTGATGTGAATTTTGCTCTGGATAATTCAAAGCCTCCATCAGCTGGTTACGCTCACAGCGGCCAGTCGTGCTCGTGTGTGTGGGGAGGTCAGCTCACCTTGTAGATAGTCTGCCAGGTCCCCTCCATTGCAGAACTGTGAGGAGGAGGAGGAGGAGGAGGACACAGGTAAGCTGAGGATTACAACAATGTCACACTACGGACAACCCCCCCACCCCAAGCGCAACAAAGCTGGGATAACGAGAAGCTTCTCAATGAATCTAATGGCATGTTCGGCTGTTAGCTTCCATTATGGTTTAGGTGTGTGTGGGGGGGGGGGGGGGCACAGATTGTGTCTACCTCACGATCACACTCCCGATTATGCTGACGACCCCCCCCTCTGACAGCCAATCACAGGCCACGGGAAACTCGATGTGGGGTAGGTAGGACTCCACACATTCTCCGAGTGGCCTAATCCCCACCTCACCCCCCACTTTATTGGGGACATTGTGGGGGTTCAGACCATAAACATGGAGATAATGGCAACGCTTAACTGCTCCTTGGAGGAATAATCCGTTTATACCGCTGCTGTAGTTGCAAGGCAGAAATCAGCCTTTATGGAGATTGGGGGGGGGAGGTTGGGGGAGTAGCACCTGACACACCGAGTCACCCAGCATCACACTCAAAACAGTAGGGCTGGGACACGTGTCTGCATTCCAGTCACATGGTGAGACATATAATAAGCAGACTTATTAAATAATGATGGGCCAGAGGGCCTTCAAGCCGACTGGGTGCCTGCTGTGTGACCCACGACCGTGGAATCTCGCCTTTCAGACAGCAGATGCACACGGTTGGTGTTGGGGCAGCTCAAGCAGAGGGGTGGCGAAACAGTGGCCTCATCGACCCCCCGAGACTCAGGAGGCCCACACAGGTGGGCGGCAGCATCAATGCCCCCTTTATCCCAGCTCTCATGCTCAGGCCGCCCTCACCGTCCTGCTATGGAACTGGGCCCTGAACCGGCAGAACACACATTGGTGCCGTTGGAAAACAGGTTCCCCTCTCAGAGTGAGGACAGGGTCAGTCACCCAAATATAGGCTCACAACCAGCGCTTTGCGATCATTCCAGGGAACCGGCTTCTACGAAAGGCTATTTTTAGCCCAGCCCTCAGAGAGGTTTGTCTGCCTGACGGCATTCCTGCATTGACCAACTGAGTGTCACGTGGCTGCCCGCCAGGGTCAGGTGACCACATGAAAACACACACCAGTGGGAGAGTCATCACACAGTAGTATAAAACAGTAGCCGGAACACACACACACACACACACACACACACACACACACACACACACACACACACACACCAGGCCCATCTTACCTCCATGACAAGAAACACAGAGTTAGGCGTTTCCTGTAAGAGAAATGAGATTGTTAGGTATAAGACATCGATGCACATATACACACACTATACTGCATATGCACTGTTCACAAGCTTCCAGAAAGACTGGCGAGATGCCCTTTGGGTGCAGTCAGGATGCACTGACCCTCTGGGCAGAGATCACATGATGCTGGCAAGGAATCATTTTAAATTCTTCACATTGTTTTGAAGTATATATTACTGTCAGCTTTCGAAACCCATCACGATGATTCGGCAATGAGCCCAGATAATCAGACGCAAATCTTCACACAGAGATCACAGGAAACGATAATAGGTGAAAAAAGAAAAATCACAGGCAGTTTGAAAGCCTTTCACTTGGCCAGGGAGCATTATAAGGCATGTGTGGTAATTTCCTTAGCCAAAGCACCATCACATGCCAGCTGTGGGGTCTCCGTTTCCCTGTTTGAGACAATCAGCCAAGCTCACAGTGCACGCTGCCCCCATTGGACCAGGGGAAGTTCTCTGCTCTTCAAAGTCTCTCATTATCACGATTAAAATGCACTGAACCATCTTGGGTGAGACCACATATGAAATCACCTTCCTCCTTAACAAGGTCTCAAAACTGGCAGTGTACATAGTGTCCATTTAGCGACGCAGACATTAAGACAGCGTGTACTTTTCCACAAAAGCAGCTGACATGGCCGATACCGTAGATGGGAAGGTGGCATTGTTTACTTCTCCACTGTGACGCAATGGCAGGCAGTGTGGACGCTCCACAGCCCCGAAAACATTTTGCAATTCCTGAGTCACCAGTCCATGTCGGTAACTCTAGCTGGCTTTTAGAGATTTCCTTAGAGAGGTACGGATAGAGCACACAGAGGTGCGCCATGTCCAATAGGGGAGCAGCACCAGCAGCTTCTCCCCCGGGTCAGGAAAGGGTGCGTGTTTATCAAGGGTACTGTGCCACTAGACACCCCCATCACACAAAGGCACGGTGGTCCCTTACAGTCTCCCAGGGGTCAAAAGCCCACATATATATATGCCCTATGTCATATGTTCACAGTTATCTGTACTCTGCTAGTGTAGTGGAAGCTAAAATCCTGGGTTCCTTTAAATCAGAGTTAGATAAGATTTGAACAGCTTTGAGCTATTATAGTTAAGTTCTCCCCAAACAAGCTCGATGGGCCGAAGGGCCTCCTCTCGTTTATAAACTTCTTATGTTCTTATATGCCTCGGTGCAGCAGGGAAGGTTTCTATTGCATGTGTCTAACCCTAAAACCACCAGCGTTTTTTTTTTCCCCAACCTCCTCTAACCACTAGCAGTGACACGCCTCAGCATATCACACTGCCTCAACACGCCGCTCACCCATCAAGAAACAATGTGATGGTCAGTAATCCTCACAGCAGCCGTCACCGTCACCCCAAAAAAGCTGTAAAACCCATAATAGTCGTGTTTATATCATATGTTTTTCAGCTCACTGATTTAAGTACTGGTTTTGATACATTAATCTTGTGAAAACAATCTTGATCCCACACCTGTAATAAAATAAAAGCTGTGCCTTAACATAAATCCCAAAAGTACTGAACACTTTAATGACTATTACAGTGGGATATGGGTGGTCTTATTTCAAAAAGATATAAAAAGTTACACTTATGTTTTTTCCTCATATTCAATTTATATTTGTCAGAGCAACAACAAAAAACACAATGACTTTTGCCAAAAACAGTGCACCTTTCAATTACTTTCAAATAAAATGTACATTTTTAAAACAAAACAATTTAAGTGTTTCACCTGAGTTGATTTGTACAAGATATAAAAAATACTTTATACAGTTGTATAACTTTGGTGAACATGGAATCGTCAATAAATGTTCTGTTAGGAATATTACGGCTTTTTGGTTGAAGGTGTTCGATTCGCTGCCGCTATTAACGCTAACAGTGCATTAGCGCAAAAAGGGCTGCATACAGCGAAGTACGTCTTGCCTGGCGGTTAAAGAAGTCTGGCGTTCACTGGCGTGGGAAACTGGCAGTTCTAGTGTTAAATGCTTTACACACAAAGTAGAGCAATGTGGGAGGGGGGGGGGATATGGACTTATCTTCTCTTCTGTCTCTCTGGAGATTTATGACAGTGTCAGGGGGTGTGATGAAACCAAACCACTGGAACTCAGCAACCCAAGAGTGACCTGCCTTCTAGGAAAGGCAGGCCTCATCAGGGGCCCTCCGTCCCCCTCTCGATACACCACCTCCCACACTCATCACTCTCCTTCTGGCCCCACCTCACTCCACTCGTCTTGGAACAAAAGTAAATTCTGAGAAAAGCAGAGCCAATCTACTGGAACACCGTGTCCCACTGCAGAAAATCCAGCTTTTGTTCTGCTGGAACCGATAGATGGCTGCAGGCAAACAGACCCACCCCTTCGCTGCCATTGGCTGCAGGCCACGCTTCCCCCTTTTCTGCCTCTGCTTCCTATTGGCTTATGCGAGCTGTAAACAAACCAGAGCTCATGCCTCTCCCCACAGGCCCAGCATGCTCTGTGCTTCAGACATCTCAATGGCGTTTCATTTCTCAGTATAATTGCACTGGGATTTAAATGGGTCTGCATGACGCTGATACTCCTATAGGCTGCAGGAGAACCCAGCCATTACAGGCAACCCCCACACTGCCAGCGGCTCCGTGAGGAGCTGCAATTACAGTGTCTGCATGGGTGCCATTACGTGGCCAGACCCTGCCTGCGAGAAGAAACAGTCTGGGCCACTTTGGCCTCGGCGGCAGGAAGAGCCCAAAACAGACATGGACACACGCTTTAGAAAGGTCCCGTCACACTCCTCACGCTTTAGAAAGGTCCCGTCACACTCCTCACACTCCTCACGCTTTACAAAGGTCCCGTCACACTCCTCACACTTTAGAAAGGTCCCGTCACACTCCTCACACTTTAGAAAGGTCCCGTCACACTCCTCACACTTTAGAAAGGTCCCGTCACACTCCTCACACTTTAGAAAGGTCCCGTCACACTCCTCACACTTTAGAAAGGTCCCGTCACACT
>JABFEA020000039.1:11722401-11732429 GCA_019775915.2 Cyphomyrus plagiostoma | reverse complement strand
CCTCACGCTTTAGAAAGGTCCCGTCACACTCCTCACACTCCTCACGCTTTAGAAAGGTCCCGTCACACTCCTCACACACCACACGCTTTAGAAAGGTCCCGTCACACTCCTCACACACCACACGCTTTACAAAGGTCCCGTCACACTCCTCACACACCACACGCTTTAGAAAGGTCCCGTCACACTCCTCACGTATGGCTTCCTCACAGAAGCAAAGCTTGAAACATGAATGGATCCTGGTGATTTTGTTTTTATGCGGCTCAAGAGCGCCCCCTAAGCCGCCCATCCCTTGGCGAGCAGCTGACAGAGACCATCTTTCCTTTAACTGGGCTCGGGGGCGGGGTTGCGTAATGAAGTGTGTTGGCCCCATCGCCATCTGTGCGACGCGGGGAGGACTGGGGGAAAAGGTCGGCTGTCCACAGGGGGCACTGCAGGTACTCTCCACACCTGCTGGGCCCGTAACTTCACAGGTACCATCTGTGACGCACAAAGCCACAGTGTACATCCCTCTACCGTGCTGCCAGGAACCAGAGTCCCCCTCCCTCCCAAAATCAGAGCAAGAAAATGTGCCCCACAAGAACACAAACACTATAAGCGCCACCTGCAGGCAGCTGGTGCACGCCCCAGTGTTCCGTACACCACTGGGCACCACAGAGGGCACAGCTGCCCTTGCTGGCCCACATGGGAGAACCAACCTGGAAGGGGGCACAGGAATGGGTGCGGTAAACACAGGGGGCAGGGGAGGGGCTCGCAGACCATCCACTCTGCCTCATCTCCACCCACCACACGTTTATAAACAAGCATGCTTGACATTTACTCCGTTTCAGACTGGAGTGCGCACTATAATTATAGCAGGGCAGGCAACACACGGCATTATCTGAAAAACCTGCAACACAACATTAAATACCATAAGTAAAATGGTTACCCAAAGCTATTTACAATTATCCCCATTTATATAACTGCACTGTCAGCTTCACTGCATTACCCAGAATGCCGTGTGGTGCCCAATAAGGTTCTGCCTCTATTCGCAGTTGAAGGGGTCACTACTAGTCACACATCATACGAAACAGGGACACCGTTATTCCAGGAGACACACAATAATCACAGGAGATTACCTGCACATCGTAGAGAGCGACGATGTTCTCATGCTGAAGCTCCTAAAAGGAGAAACAAATCTTACTAGTGACACCCATAATGCCAGCATATCCGAGTTCAAAATTAAAATATTCGGCGCTCTGGCTCAGCTAAACATACCTTTAGAATTTTAATCTCCTTGCCCAGCAGGATCTGAGACTTTGACAGATTTTTCTTGTTAATGCTCTTGATTGCCACCTCCCAGTCAGTCTTCTGCATTGGGGGATGGGGCGGGGACAGGACAGAGGAATTAATGGACTGCATATAAGGAAGACAGAAGCACACTAGCCACAATGTCATCAAAGCAATGACCATAGAGGTGACATGCCCATCCCTTTCTAATTTGAGGCAATATCCATCACAATACATTTTTGCAGTCTTGCACTTATGTGTAAGTAACCGTGTCCCACAGGGCACTGTGTCACTGGCAGACGGACACAGGTTTAGTGCGACTGTGCCAGGTGACACGCCCCATTCAGCGACAGACGCACCACACACGCCGCCCATAATCCCATACTCAGCAAAACAGAACCATCACGTCATACCACATGATACTAATACTGCACACCATCTAACCACGCCATTTAGTGAGGCTTGACGCTTGCCCACATGACAGATGGGCATTAGTAAGCTTCGGTTTAGCTCTAACATATGAACTGATATGCTCAGCGAAATGCAGGCTGGCACCTTGGGAAAGGCGAGAGCTGCGGTTATGAATGATGGGTGGGGGCGGGGCGACACGCCCTCCATTCATATGACACACGCCAATGCCACGGCGCCGTAAGGCAACACTACGACTTAAAGGACACGTACAGACAAGGAGATGATTAAGAGGCAGATGATACCGCTCCAGAGATGCGCGATGGCTCTGGCTATGGCCAGGGAGCGCCCCCCATGATCCGAGGTGGAAATAATCCCGTCAATAAACGGAGCGCAGATGCAGGGATTTATAAATACCCCGCATCACATGCTGGCCATGTTTTTCCGAGAGGAGGCCAATGTCACACACGCGTCAGTGGCGATGGCCGCTTCCGCCCGTCTGCTTATTCTTAGAAACACGCGTGGCGAGCCTTATTATTAAGCACCGAGACGTTCACTACCATCAGCACAGACTGCTGATGACTACAGATGCCGTGCAGAGCCTCAATACGTCCCTATAAGAGCCCTCTCTGCACATCCACAGCGATGTATCTGTACACAGCCCTGCAGGACGGGCGACTCCAAATGAATCATACGCCGCACTATAGGTGCTGTGCACATGTGCTATAAATATCAAACACATATACGAGAAAAAGGCGAATTGCAACATAATCAAATATAAGGCAAAATAAGCCGCGTAGCATGAAATACCCGTGCAGAGCAAAACAGAAATGAGAGGCCCCTTAACAGTCGCCATGAGGGATGCCGCTGAGTCCACTGAACGGTCCCGGCCGGACCTTTATGAATGAACGGGTGGCGTTCGGGGTACCAACACAGGATCATATCAATCAGTCTGACGGGCGGCTGTGTTTCTTAACAGAGATCACTTGGTCTTACACCGGTCCGGTCTAAATGAAACGTGCAAAAGGGATATTCACCTTCCTGTGGCGCCCCTTGAACACCACGGCAAAAGCTCCGTGACCAACCAGGTCCTTTCGGCTGTATTCAAAGTCCCCGACCGCCTCCATGTCCGGCGGCGCAGTCCGAGGTGTTGATATGAAATGTTTTCAATATGTGGCCAGAATTTGTTGTAGCCTTGAAGGGAACATCACTGACAAAAACTGAAATGCCTTTACGATGCAGCTACCTTCAGCAACGCGTCGTTATCTTAGTTAGTGCCATTTTAACTCCACCGTGCTAAATGAGGACATCAGTCAAGGTTTGTTTTATTCGGGCCAAAAATGCACAAAAATCTGAATACGAATTCACTTCGCTCGCATGCTGGGGGCTGACGGGGCCATCCCATCACATCCATGAAGGCGGTCCGGCTAGATAAGCAGGCGATGCCCTTCTCTCCGGTGCAGTGTTATACAGGTTATTCCTTTTTATTTGGATCTGAGTGTCACTTACGCCGTATCAAGCTCTGCAAGCTGCAACCGGCCACTACGCATGGCCGCTACTGGCACCAGGGGAAAGACGTGCCAGCTCTCATTATCCCCTGACCCACATCGGCGACTTGGTTTGTAGGTTGGTCGCCCTCGTCGAGCCCAAAAAGCAAAAGGCACTTCGAATAGATACGTCGGGGCTACATGGTGCCGTCGGCGGAGAAGTGGACTAGCGGATCAGTGCCCGCGGCCTGGTGACAGCGCTCCGCCACCGAGAACGCGCTCATAATTACCCCGGCGCTTCAACCCGTAAGGCGGCCGAGGAGATAGAGGTTTCAAAACTCTGACCCAAAAACACAAAAACAAAAAATAAAGAGACGGTGTCCTTCGCTCGCTACTACCTCTGGCCGTGCACGACTAATGTCGACCTAAATAGCTGTGTCATTTGAGGACAGCTGCACGACAGACAGCGAGCAGACCCGCCGTGACAATGAGAGTCCGCATTCAGCAGCCCGACCATCCCTGTCCACATCCAGACTCCTATATCGCATAGTCCGTGTTTCTTCGTGCCCGCCGCCAGACAGCACCGCTACACAACACCGGTTTCGAACAGGCTCATATCCTCACAATCTCATAGAACATGTATGCTCTTCTCGGCGGTTGGCCGGCTAACAGAAACACTCGTAACTGTTCATGGGTTTCCTGTGGAGGGACGGGCGTATGCTCCTTTGTGGGTACGGTACACCAAACAAATAGCCTTTTGCTAAATGTCACGGTGTACAAACCATGCCAGTAACATAACTAAGTCCACTTGTCAGCCCACACAATAGCTATCAACTTCTCCAGCCTGCGTTGTAGAATATATATCACCGCAACACCCCGCGTTTCTTCGTCCGCCACAAAAGTTAGTCCGAGTAGCTATTGAATTACTATATCATAATTTTTTATCTCATCGACACAGATCTGCAATAGCTGAATAGATGATGTAACAGATTACTTAGTTATACGTCGGCGCTGAAATTTCAGGTGAGCTATCTTTGCACGGGGTTTTAAATAACGACAAAAGAAAGTGAGTGGTATTCTTGAAACATTACGTAATGGCTTTTGACTGATCACCCATTAACAGATGAGTGAGGTTACGCAAAACAACTTGCGTATCTTTTGCGTGGCGTTTTTGTTTAATGACTCGGTGTAATTTCGTCTTGTTTACTGACGTGAACTTGTTTAATTTTAATGAGGTCATGTATCTTTTTTTCTTTCAAAAATGTTAATGAGCTCTGATAACCCCGGCTACACCCATACACGCAATTTAATTTCACTTCAGAATCTTCTATAGAAAATAGCAGGTAATTATCATGGATAATGTATCATGACTTATACCACAACTAAAATATTCGGCCACCAACAGCTTATTTTGGACACGGTCAGCACTGGGCATCAGGATAACTATAGAGGACACTCTCAAGACGCTGAGAAAACATTCGACACAGGCAGAGTCCAGGCATGGAGGAATGAATCACTATAACACCCCATATGTACATATTTTAAAATATAATAGTATATGAACGTTTTATTCGTGCTATACGCACAACGTAAAAAAATATTACCATTAAACTCGATGTGGATAATTTGTAGTGTGTGACAAACCCTAACACATTTTTATTCAGACCACTCACCGTGCCTGAAGAAGGCTCTCAGGATACCGCATGACTCTAATCATCCACCCTCTAAGCTTTTATCAGATTACCGTCTAGAAGGCATATAGTCACGGACTACCAGGCTGTGGTTTTTACACACAGGCCATTAGACTACTCTACTCCAGTACTGCATAATTTTTCCAGTCACTGTTGCTAGTCTACTGGTGACTATTATATTTGCACTAAATACTGCGTCTGTAACATAGACTATCGCACTTGTCATTTTATTACATTGATAGCCACGTGGTCTTTCTCACTGTTTTTACAAAATCGGCTTTAATTAATCCTGGGTTATTCCCTTTCTCATTTTACTTATTTTTGTACTAGTTTTTCTTCTCCCCCTCTCCTCAATTACATTTCTGTGTTTTGTATTATGATGGTACAGTATGTGCAATTATTTGAACCGTACCACAAGCATTTCATTGCACGGATGTCTCTTCATACATATGATAAATAAAGACCGTGACTTTTAATTTTGATCACACAAATTAATTTGTGTTTTCCGCAGATAGGTTACCTTTTCAGATCGTAACTTTAATCTGAACACTGGCTGGTTCAAAAATCTGATATTTAATCTGTCAATAAAACACTATACCACCCTATGAACAACACACAGCAATTCAAAATTTAAATTCGTAATATTTGCGCCATCTGGTGGTGGTTAATGTTACGGTTTTTGCCGCCGCTAAATCCAGAAAAATTTAAGAATTTTGCTGAGCTTTGCATTATTGTGATGCACATAAATTAGTACTAAAGCTGCTGAGTGCGTATTTTTGTTCTGCGGGCCTTTTTAAATACCAGCTGTAAATCCGAATTCTTGAAATACAAGCGATACCAGCGTCTTTTGAACGGATTAAATTTTGTTCACCTACCTTATAATTTTTTTTTGGCAAATAGGAGTTTATGACATGACCGTGCTGAGTTAATGTATAGTATGAGCAGTGTTTTCAGTGTTATTAGCTGGACGGTGTAAAGATGTCAGTATTATGTTCTACATAACTAATACGAATATACTTCAATAAAAAAATCTTCCAGTATGGCTGTAATTTTCGGTTATTTGTGGTAAACTCGAATGAATGGAGCGGTTTATGTTTGTGTGTATGTATGTACAACAGTAAACCTTAAGTGAAAAAATATTATTTTGTAATAGAAAGTTGTATTATATATCTTAATAATAAACCTCATATTAATATTAGCTACTCCAATCGAAACTACATCTAATTTTACATCACAATTTTATTTTGTGATAATTTTTATTTTAGAAGTAGGTCTGTTTTTTTTTTCTTTCAACATTGTTTTTCATTTATTTTGTTGCAACACCCGCATAAACCTTACAGAATATCAAGTTATATATCATTACAGAGCATATTCCCCACCCCTACATTTATCAAAAAGAAAACTACAATTGAACAATAATGAATTCTAAATAATATACACAAATACAAAAATACAAAAAAAAAAAAAAAATTAAATTGAGAAAAAAATAAATAAAAATAATAATACATATAAGTAAATAAATAATAATAATAAATAAATGAAATATATATATGTATACGAGAATTCAAATTACAGTCATTACATACTATTCAACCTTATCTATTTACATATTGCTTAAATATTGCTTAAAAGGGGACCACACCTTTTTAAAAATCTCCGCTTTACCTCTGATTTTATATGTTAATTTTTCAAGAGCAAGGTTGTCAGACATTTCTTTAGTCCACTGTGAAAGAAGAGGCCTTTGGACGCTTTTCCATACTAAAGCGATCACGCGTTTAGCTTGTATCAAGCTAAAATCTATGAGCTTCTTTTTGCTTGCATTTACAGATACATTTTCAGGATATATATGCAATAAACACAGCTTTGGTTCCATAGGAATATTATCACCTGTCATTTAAGTAGGTCTGTTTATGAAGCATTACAACGCACAAACATCTTACGCTTTTGTTGAGCTACTTCTGTGTCACCATTGATTTCATTCACGTTACAATTTTCTAAGGTATGTTTGTAAACCGTGTGAGTTAGATAAACGCCCGGACTTCATGAAACGAGGTAAAAATTTAGATCTGCATACAGACCATCGTACGGCAAAGCTCAACGCTGCTAAGCGTTCTGTCATGCATGTTAAATAAAGTTACATGTTAACATCCGGGAATTTCATTGTAGCGGCGCCCATTTACGTTTACGTAGTAATATCCCGTATCTCTATCCGCAGAAAACGCTTACAACGTAGCGCCTCTCGTTTGTGAATACCGGCAGTACGAACACCGTGCGTTGTTCGATTTTGTCCGCCATTCTACGCAAGGTGCTAGCTTGGAGAAACGCTTATCTTTAACAGGGAGCCAGATTCAAGTGCGTTTGAGTAATGTTGTTGTGATTCTTCACGGAGAAAGGCAGTTTTAATACAGATCGGTTGCTGTGGTAAAGGAGGTGAGTTTGCAGCGAAGTTTATAGGATGATGAAAGCGCTAAATTCTCTAGCGGTGCTTCCTGACAACATGGCCTGTTGTATTAGCTAACTAGCAGCATGGTTCCTATGCTTCAGATCGCCTAATGACCGATTTGTTGTTTTTTGTTTGGCAGCCAAACGTAATTCACTTTGAGTAAGGAGATCAGTTATTGCAATGTTAGGTTTACTTTAATTGCCTTGTAAATAGCTATAGTTGGCAAACACATTATGGGGTTAATCTGCACACCGTTCGACTTTCTCTTTATTAGCAGGCTTGTATGTCTGTACGTTAAACGCTAAGTAGTAAGTTGCTAAGTTTTGTTATCGGAGAGCGCTGTTTCTTGCAAAATTTTGGATGTTTTTCTGTAGCCCCGGTAGCACGTTTCCCTCGGCGGCCATTCGGCTTTACAGTGAACCGTCCTCTAGGGCCCTTACCGTCTCATCTGAGCAAAACTGTAAATCGTTGCTCGGTTGCCCATAATGTTTTAGTCCCTGCAGTTTCCTGTAGTCTATTTTATATTCGGTTATTTCTCTATCTTGCACGCTGTGCATTTTTCTGCTCTTCTAACTTTGTCCAGGCAATCAGTGGGGTGATGGTTATTGCTATTGACAGAGCTGTATTTGTATTGTTTGTGAATTTAAGTTTTAAAACATTTTCTACTTTTTGTTTGGGGAAAAAAAAAATCTATTTTCGTGTTTTTCGTACGGAAACATCTAAATGTGTTTCTGTGAGGAATCCAGGTGGTATTTGTTCATGTTTACTGTGATACCCCCAGTGCTGCTGCCGGGATTGTGAAAAGCTTGTTCTTTTAGGTACAGCCACCATGGCAGCTTCGTTCCCGTACAGACCTGTACCTGGAGCGATGCCTCCGGGAATTCCCCCAGGCATCCCTGCTGGGATTCCCACCCCAAGCCCGATGCCCGATTACATGTCTGAGGAGAAACTGCAAGAGAAAGGTGGGGTTTGATAAGTGCTGGGGAGGAGAGTGTTACCTGCCATTTTAATGGCAGAAATGTTGAGAAAAGTTGGGTGGTGAAAATGAAGCATGATTTAACAGTATTGCTGCTACAAAAGTGAATGCATGTAATGCTTGTAATGATTGATGTTGGCTTTAGCTCGCAAATGGCAGCAGCTGCAGGCAAAACGTTACTCAGAGAAGCGGAAGTTTGGCTTTGTGGACGCCCAGAAGGAAGACATGCCCCCCGAGCATGTGCGCAAGATCATCAGGGACCATGGAGACATGACCAACAGGAAGTTCCGCCATGACAAACGGGTTTATCTTGGGTAAGCCGCTCAGTCTCTATGGTTTATTATTGCATGTTGCTTTTTGCACTGTGATTCTTGTAAAGGGTCATAATATGGTATGTGTAGTATTGATGGTATGTATGTATTCATGCAGTTTTACTTTTTCTATTCCAGAGCTCTTAAATACATGCCCCACGCAGTTCTCAAGCTGCTGGAGAACATGCCAATGCCTTGGGAGCAGATCAGAGATGTTCCGGTGCTCTACCACATCACCGGAGCGATTTCCTTCGTCAATGAGATCCCATGGGTCATTGAGCCAGTCTACATTGCACAGTGGGGGTAGGGCCCCTTCATTTTTCAGTACAGATCTTTTGTAGAGCAAGATTCATGGCTGAACGCAAGATGTTGATTTGAGACTTCTGCTCATCTTAGGTCCATGTGGATCATGATGCGTCGTGAGAAGAGAGACAGGCGACACTTCAAGCGAATGAGGTTCCCACCATTTGATGATGAGGAGCCTCCGCTGGACTATGCCGATAACATCTTGGATGTGGAGCCTCTAGAGGCCATCCAGATGGAGCTGGACCCTGAGGAGGACGGTTCCGTGGTGGACTGGATGTACGAGCACCAGCCACTCAAAGACAATGCAAAGTGAGTTGACAGCACAGCAGTGAGAGATCTTCCTTCTCTCTCTCTGCCTACCTCCCTGCATCACCAGTGCTTCTCGATCTGTCAGGTTCGTGAACGGGACGACCTACCGGCGATGGCAGTTCTCCTTGCCCATGATGTCCACTCTCTACCGCCTGGCCAACCAGCTGTTGACCGACCTGGTTGATCGCAATTATTTCTACTTGTTTGACCTGAAAGCCTTCTTCACATCCAAGGCTCTCAACATGGCCATCCCAGGAGGTCCCAAATTTGAGCCTCTTGTCAGAGACATAAACTTGCAGTAAGTTTGGGGTTCTGTGATTTGTTTTTTTTTTTTTTTTTGTTTTTTTTGTTCGGGTGATTTCTGTAAATTTGTGCACCATTCTCAGACTTGTTTGGCTTTGTTCAGGGATGAAGACTGGAATGAATTCAATGACATCAACAAGATCATCATCCGCCAGCCAATAAGAACGGAGTACAAGATCGCGTTCCCCTATCTGTACAACAACCTGCCGCACCATGTCCATCTGACCTGGTGAGCCGCCCTGGTGTCATTGCACACTCTTTTTGGCTTGTACAGAAAGATTTAAGACTCCTGAAGGGGGAAACACCAATACAATGATACACCCCCCGCTTCCTGTTTCAGGTATCACACTCCGAATGTTGTCTTCATCAAGACAGAAGATCCTGATTTGCCAGCCTTCTATTTTGACCCCCTGATTAACCCGATCTCCCACAGACACTCAGTCAAAGTAAGTTTTTTTTTTTTTTTTTTTTTTTTTTTTTTTTTTTTTTTTTTTTTTTTTTTTTTTTTTTTTTTGTGTGTGTTTTTTT
>JABFEA020000039.1:11705916-11720732 GCA_019775915.2 Cyphomyrus plagiostoma | reverse complement strand
GGTATCGTTAACCCTCACCTTACCGCTTCAACACGGTGAGTCTGGCTATTTGGTATCGTTAACCCTCACCTTACCGCGTCAACACGGTGAGTCTGGCTATTTGGTATCGTTAACCCTCACCTTACCGCGTCAACACGGTGAGTCTGGCTATTTGGTATTATTTTTCATTCTATATATAAAATAGAAGGCATGCTTTTATCCTGGCCGGCTTGCTAAATGCTATACTTGAGCCTTCTATAAAATTTCCCCAGGGGCCTGTGGGGAAAGGTCCAGGATGTGGTTTCTGGGCTCCAGGCTGGAGAGTCTGGCTCTTCTTCATGCGGGGTATCACCCCGTTGCTTGAGAGGTGGCTGGGAAATCTGCTGGCCAGACAGTTTGAAGGTAACGCACCGAATATGCTGGAGAACCCTCTGGACATTTGTAGACAGTTATTGCTTAGGCCAGTGTTTCTCAACCCAGTCTGGATGGAACCTTGGACAGTCCATGTTTTTGCTTCCTCTCAGCCTCCAGAGTGCCTGTACCAGGTATTCAGGGTTCTTGATTGGCTGGGAGCTTGGAGGGAGCAAAAATGTGGACTGTCTGGGGTTCCCTGAGGACTGGGTTGGGGAAACACTGGCTTAGACTATGAATATAACTAATTGGTGGTCTAATCTTTGGTCAGAAACCATGAAAGGGACATTTGTTCACTTGCTCATACTCATAAGCCCATTTTATGCTTAGAGCTGCAGTTCGTGTGCACAGACCTGCCGGTCTTTGGGAGTCTCAACACCATCGTGTCATTGATGCAGGTCGACACTCGAAGGGGGTCGCCAAGACCGTCACGAAGCAGCGCGTGGAGTCTCATTTCGACCTGGAACTGCGTGCAGCCGTCATGCATGACATCCTGGACATGATGCCTGAGGGCATCAAGCAGAACAAGGCCCGGACAATCCTGCAGCATCTGAGCGAGTCCTGGAGATGCTGGAAGGCCAACATTCCATGGAAGGTCAGTTCACAAGGAGCTTTCATTGCCGTGCTTTTCCATGGAAAGTTACACTGCCCGCATATTTGCGCTATTTAAAGGAAGGTAGGACTACAAATGGGCACTTCAAAAAAACTGACATTTTTTTCCTACCATTCTATAGGTGCCAGGGCTTCCCACTCCCATTGAGAACATGATCCTGCGCTATGTCAAAGCGAAAGCTGATTGGTGGACCAACACGGCTCATTACAACCGGGAGCGAATCAGACGTGGTGCCACGGTCGACAAGACCGTGTGCAAGAAGAACCTGGGCCGGCTGACTCGACTCTACCTGAAGGCTGAGCAGGAGAGGCAGCACAACTACCTGAAGGTGAGCGTTACATCCATGGTGTTTATGGTGCACGTTCAGGGTGCAGGGTTGTGGGTTTGATTCCTTTGTGGTGCCTCTCCTCCAGGATGGCCCCTACATCACCGCAGAGGAGGCTGTGGCCATCTACACCACCACCGTGCACTGGCTGGAGAGCCGGCGCTTCTCTCCCATCCCTTTCCCTCCGCTCTCCTACAAGCATGACACCAAGCTGCTCATTCTGGCTCTGGAAAGGCTCAAGGAGGCCTACAGGTAGGCACTCCAGTATGCATGGAGTCAACTGCAGCGATTCATGTGAGTTTGCACTGGGGCTGGATTTAACGTGCGTGCAGCAGTGAATTGAATGTGGATTTTCTCCCCCTTGTCTACAGCGTGAAGTCCAGGCTGAACCAGTCCCAGAGAGAGGAATTGGGTCTGATAGAGCAGGCCTATGACAACCCGCACGAGGCACTGTCCAGAATCAAGCGTCACCTCCTCACCCAGAGAGCCTTCAAAGAGGTGAGTCCAGCGAGCTGTTCACAATGCAGTCACTGCTGTTTATGTTAGCCTGGTGCACATGTCTTTGCTGAATTTCACCTCTTCCCATAGGTTGGCATTGAGTTCATGGATCTGTACAGTCATCTGGTACCAGTATATGATGTGGAGCCCCTGGAGAAGATCACTGACGCGTACCTGGATCAGTACCTGTGGTACGAAGCCGACAAGCGCAGGCTCTTCCCCCCCTGGATCAAGCCTGCAGATACTGAGCCCCCCCCACTGTTGGTGTACAAGTGGTGTCAAGGTGACCTTTCAGTGCCATTGAACGTGGATTTTTTTTAAAAGGCAAAAATTTTAAACGGTTTTTCTGTAGCAGGAATCAATAATTGGTTTTATGAAAACCCAGCAGCTAACTGTTGTCCCGCATTTGAAGGCTCTCTCCGTTTGCTCTTCCAGGAATCAACAACCTTCAGGATGTGTGGGAGACCGCGGAAGGAGAGTGCAACGTGATGCTTGAGTCGCGCTACGAGAAGATGTACGAGAAGATCGACTTGACGCTGCTGAACAGGCTGCTGCGTCTCATCGTGGATCACAACATCGCCGACTACATGACTGCCAAGAACAACGTGGTCATCAACTACAAGGTCAGCCGCCGTCTCTTGTGGTCAATGGTAAGGTTGACTTTTGTTATGGTTTATTGTACTGAAATTTCTGGTTTCCACAGGACATGAACCATACCAACTCATATGGGATCATCCGTGGACTGCAGTTCGCCTCCTTCATCGTGCAGTATTATGGGCTGGTGATGGACCTGCTGGTCCTGGGCCTCCACCGAGCCAGTGAAATGGCAGGCCCACCTCAGATGCCCAACGACTTCTTGAGCTTCCAAGACATTGCCACTGAGAGTGCCCATCCCATCCGCCTCTACTGCCGCTACATCGATCGCATCCACATTTTCTTCAGGTGACCAGATTTCCTCCATATGACATGGTGAAGTTTAGAGAAGGCAGACTTCATTTTCTCATTGTTTGGTTCTATCTGCTGATGTTCTGGCATGTTTTTACGAATGTTCAGGTTTACTGCAGATGAAGCAAGAGACTTGATCCAGAGGTACCTCACTGAGCACCCAGACCCCAACAATGAAAACATTGTGGGTTACAACAACAAGAAATGCTGGCCCCGTGATGCCAGGATGAGGTTGATGAAACACGACGTCAACCTGTGAGTGCTCCTGTCTTCTCTCGCTGCCTTCAGTGAAATGACTGCGTATGTGCTGTTGAGGGATTAAACGTGCGGCTTTTTCCTCCAGGGGCCGTGCCGTCTTCTGGGACATCAAGAACCGACTGCCCCGCTCTGTGACCACCGTGCAGTGGGAAAACAGCTTTGTGTCGGTCTACAGCAAAGACAACCCCAATCTGCTCTTCAACATGTGTGGCTTCGAGTGCCGCATTTTGCCCAAGTGCCGCACCAGCTACGAAGAATTCACCCACAAGGACGGGGTGTGGAACCTGCAGAACGAGGTGGGGCTGCTTTTACCACAAAATTTGGTTTAACACGTTAAGATTCTGCACATCATGACAAAGAGCAGATGATAGAGGTTTCCCTTCAACCACTGTGGTCACCTGTGATCACTCCAGGTCACCAAAGAGCGAACAGCTCAGTGCTTCCTGCGTGTGGATGATGAGTCCATGCAGAGGTTCCACAACAGAGTTCGACAGATCCTGATGGCCTCTGGGTCCACCACCTTCACCAAGGTAGGTGTCTGCTTTCAGGACTGTACTGAAATTGGATTGTTACATGTGCATTGGTTCGAGTTCTAAAGTTTTGGCGTTAACAGAACTCCCCTGTATCCATCAGATTGTGAACAAGTGGAACACCGCCCTGATTGGTCTGATGACCTACTTTCGTGAGGCTGTGGTCAACACACAAGAGCTGCTGGACCTGCTGGTCAAGTGTGAGAACAAGATTCAGACGCGTATCAAGATCGGTCTGAACTCCAAGATGCCGAGCCGCTTTCCTCCTGTGGTCTTCTACACGCCCAAAGAGCTGGGAGGACTTGGCATGTTGTCCATGGGCCATGTACTCATCCCACAGTCGGATCTGAGGTAGCGTGGGCGTTGTGCGCCACATTCTCCTTCATTCCTGTTACTGATACCTCTACAATGCACTTTGGTAGAGCCTCTGAAAGCTGCAGACTGTTCTGAATTGACTGACTCCTGCATGCTCTCCTGTAGGTGGTCCAAGCAGACTGATGTGGGCATCACCCACTTCCGCTCAGGCATGAGCCACGAGGAGGACCAGCTGATCCCTAATCTCTATCGCTACATCCAGCCCTGGGAGAGCGAGTTCATCGACTCGCAGAGGGTCTGGGCCGAGTATGCGCTGAAGAGGCAGGAGGCCATCGCACAGAACAGGTTTGTGTCCCCCACCCCCGTACCTCCGGGAGCAAAGAGCTCGCCTTAGAATCGGGTGGGCGCTAAGGTGAAAGTCAACGGTGCATCCTTTGCCGTACAGGCGTCTGACTCTTGAAGACTTGGAGGATTCGTGGGACAGAGGCATCCCGCGTATCAACACTCTGTTCCAGAAGGACCGCCACACTCTCGCCTACGACAAAGGCTGGAGGGTCCGGACTGACTTCAAGCAGTATCAGGTATGCGTGAAAAAGCCTCTAGGCCTGATATTAACTGAACCAGCCCCCTGTCCCATGGGAACTGGCGTTTAACCCGGGTGTGATGTCTTCCCAGGTTTTGAAACAGAATCCCTTCTGGTGGACACACCAGAGGCACGACGGGAAGCTTTGGAACCTGAACAACTACCGGACCGACATGATCCAGGCCCTGGGAGGGGTGGAGGGCATTCTGGAGCACACGCTCTTCAAGGGAACCTACTTCCCCACCTGGGAGGGTCTCTTCTGGTAAGCAACTTTGTTCTAGAATGTTCCTTAGCATGTGATCAAATGCATATTAAAATTATGCTTTTAAACTGTCGGCAGTAGGTGTTTGTTCAGAGCATGACACAATTTGCTACATATGAATAAGGCTTTCCGTGAGTCGGCTGATCTCACCCCTCTTGTGCACCTTAGTAACGGCATGTTTCATGCCATACTCACCATCCCATTAACAGGGAAAAGGCCAGTGGTTTTGAGGAGTCTATGAAATGGAAGAAACTCACCAATGCACAGAGATCTGGTCTGAACCAGATTCCCAACAGACGATTCACGCTTTGGTGGTCGCCCACGATCAATAGGGCCAACGTAAGTCTCCAGTGAACCAGACCAGACCTAAATGTATTATTGTCAATATCCTTTGTGACTCTGTGTGTGTGTGTGTGTGTGTGTGTGTGTGTGTGTGTGTGTGTGTGTGTGTGTGTGCGCGCGCGCGCCAGTGCCCCATTGTGGTGCTGAAATGTCCCTACAGTGTGGTGAATGTTTTTAGCTTTTAGGGGCATTTTTCAGGTCCCCACAATATAACCCTCAACGTTATATTGAAAGCATCTGAGCGCAAACAAGCTAGTAAGCTAGTGGTTATTTTGTTTGGTTACTTGCAGTTAAGGTCAGGACTGGGTAAGGATATGCCTATAGGAATGGCGAGAGCTCACTCTTACCAACCCCTCTCCTCTTTCCAGGTGTATGTGGGTTTCCAGGTACAACTGGATCTTACTGGCATCTTCATGCATGGCAAAATTCCCACCCTGAAGATCTCCCTGATCCAGATCTTCAGAGCTCACTTGTGGCAGAAGATCCACGAGAGCATAGTCATGGATCTCTGCCAGGTATGGGGGGCATCCATGCTTGGGGGGGGGCTTTTTGATAGGATGGCTTCATTGGAGTAGTGACAGGAGCTTGGCTGGTTGTAATGACGTGTGTGTTTTCTGTACAGGTGTTTGACCAAGAGCTAGATGCCCTGGAGATTGAGACTGTGCAGAAGGAGACCATCCATCCCAGGAAGTCCTACAAGATGAACTCCTCCTGTGCCGACATCCTGCTCTTTGCCTCCTACAAGTGGAATGTTTCCCGGCCATCTCTGCTTGCGGACTCGAAGTACGTCAGCAGCGGCTCTGCAGATGGCCGGCGCTCCCCCGGCTTTCTGCCTGCCGGGTTTACAGGTCCCACACATTCAGCAAGAGTCTGCCTTGCTGTTTTGCAGGGATGTGATGGACAGCACCACCACCCAGAAGTACTGGATCGACATCCAGCTGCGATGGGGAGACTATGACTCTCATGACATCGAGAGATACGCCAGGGCCAAGTTTCTGGACTACACCACCGATAACATGAGCATTTACCCATCACCCACCGGGGTGCTGATCGCCATTGACCTGGCCTACAACTTGCACAGGTGAGGTGTTTGTATACAATGTGTTATAGGGTGTAAATCTGAAGCACCTGTTAGACTGTATATACTGTTGAATCTAGGCATTTTATTTTCAAATGTATTTAGTTATACCAGGTTTGTGTATATGTAGAAAGCTTCTGCCCTGTTGACTGCTATAGGCTTGGGGTGAATCTGGTCATCCTAATGGGTGCAGTGGTGCTGCAACATCTTCAAGATGTTTAGCTCTACCTTGGATTTGGAGCATATTACCTTTTACTGAAGGCTCTGTAAGTAAAAGGCAGGACTAGATTTCTGGTCTTTGAGTTCTGAAATGGTTTCTCTGTTCCTTGGTTCAGCGCCTATGGAAACTGGTTCCCTGGAGCAAAGCCGCTGATTCAGCAAGCGATGGCGAAGATCATGAAGGCCAACCCCGCCTTGTACGTGCTCCGAGAGAGGATCCGCAAGGGTCTGCAGCTCTACTCCTCTGAGCCCACTGAGCCGTACCTCTCCTCCCAGAACTATGGAGAACTTTTCTCTAACCAGATCATTTGGTTTGTGGATGACACCAATGTCTACAGAGTCACCATCCACAAGGTAAATACTCTTTATTCAGGGACCGTCAGTATCACGACTATTCCAATTGAAATATTTAACTAAAACATAAGAACTTTTCTCTGAATCGTGGCTGCATCTATATGTGTTTGTGTTCTGATTTTTATGCTTATTAATTGATTTCCTGAGTTGTCCTAAAATCTCAATGGATTATCGTCTTTGTGTCTTATAGACCTTTGAGGGCAACTTGACCACGAAGCCAATCAATGGTGCCATTTTCATCTTCAACCCAAGGACTGGGCAGCTGTTCCTGAAGATCATTCACACGTCTGTCTGGGCCGGGCAGAAGCGTCTGGGACAGGTGTGAGAGTCTCTCTCTCTCCGGGAGGGAGGGGGAGGGGGTGGGGGGGTTTACCGTCTCTGCTGGAGCACTCTGGTTCTCGCATTAACACTCCCGATCTGTGTCCACCTGCAGCTGGCTAAATGGAAGACCGCTGAGGAGGTGGCGGCCCTCATCCGCTCACTGCCCGTGGAGGAGCAGCCCAAGCAGATCATCGTCACCAGGAAGGGGATGCTGGACCCGCTGGAGGTGAAGTGACCTTCACTCTGCACTTTATGATTATTTGCATCTGTGTTATATTGAGGGCCAAAGGTCCAGGCTGGTCAGGAGAGAGGTTGATGTGTGAGGTTATTGTGTTACTGCAATCAGTCATTGAGTACTGAGATTAAACAAATACTACCAGAATCTAAAGGGCATCTCTTACCTTGATACAACCTCCCAGAGGAAAGTAATTCCCCACTCATATGGTAGATGGTAAAAAGTGCAGATTAACAGCCTTGCTTTTAAAGGGGGATTTCATGAAGTGTGGGAAGTCGATGGGCACGGAGAATTTCCTGGCATTGACTTGAAGGCCTTGTGCTTTTCAGGTCCACTTGCTGGATTTCCCCAACATTGTCATCAAGGGTTCTGAGCTGCAGTTGCCCTTCCAAGCTTGTCTGAAAGTGGAAAAGTTCGGAGACCTCATCTTGAAAGCTACTGAGCCTCAGATGGTCCTCTTCAACCTCTACGATGACTGGCTGAAGACAATCTCCTCCTACACTGTAATCCGATATGTTCTAACTCCTTTTAGTTGGTTGATCTGTGGGTTGGAAAGGCTTTCATATCTTCGGTCAGAATCGCCTTGCTTACTGCTTGCTGATGATCCTCTGTTAGGCATTCTCCCGTCTCATCTTGATCCTGAGAGCCCTCCATGTGAACAACGACCGGGCCAAAGTGATCCTAAAGCCCGATAAGACCACCATCACAGAGCCACACCATATCTGGCCCACTCTAACTGACGAAGAATGGATCAAGGTAGAAGTGCAGCTCAAAGATCTCATCCTGGCTGACTATGGCAAGAAGAACAAGTACGTCTGACCTTTTATTCAGAGTGCGTCTTGGGAACAATGCATGTGTTTTGTGTGATGCTTCACAAACCCCACAGATGATGACTTTGGCCCTTATCTGCTCCCCTCACTCCACAGTGTGAATGTAGCATCTCTGACCCAATCGGAGATCAGGGATATCATTCTGGGAATGGAGATCTCTGCCCCATCCCAGCAGCGGCAGCAGATTGCTGAGATCGAGAAGCAGACCAAAGAGCAGTCTCAGCTGACGGCCACGCAGACGCGCACCGTCAACAAGCACGGGGATGAGATCATCACCTCCACCACAAGCAATTACGAGACGCAGACCTTCTCCTCGAAGACGGAATGGAGAGTGCGGTGAGTCAGACATTAAGCCCTGGCTGTTTTGTCCTCTGCGGCGTCGCGTGTCCTAAAACGTGATCGTGTTCCTCTCGCAGGGCCATCTCTGCTGCAAACTTGCACTTGCGGACAAACCACATCTACGTGTCGTCCGATGACATCAAGGAGACCGGTTACACGTACATTTTGCCCAAGAATGTGTTGAAGAAGTTCATCTGCATCTCTGACCTTCGTGCTCAGGTCTGTGTCCAGCTGTATATCATTTGGATGAAGTTCCTAAGCTTCTGCCATTTCGAGTTTCAAAATTTGGCCTTTCGTCTTGCCTGCTGGGTCGTGCACACGTCCTGTACTGTCACTTTATTGTTCTTCGTGCATCTGGCTGCAGATTGCAGGGTATCTGTATGGCACAAGCCCTCCAGATAACCCCCAGGTGAAAGAGATCCGCTGCATCGTCATGGTGCCTCAGTGGGGGACTCACCAAACTGTCCACCTGCCAAACCAGCTTCCCCAGCATGAGTACCTCAAGGTGAGGTGC
This sequence comes from Cyphomyrus plagiostoma, assembly GCA_019775915.2. Lineage (NCBI taxonomy): Eukaryota > Metazoa > Chordata > Actinopteri > Osteoglossiformes > Mormyridae > Cyphomyrus > Cyphomyrus plagiostoma. Next base: position 11,711,781 of record JABFEA020000039.1, on the reverse strand, counting down.
CACTATCCTGAAACTGGCTCTTATAGTCCAGCTTGGATGTATCTGGGTATAAATTGAAGGGTGAAGGCATCTTTAAAGTACCTTTGCTTGGGTGCTTCTGTGACCCTCGCCTACATCGGCTGTAGTTACTGGTGGCTCACGGACGCTTCCCTTCCCAGGAAATGGAACCTCTTGGCTGGATCCACACCCAACCCAACGAGTCCCCACAGCTGTCCCCACAAGATGTCACCACGCATGCCAAGGTCATGGCCGACAATCCCTCCTGGGATGGAGAGAAGACCATCATTATTACCTGCAGGTATGGCTATTGTGTAGTAGTTATTTCTACAATAAGCAGAAGATTCTATGATATGGCATTTCCTGCTGAGGCCCAGCTTACAGATATGTGGCTACTCTGTATGCTTTATGTTCTTTTTCATTCCAGCTTCACCCCTGGTTCCTGCACCCTGACCGCCTACAAACTAACTCCCAGTGGATACGAGTGGGGCAGGCAGAACACAGACAAGGGCAATAACCCCAAGGGGTACCTTCCCTCACATTACGAGAGGGTGCAGATGCTACTCTCTGACCGCTTCCTTGGCTTCTTCATGGTGCCTGCACAGGTGTCCTGGAACTATAACTTCATGGGTGAGGATCCTTTCCCATGAAAAGCATCAGCAGCACTGCTCACAGTTGTCTTGCAGGCTCCTTTGGTTCCCAATACATGTCCTGCTCTGTCTCTCTGTACCAGTGATGCTTCCACTCTGATTCTTTGTCTCCACAGGCGTTCGGCACGATCCTAATATGAAGTATGACCTGCAGCTCTCCAACCCCAAGGAGTTCTACCACGAGGTCCACCGACCTTCACACTTCTTGAATTTCGCATCACTGCAGGAGGGCGAGATCTACAACGCGGACCGTGAAGACATGTACGCTTAAAGCGACTTCTGCTGTGCTGTGAGATTGACTTGAGGCGCTGCAAACCTTCAATGATGCTCTTAAGTTTGCTGCGAGAAATGAACCATCAGAACTTTGTGTCGCTGTCCGTAGTGCTCCTGACTTGTAGCTTGGTAGCCTGTGTCCCTACCTTACAGGAGCCCTGGCCTTTCTGGAAAACCTTTGTACTTCAGCATATTTTGTGTATATCATTATTGAGTCACTGTACTTTTCATTGGTGTCAGTGCAACTTTTGGTTTTGGTTGGAAATTTTAGATATAGTCCTCTGGTCAGGAGGAAGTCCCACAGTAGAAATGTCATTGTGTTTTACTGAAATTTTGATCCAGTGTTGGGTATACACTATGCTTTGAGTTTCAATAAAGACTTCTTTTTAAGTATATTTTGTGTGTGTTCAATGGATCAGTTCACGTTTAAATTTAAATTTGTGGGAGAGGAAACATGCCTTTGTGTAATATGACGTTTTTGGTTTGGTTGTTCCAAAAAAGGCAGGTCTTCAGTGTTTAGAAACTGCCTGGATTTCTGTAAAGCGTCTGCGTGGACTTACCCTGTATTCCATGATTCACTAAAATGTTTACTGCGCAAAGAGGTGAGGTTGCTTAAACTGCATGGCAGATACTTGCAGGTATTTTTATGTGACGTGATTTTCAGATTAATATAAATTAAGGTGTTATGGGTAACAGACCGACAGTGCAATTAGGTGATGAAAGAGAAGCAACACGAGACCGAAAAGGAAAAAGGTGCATAATGAAGGATCATTAGCTGCTCATGCTACTGTGTGTTACAGAATAAGTACTCAGTTTTATTAAGTACAGATGCTTGTTAACCTGTGGCTGCAATAAAACTTTCAGTTTATAGACAAGCATCATCTTTCACGGAACGGGATTTCTTCCTTAATCTGTGAGATTTAAGGCAGTCTGGGCTAGATGGACTTCATGATTCTTTATTTACATGTAACACAGACATCCTTAAATAGGAGTTATCGGGCTAAGCAAGAAATCCTGCTTTGTGAAACTCTTCCTGCCCAAGGTCAGGACGCTTACTTATGCTCAGCACTGGAATAGTCAAGATTCCTGATCTAAATGATTTTGAACACGGTGTGATTAGGCCCAGTAAAAATAATTATTAGTTTATCATCCTTTCAATCAGAAACAAGTGATGAGGGAGGGCGATTTTTTTAAATTATTTATTTCTAAGAAAAAAGAACGGAAGGTAAGTTTTCCACATCAACAGTAAACAATAGGAACAGCAACTGATGTATGACATATTGGCCGATCTGCAAAATTAATATGAAAAGAAAATATTTTTAAAAAATGTTTTATTCAAAATTTGTGAACGCCTGCAGTTGAATTTACACAGGAAAATACACTTTTAAATAATAAAAAAAATCGATGCGGGCTAAATTCGCCACGCGGCGGGGATGATAAACTAATAATTCTTTTTTACTGGGCCTTAGTATTAACTATAGCTAACCGCAGAGCTGCCAAATAGAATGATTAAATCGATTGGCCTCCCAAAAGTTTATCCCTTCTTAGGAAGATATCTTAACGAGTGAAAAAATATTATTACAACACAGTGTAACTTGGCGAGTTAGAAAGTGTGACTTACGGTTTATTTCGTCCAGAACAAAAGTTGAGAAACAAGACGTTGTCAGCTGTTACCAGGCAACGGGCCACGAGCAAGTGTTTACTACGGAAACCCGAATGGGTTAAACAAGACTGGTTTAAAAGTCGATTCGAATAAAAATGCAACATTTTCATAGGTATCGAATTTAGAGATTAAATTTAACCATGCCCCCTTGCTTTCTCGGTTTTTTTCTATACTAGTTGTCTGAAAATGTGTTTCTTACAAGAATCTCAAGCTTGACACAGACAAACATACAAACCCACACATAAACTCTGCCAACCATGACATGAAAATCTTAAAATATTTATTAGGATAAAAATACTTCAGTCAACTTGGCATAGTTTGGCTTTCAAGTATGACATCACTGCATTATCAGGTATGTTCAACACAACTGTCTATGAGACCAGTAAGCGGGTTACTAAGCAATGTCTAAAAAGCACATGAACAATGTGCCATGCTAAGAAACAAACAGCAGGGGGCAGCTCTGAGTCCGCGACCCTTAGCTCATTGGCAAAGGATAGTAGGTGATGACAGCGTATTCAGAGCCAGTGCTCATCTTCCTGGTCACCTCCCTCTGGTGGACATGGAGCCGGTCGGCTGAGCGGGACGTGTGAAGTAGGGCACTTTGCGAGGCCTCCCCCTGCCATCGCTGGGGGGGGTTGTTGGGTTTAGCAAGCAGCCTCAGAAATGTGTTACAGAAGTCAGGTGAGGCAGTAAGATGTACAGTGGTTCTTGGTTCTTTGAATCAGTATTAGCTTTTCATGAGAGATGCAGCAAAGTCCTCAATGTAACTAAATAAATAAAAGTCAGGGGATTTAACAAAATTCCCTCCATTAATTCATGTACGAGCTGTGCATGAAGCAGTAGAATATGTTGTGGTATGAAGTGTACAGTTTTTTTTAACAATACCTTCCCATAATCCCCTGGTGCTGAGTCAGGGGCATTTGAGAGCTCTGGTGAGCTGGATCCTCGCACAGAAATGATGATGTCAGCGTATGGTACCTCCTGTTCACTCTGGCAGCCTTAGGAAGCCAAGGGGAGGATTAGGGAGTGTTGAGTAACATGGGCTGTTCAGAGAACTGAGATAAACACTTAATACACAGGGGAGAGTCTCTGACTGCTTCTTACCTGCTTCTGTTACCCTGACAGCCACAGTCTCCCATTTCCTCATGCATTCGCCTAAAATATCGCTCAGTTAGAACATCTGCTGGCCTCCAGATTCACCTAACAGAATAAAATGTCCCTCACCTGCTTGTGTGGCCACTGCTCCTCTCCCTTCATTTATTGTTGGTTCACTGTGAGCAGGAATACACACACACACACACACACACACACAGATTTCTAATGATATCTCCATGCATTATTATGGGGAAATCTCTAATCTCAACATGGTGACCTTACTCTACCCCAACCTTAGCCATAAGTAACCAAATAAAAAGATTTTTGGTATTTTTGATTGCAGTCACAGATCTTTGTGGGGAGTCCAATATATTTCACATATATATAATCTTATTTCTGTAAGCCTGCTGTAAATTTTATGGTTAGACTAAGTTTCAGTCATGACCTAGAAAAAATATTAAGATTTTTTTTTGTTTACTATAACTAAATTAAGACGATAAGTTTGTACTTAACCTTTTACTCCTGTTAACAGAATCACCTGTAACAAAAACAGAATGAATGAATAAAAAACACAATAAAATGTACAACAAGAATAGCACCTGTTGTTTTGAAATCAAAAGAATGACTGATTAATATAACATAAACATGATATCATCCTGTCCCAGAAGTGCCATATCTTATGGTGTCTGCTGCCTGTGATAGGCTCCAGGCTCACCCACAATCCTGATCGTGGTGGATAGAAATATAAAATACAACTTTCTATATCTAACTGCAGTCATATTATACTGGTACAGGGACGCAATGCAATATTGGTCATCTAGCTACCAGATATCTCAAGCGCCCTGTAAAAATGGAGTCTCCTGAAGTTAGGGTATTCTGAGTCTCACCTCGGTGCTTGGCCTTGTGGGCAACGTAGAAGAATGTGGCAGCAGCTGCGAGCACCATGGCAACAAAGAGCATGGTCACAGCAAGGGTCTTAAGCCATAAGATCGAGCCTGTGGTTCAGTCAGAGTGCAAAAATGGTGAGTTAGCACACTTATACTCACATTAACTGAATAGTGAGACATCCATCTGAAGACATCTAATGTAGATACGTGCTGTGGTTGGGGGAATCCCTCACCAGCTGTGTCTATCTCCACCATCACAGAGCTGTTGAACACACCCGTCTGGCACATGTAACTTCCTTTGTCCTCCTGCTTCACCTCAGGCATTGTAAATGTTGTGTCAGTACCCACACTATGCCACTGGGAGGTGCTGTTTCTCCTGAACCAGCGCACAGTGGAGGAGGAATGGCCGTCAACATGGCAGTAGAGCCTGAGGAACCCGCCCACACTAGTTCTGATGGTGTCAGAGACAGCCACAGCCTTGTCTGAGCTCTCAGCTTCTCTGCTGTAATACACCTGCAGGGAAGGATCTGGAACAACAGCAGTAGAACAACAGTCAAAGGGCTGGGAGTTTTTTTTACGGTCAGAAAACAGTCATTCCTTGTCTTTTTTGCACTAAATATGTACCCAGGGGTGCTGTAAAGGGGGAAAGTTAGGATGATTCCAAAGACCAGAATCACAGGGGCCCTAAAAATTTAGAAAATAATTTTATAATCTTTAATCGTGCGTGCAGTCACTGAAATTACAATTTGCAGAAAATTATTTACTGTTTACAAATAAGAATAAATCTCCTCTGTGCTCCCCCTTTGTTTTCACTGGAATAATTCAGTGCTGTCTCCCCCCTCATGGCACACTGGTTAGCCAATATCAGCTAGCCTACGTTCCAGGAAGTTATTGTGAATCCCAGCGCGTCCCTCAAATTCCAGTGTTAAAATCTGGCTGTCAGAAAAGAACAAAAAGTTGAAAATGAAAAGAGAGGCCGACAACTACTCAGTTTTTCCTCAGTGAAAGGTCTATTTATTTACCCTACATTATTGTTTGCCTATACATCTAATCCTATAGAACCCCCCATCAGACTTGGCAACATCTATGTTGGGGGCCCAAGGAAACATTTGGTCTGGGGTCCAGAATTTGTAGCATGTGTCTGAATGTAGCACCGTTGTCCTGGGGAATGTTATTTCATGTTACTGTATGCAATGTAATAATAATAATAATAATCCATCCATCCATTTTCCAAACCACTTATCCTACTGGGTCGCGGGGGGTCCGGAGCCTATCCCGGAAGCAATGGGCACGAGGCAGG
>JABFEA020000039.1:11665952-11678554 GCA_019775915.2 Cyphomyrus plagiostoma | reverse complement strand
GCTAACAGCAGTGTGCACGTGGACACAGAGAGGAAGGTGACGTACGCTAACAGCAGTGTGCACGTGGACACAGAGAGGAAGGTGACGTACGCTAACAGCAGTGTGTACGAGGACACAGAGAGGAAGGTGACGTACGCTAACAGCAGTGTGCACGTGGACACAGAGAGCAAGGTGATGTACGCTAACAGCAGTGTGCATGAGGAAATCCATGCCGTTAAAACACTCAACAGCCGCATTACTTTTACCAAAACTCCTGGAACAAATTTCTTGATCTATTTATCCTCAAGTGGAGAAGAGAACTCAGAAAGCACACTTCACTAATACCCCACTCCCCATTTACAATGAGGGGATGAGTCTTACCCAATGACGGCCATGGGGATGAAGAGGAGGCCAGCTGCCAGCAGGAAGGGCAGCCCCTTCATGATATGCAGGGTGATGGGGTACAGGGAGCTGAAGACCCCACTGGCCACCAGGGCGCAGAGCCCTTCCACGCAGGCCACCAACGCAAACAGAGCACCTGGTGGGGGGGAGCGACAGGGCCCAGATATTTTTCATTTATTGCTCAAACCATATTGGGGAAAACATATTTGTATAGCTATAGAGTTTTGTGGTGCTAGGGGGTGCCGAATTCTCTAGAGGTAGTTTTTTAAAGAAAGAAGAGCATAACCACTCGTTTAGCGGCGATTCCCAAATACAAAGGTTATAAGAAATTCATTTTCTGACCAACATGCACTTTAATGACCAAATTTCTCATGCCTGACAACAACACACGCTGCAGTGAGAAATTTATTAAGTAAAATGTACAAAATAGTGAAACTGTCCACTTCATGAAGGGAAAGACAAATTGAGAACGGAAGTTTGAAATAAAGTTGTAAGCACAGTAATAGTCACAGCCAGGTTACCGTGATTTTCACCCAGCGACCATTTTGCTTAATGACCTGGTCACTGGGACGGAACTCGTCACTAAGTGGGTAGGTAGCTTTATTAGAAAACCACTGCAGAAACAGGAGTCAGAACCTCTGGACCAAAGACTGACAGAAAAACAGCCTTTTGTCACATGCTTGTATGGTCCCTACGTGAGGTGCTGTGAAAACCACACAGAACCACAGCAAGCTCCAACCCAGGCCCCGCCTCACCTTGCTCCGAGGGGGCAGCCAGCTTCGACATTTTTGAGCGCAGTACTGGCGTGGTGGCCAGGAAGAGAAAACACAGACCATAACCTGATGACACACAGAGGAGCGTCAGAAGAGGTGCCCGATAGTGACTGGGGCCTGGCAACTACACCATCTACCAGCCATGATCCCCAAAACATCATGCTTGTTAGACTCAATAAACTGGACATGGTTGTGCTCCTTAAATCCAGCAGATGGCACTATAACACAGGGATATGGACTCTGCTACAGCACCAATGCAGGCCAAGTGGACTTCCAACCTTCATGCTGATATGCTGACAGAGTGCAGCAAACATGCCAATGGTGGAAAGAGCAAAGCCTTTTTCAAACAGCTGTGACGTGGCACTGATATGATATGATCCGGCCAGCCAGGAAGTAGAGACAATTTTTTTACAGAATTAACATTTCATCTAAATTTATTGATTCCTTTTTATCAGTTATATAATTAATCACCTATTTTCACACCATGCATTTTGGAACACAGACTGTGAGCCTTTGCCCACAGGCTTACCCGTGAACATGAGGGCGGAGCTCCTGGCTAAGGAGATGACCACCAGGCCGCCCATGTTGGACACCAGACCCGCCACAGCTATCCAGGAGTCCTCCAGGCAGCACTGCATGACCCGCAGGCCCAGCAGGCTGCTCAGGTAGGCCAGGTAGAGCGCGGCCGAACCCAAGCCCACAAGCTCGGGGCCCCAGCACAGTGGCTCAGTCAGCTCATACAGAACGTACAGGTCCCGGCTGCCAAAGTGCACGGTCACCACCACGAAGAAGCAGAGCAGATAGAGCCAGAGCCGCCCTCGGTACCGCCGCTCCCCTGCACAGCACAGCTGCCGTAACGCCACAGGGTGCTCCAGCGAGAGGAAGCGGGCCGCTGGCTCGGGGCTCACGGACTCCGACACAAAGACCAACACATAAGCAGCCGTCGCCAGGTTGCAAGCCAGCGCCAACCAAAAGGGGGCAGTGTACCTGCAGAGGAGAGCCGGGAGGAGATGTCAGCGTGAGAGGATCGGACAGGCCGCTGTACTGGCAACCAAATGGAGCTTCAGGAACCACTTGCTGTATGTTCTGAACCCACTAGAGTATGTTTGATCAGGGGAGGGCAGTCTTATCCAGAAAGGGTCACTGTGTATGCCTGTTTTCATCGCAACTCCTTAATTAGATTACTAATTAGCGGAATGATTGGCTGAAGAGTCCTCACACCTGGGTTTGAACAGCTGACCTAAAGGTTACCCTAAAAACCTGCAAACACACCGGCCATTTGCAGATAAGACTGACCACCTCTGTGCTAGATGATTCAGAAAGGTTCAACGCATGTCCCTAAGCAAACCAAGATTGGCATCTAGTGGGGTCAAATATACCAAAAGTTTTGTGAAGCCTCATTTGGCTATTACCTGTTGACGGCGGCACCCCCTACCCCTGTGCCCGACGCCATGGGCCTCCAATGGCACCAGCAAGCATGCCAGCCATGCCAAGACTGGCCTCCAACAGGGCCACTCGGAAGGTGCGGGAGCGACCACTGCTGACGTCGGCTACATAGGCGAAGCAGCCGGCGAGGATGGTGTTGAAGTCACCTGTGAGAGCAGCAAGGAGCCGCCCAACCAGGAACCACCCCACAGGCAGCTGTAGGTACATCACCAGCAAGTAGATGGTGGCCTGCAAGGCCAGGCCCAAGCTGGCGATGACGAGCACCGGCTTCCTGCCCACTCGGTCGCTCCAGGAACCCAGCAACGTCACCATGACGACACCCACCGCGAAGCCCCCCAGGTTGATGTACATGCTCCAGTGGGCGGTGAGGGTCTCAACCTCCTTGGTGGGATGAAAATATGAGGGTAAAGTGAGAGGTACTCTCTAAAAAAACTTTAAAAGTAGATACCTGCATGGACCACAAGCACCCTCGGAAAACACACACCATCATGGGAAATGGATTCCCTGTTAAATCTGACATATATAACAGCAAGAGAATATGAGCTTATTACTTCTACCATAACAGCCAAAAGCGGGAGCACCTAAATTCACTATGAATCTAGTTCTGGAAGAACTTTGGACAGGTTTCCTGAGTATCTTATGGACCATGTCTCATAGTTTAAGGTTAGGATTTAGGGGTTAACGTTAGGTCTAGGGGGTTAAGGTTTTAGGGTTACGGGTCCCATGTAATACGGGATCGTCTCGGTTTGGAAAATAAGCTGGTGTGTGGCAACCCTAGTTACGGGACTTAGGGTTAGAATAAGGCTGCTTAAATGTCGACCGATCCTTATTTTCACTTTCAATTTCATAAATACAAAAAAGTTCTGAGTCTGTTGATGTTAAATCACAAGTAAAATATGCAGCACCGAACAGCACTCGGATTCCGCCGTCAGCCAGCCAAGTGCGTTGCGCCCCATTCCTCCGTCCCGGTCCCCCTCCCGCTTCCTCGGTACCCGGTCACCGACCTTCTCCAGCGCGTCGGGCGGCCCGCTGGAGTTGCCGCATCCCCGCGTCGCAGTCCCGTTGTATCCGACGGCGGCGCTAAACCGCTCCCAGAGGTACTGCGTGTACAGCGGCATTTGCAGCGCCAGTGAGAACATGGATAGGAAGAGCACCGGCTCCACGGTGACGCAAAGCCGGTGGGGAAAGCACCTCGACTCCCGCTTCGCCCCGTCCTCCGGCTCCGGCCTCCCCCTGTCACCCGAGGTTGATCGGCTCTGGCCGAAGTCCGATCTGCCGTCGGCCTCCGGTAGAAGCTCTTCGGTGTCCGCGGCGTCCATGACCAAACTGGAGCTCCTCTCGCAAACTAACCCACAGCAACTAGGCCCTACTTCCTGGACGCCTAACACCTCAGAGATAACTTAACTAATGAAAAGCTCGGCTCCTAACCAAAAAGTACTGTTGTGTTAATCATTTTACACGTTTCATGTAGTCCGTTATACAACAAAACGATGATAGGTTTATACGTACACAAGTTAAGCGGACCTGAGTGCTATTCCATAAAGCGGGCAGCAGGCGGCGTCGTGGTTCAGGGACTGCGCTGCAAATGCTAAAATCCTTTTAATGTTATAAAGTAATTATCCGACATTATGACGCGAGGTTTGTGCATTCCCTTGGATAAAACGGTGAGGTAAACGGTATATACACATCTATAGCGATTCCTAAACAAGACATAAAGCAGACTTGCCACAGACCTTAGTTTGGGTGACGGTATTTTCCTGACATCACTGTTTTTAGACTCTGCATTTTCTCGGAGTTATAGCAGGTAATGATTAAATCCTTCAGTACAAGCTCTCCCCGAAGTCTTGATAAAAGAGACTTAGACCTGTTTATCTCGTCGGTGACACTGATTACTCTTGCAGTTCCTTGAAATCATCCTGCCAACTTCTTAAACAAGCAGCGCGTCTTTATCAAAGCACGAGGCCGTAACTGCAGCGTGCTCACGCTGCCATGCTGATACAAACGGAGCAACACGTATCTGCCGGCTCTAAGACGCTGGACTCGTAAATTTCATTTTATCTTGCTGTCCTCACTTTAACCTCTTTAGTCTGTTTCTGCAGGAAAAATCTTGTGTTATTTTGTCTTCCTGACATAATATTTGGACTTCAACTAGAAAAACAAAGTTTATTCAAATCAGCAGATGGTTTATAAAGAATTAGTGCAATTTGTTAATTTTCACACAGTTTAATATCCTAAAAGTCCAAAAATGTATCTTCAACTGAACTTATGTATTATTAACTTTATTCCAATTTCTGAAAGTCTTAAATCTGTTGTTGCCGGTATTCAAGAATCGACTGACTGACTGATGACTCAGATAGTGAAACACTACCAAAAGAGGTTTTTTTTTTTGTTTTTTTTTTTTTTTAGTTTAACAAAATATGGGATTGCATTATTATGAAGGATTCATGAATGGAATGAGACACCGGTGAGCGAAGAGTTGCAGACGGGACTCCACATGTGACGTTTGTGCGGATAGCGGGGCGCAGGAGGCGTTTTATACTTTTGTGAAGCTTTTCTTCCTGTACTTTGACCATCTCCGGTAACCGTAGCAGCGCCTGTTCACATACCTGCGTTTTAAAAGCTGGTCGGCATGGTAAGTGCCGGTTGTCATGGTTATGTAAGGTCCCACTGTGTGTGGGTGAGAGAGTCTCTCTGAATAAAGGTTTTTGCTTTTTTTTGTCTTGTTGAACATTATCTTATAATGTTAACCTATTTAACCCTGAGCCATTGTAAGTAGTGATGACATTAGTATTAAGGATCTGTTTCAGGAAACGTTTTTTAGTTATTTTGTTGAAGATTTTGGATTTTGTTAAAGATTTTATGTTGCTATTTTTAAAACTATTCACTTTTTAAATACTCAGCGCTTACACACACACACACACATTATAAACGGTGTGTTCCTGTATATGTCATTATAAAAATGATACTATAGTCTAGTCTTTTTGCTGATTTGAGGTTTACAACTTTTATCATCACTGCTGATAGCGAGTTTCCTTCTGAGTGACTGGAAACATCTTATCCTTCATCTAATCATAAAAGATAAGTTAATAATGGTTGAGCGCAGCCGCATTTTGGCAGCGGTGGACGCTCCGCGCCCCAATCCCTATAGCTGGCATTAAAGACACAAAGAGCAGGTATGGATATTAATGCAGAGCAGCTGCCTGGACCCATCCGTGCCCCCAGGCGTCACTCCCGCCCTGTACGGATTCCCATCGCTTCACTTATCAGCTGCAAACTCCGTGCAGAAGTTAATGAATCACCTTTGTACATTTTTCATTTTTAGATCCTCTGACAATCCAAAATACATAGGAATTTTTTCAGGTTTTGATTGCTCAATCAAAACCAAGGAAGGTTCAACGTTTGTACACTGGCAGGTCACCTTAATACTCATACATGTGGCATGTAGTGTTAGAGTATGTGTAGAACCATATGATGCATGTGATGGTAATTCCCTGGAAGGTGCCCCCCCCCCCCCCCCCATCTCAGTCACATGATCCCCAGTGCAAATGTTATCGTCCCTTTTCTGACAGGCATCTCCATGGTCCATTAACAGTGACCACAGATGAGAGGTGCCACCATAATCCTATCAGCATATCAGAACCTACTTCCAGTTTATTGGCCTAAACACTGGGAAAGGCTTGATTACTGTGGGTGGGTTGGGGGGGCAGGGTTCTGTTAAGCATGGCTGCAGATCAACTGCTCACACCAAACTCAGCATTTTTACCATTGAGCTGTTTGCTGAATCATCAATAGCTGAATTGATAAAGGAAGTCAGAGCCAGTATCAAGTTATGCAGCTTTTCCAGCTATTAAATGAAAATAGCTTGTAACAGAATAACTGCAGGCTGTTCAACATCCCCCATAAGTACCAAGCTTCTCTCTGACGGCCTGGAATATCTCTGGAGGCCAAATTACTCTAGCCTGGATTTTACATTTTCACACTGGTGTTAAATGTGGCATACAGGGCTAATTACCAGAATGTTATTAATTCAGAGCAAACATGCAATTAAGCTCTGTGACTCCTCGTTCTCTCAATCTCCTCTGTCGCTCATAGCAAAAGATTTGAACCCTCCCCTAAAGTTTGGGTTAATGTTTAATGACGGCTCAGAGTTATATACGCTGCTTTTATCGTGCTCTTTCTTTTCAAATGTGGCTAGTAGTATATTGCGGATTCGAGGAATTTTTTGCTGCAGTCTCTTCTTGCCCTGTAGGCATTTCGCTATTTTCCATCCCTGGTTTTTCATTTACTCTGAAGCTGAGCCATGGATGAATGGTGGAGATGGATGTGGAATCATCGGAATTATCTGATCATCTTTCTGACCCCCCTGTTGGTCCTGCCCCTGCCCTTGGTCATTAACACCCCGGTAAGATGCCTCTGTATGAGTGCAGACTTACAATCTTTCTTCTTGAACGAGAGCAGGCCTATACTCTTTTCTGTTTGAGTGAGAGCAGGCCTATACTCTTTTTTGTTTTGAGTGAGAGCGGGTCTACACTCCGTCTCTCTGAGCGAGAGCAGGCCTGTTCATGTGAGTGCGGACCTATACTCTTTTTGTTTGAGTTAGAGCAGGCCTACACTCCTGTTTGTGTGAGCGCAGACCTACACTTCTTCTGTTTGAGTGACAGCAGGCTTATACTCCTTCTGTTTGTGTGAGTTCAGATTTATACTTCTCTCGATCTTGTGGGTACAGATGTATACTACTCCTGTTTGACTGAGTACAGACCCACACTCCTTCTGTTTTTCTAAGTGCAGACCTACAGTTTTATTTGTGTGAGTACAGACCCACACTTCTCTTGTTCTTGTGAGTGCAGACCTTTATTTCTCCTGTTCATGAGTATAGACCCTCAATATAGATCCTCTATATAGATCCTCCTGTTCACCTGAGTTCAGACCTACACTTCTCCTGTTCATGTGAACACAGACCCAGACTCCTGTTTGTCTGAGTGTAGACTTACACTTCTCCTATTTGTGTGAGTACAGACCCACACTTGGGTTGTTTTTGTGAGTATAGACCTACACTCCTGTTTGTGCAAGTACAGACCCAAATCTATTTTATTCTAGTGAGTGCAGACCTGAACACCCCCTGTTCAGGTAGTGCAGACCCACACTCCTCTTGTTTGAAAGTAGAAATCTGGTCTCCATCTGTGTTTGTGAGAGTTACCTGGTTCTCAGTCAGTGACCAGATTCCTCTCAATCAGCTGGTGTGTCTTCAGACCATGGATTTTTTTTTTTGCTTGATCAGTCTGGTAGCAAACGGGAATCTTGAACACATTTTAGTGGTACATTCTGCTGGATTTTATGGCCAGTGGTTTATTAAGTTTTTATAATCATTTTATAATCATATAATCACTTTTATTACTGTACTGCACTGTAGGAGATACCTTTGAAGTATCATAATAATTAATCTTTATGATAATTACCTGGAGGGTAGTGCAGTGGTTAGCACTGTTGCCTCACGCCTCTGGGACCCGGTCTTCGCCTGGGTTACATGTGTGTGGAGTTTGCATGTTCTCCCTGCGTCGTCGTGGGGTTTCCTCCAGGTACTCCGGTTTCCCCCTGCAGTCCAAAGACGTGCTGAGGCTGATTGGAGTTCCTAAATTGCCCGTAGGTGTGCATGTGTGAGTGTTTGGTGTGTGAGTGTGCCCTGCGATGGGCCGGCCCCCCGTCCAGGGTTGTTCCCTGCCTCGTGCCCGTTGCTTCCGGGATAGGCTCCGGACCCCCCGCGACCCAGTAGGATAAGCGGGTTAGAAAATGGATGGATGGATAATTACCTGTAATTATAACAATACTGTCAGCACTGCTCTGCTTAGAATTTATGTCGTAAATGACTTCTTTAGTGAATATTCCCCAAACCTTACAGATTGGGCATTTTTCGAGGAAGTCACTCTGACTCATATATGGAAACCATAGTTGTGATTGCTGATCCTACCCTGGACTCCGGTCCATCATTAAACATCAAAAAGGATCCATATTCTTTGAAAAGGTCTTAATGATCTGCTGAAAACATCATGAAGGATTAACAAAAATGGAAGCAGCTACTTCTGTCACCTGATACCCCCGAGGAAACAGATTGGGCCTTGCTCTTTGTGTGCATGTGTGTTCTGTGTATGGGTGTTAATACTGACTATTGGCACAGATGTTGTGATTCGATTAGATTCAAATTCACAAGCTTATGATTTGATTCGATCCTATTCCATTCTATACCGATTCTATGGCAATCCTATAGGAATGAGATATGAATTACTGTATTGCAGTTTAAAAAGCCCTAAACAGAACACAAACTTACAACTGTAGAGTCACTGAAAACAAACTGTAAAAATCACTAAAGAAAAGTCAATGGCTTGTATACAAAAATATTTCCATTTTAGGAACATATGGGTAAAAAACAAAGTCATCCGGTCTCTTTCAAAGCACAAAGAAATACTTCTGACTGAAAAGAATAGCTGAAAATAAAAATAGGTTAGTGTAAAATTCACATGCATGTTTCCGGACTTTAATGTGAAGATATGTGCAAAAACATCGATTTAAATATTTTTATTTGAGGAACATACATGAAAATTAGCCCTGACCATAAAATTTTATTTACAGGTGCCTGTTTGGATTTCATTGCAACTTCACCCAATATACATTTGAGACACATTCATTAACGTGCATTCAAACCAGATCTATTGTAAAAATAACAACAGGCCCAGCACTGTGCTGTTAACATTACAATGCAACGTCATTTATTCTTTTGCTTACCTGTGAATATACCAAAATATTTCATCCACACTTTTCCCTTTGCACTTCTTGTACCCAGCTAGAAATAAATAAATAACTTCTATAATGAATCAGTTATTCCTGCAGACTTTTAGTTGTTTTCATTTGCTTCAGGGTTTGTTACCCATGAAAAAACAGATTATTAACAATACTCTCATAACCTACAGCAGGACACATCAAATAATATCCATTTTTTTCTTTACATTGTTTGCTTTTATTTCGTTTATTTTATTTTGTGTCACTGTAAGCAGTGAACTGAAAATGATTGTTGTGAGAACAAAGCCCTACTTCATTTGACTTGCGTACATTCACCTTCTTGTACTCCAATACCATGACTGACAATGCACCAAGATGGCAGAGCGAGGTGCAATCCTGGTGAGAGAGAAAGTAGCATCACCTATATGATAATACAAGTAAAAGTCAGCAAAAATATTTTCAAAGTCAAAATTAAGATTTCGAACCATTTTGTCAAAACCACTTTGACTGTGTTTAGGTCAGGTGGCCAGGTCATGTAACGTTTGTTGTATGTTTTTTTGACATCATCACTCTCCTTTGTTGGTGACTTGGTGTGTCCAAACTTTTGACTGGCACTGTGTGTTTGTGTATACACACACACACACACACACACATATATATATATATATATTATGGTGATAAACTTTTTGACCTTGTGGAAACATTTTTCCCACAAGGGAAAGTGTAATTTTACAAAAATCTATGAATACAATCAAAAAACTAAAAATACCATATTCGGTTACTTACGGTTAATGTTAGGGCTGGGTAGTGGTTGAGGTCTTATAATTAGAATAGTTAGGTTATGCCCAGAGAAATTAATGGAGAGTCCCCACAAAGATATAAATACCTAATCTATGTGCCTATGTGTGTATTTTCTCCCTGTGTTCTGCCTGCTGTCCAAAGACATGCATTTAGCTGCATTGACGTACATTAATTGCCCAGAGTGTGTGATGCATTGCTCTCCACTGGACTGGCATCCCGTTCACGCTACACCCCTGCCCCCTTTCCAATACTGCGCCCGACCTTGTACTGGATAACCCATTTGGAAGATGGATGAATTAATGAAAATTCAGAAATAAAAATGATCCTACTGCAGGCGTTTTTTTGTAATGTATCCCTCCGATAACCTGGAAAAAAATTTCCTTGGCTTCCCAGAGACACAGAATAGAAAACAAAATCCACCGATCAAGCATGATCATCTATCTCCTGAAATTCTATCAGGCTTGACGCTGTTTAAAGTGCTTTTCTCTTCTCCACTGAGAAAAGGATCTGTCACTTTGCAGGGCTTGGGGCCCGCCGGCCTCGCCGGTGCCTCTGAGCGGAACCGGCCTCATGCTGCTCTCTGTTCTCCCGCTGCAGGAGGCTAGATGCGGCTTTGTCATCATCCTGATGGCCCTGTACTGGTGCACCGAGAGCCTGCCCCTGGCGGTGACAGCACTGCTTCCTGTCATCCTCTTCCCTATGATGGGCATCATGGAATCTGGAGAGGTACACCGTGCGTCTTCAGGACAGGCTGATAGAAATCTTAGCAGGCAGTCATCAGAGATCAGGCCTTGAGGGAGATGAGGGGGGAGCCTTCAGAGGAGGCCGACTGTCAGTGCTGCCCCCTGCAGGTGTGTGTGCAGTATCTGAAGGACTCCAACATGCTGTTCATCGGGGGCCTACTGGTGGCCATCGCTGTGGAGCACTGGAACCTGCACAAGCGCATCGCCCTGCGGGTCCTCCTGCTGGTGGGCGTGCGGCCGGCGCTGTAGGTACCACCCCCTCCCCTGCGCACGTCCCTGGGCTGCTGAGCCTCTCCCACCCTCCCCAAGCCCTGCGGCTTCTCTCCTCAGGCTCATGATGGGCTTCATGGGCACCACGGCCTTCCTGTCCATGTGGATCAGCAACACGGCCTCCACCGCCATGATGCTGCCCATCGCCCAGGCCGTCCTGGCACAGCTGTGCAGCACGGAGGCTGAGGCAGACGAGCAGGAGCAGCGGGCCGGTGAGGACAACCAGGCCTTTGAGATGGACAGCAAACCCAAGGAGGACATTGTGGGTACGTTGCTGTTGTGTTGGGGGGCATCACTCAGCTAAATTAGCATATCGCTAAACTCTTATTGCCGCTGAGCTGTTTCAGCATACAGAGCAGACCACCTTGCGTTTGACTGCAGGTTACAGCTGGACTGTATACCATGCATGTAACAAATAAAATCCCTTGAATCCCCTAAATCCCTGACCTCTTTTAGTGGTCTGTTTTAGCATGTCACGGATCTATTTTAACATGCCACAGACCTCTTTTAGCACATCACAGAGCTCATTTAGTACGTCAAAGCTCCTTTAGCATGTCACAGACCTCCTCTTGTGTCACTGAGCTCTTATAGCATTTCACAAAGCTTTTTAGTGTCACAGAACTTGTAGCATGTCACAGTGCTCTTTTAGTGTGGCACAGTGCTCTTTTAGCATGTTACAGTGCTCTTTTAGCATGTTACAGTGCTCTTTTAGCATGTTGCAGTGCTCTTTTAGCATGTTACAGTGCTTGTTTAGAATGTTACAGTGCTCTTTTAGCACGTTGCATTGCTCTTGTAGCATGTTACAGTGCTCTTTTAGAATGTTACAGCGCTCTTTTAGCATGTCACAGCACTCTTTTAGCATGTCACAGTGTTCTTTTAGCTTCCTCCATGTCATTAAGCCTCTACCAACATGTACATCAGCCGTTTCGTTTTTTGAGGCTGATTTTTAAACCTTTGATTATCATGAACAGTTTAATATTGAAGACAATCTTTCTGTGTCAAAATTCACAAAATAAAAAACCTTTCTTTTAAAATGCTACTGATTATGATGTTAGACATTGTAAGTTCAAAGCTAGGGTGTGCTAAACGCGGAGAGTCGAGGCTCACTGGCTCCCTCCACCTCTTAGAGTCAATGAAGGATGTGGAGGAGGGTGACCAGAGGAGGGAGCAGAGGGAGCAGAAGTACATGAAGCTGTCAAAGGGCATGAGCCTGTGTGTCTGCTACTCGGCCAGCATCGGGGGCACTGCCACCCTGACCGGCACCACCCCGAACCTCATTCTGAAGGGGCAGGTGGATGAGTAAGCCCAGCACCGCCTAACCCCAACCCCAAACCTCATTCTGAGTAAGCCCAGCACCGCCTAACCCCAACCCCAAACCTCATTCTGAGTAAGCCCAGCACCGCCTAACCCCAACCCC
>JABFEA020000039.1:11654349-11664779 GCA_019775915.2 Cyphomyrus plagiostoma | reverse complement strand
AGCCCATGTATGATGTGGCTCTTTGCGGTAACACAGTAAAATTTGGCTCTTGGTCTCTGACTGGTTGGCCACCCCTGGTGTAGACCTTCAAGGGCCAGAGCTCAGCTATCAGCCTTTCTTGATGAACATGTCATGAACGGTCCATTTAGGACCTGTTCTACTGAGTGTTATGGTTAAGTGTGAGGAGCCCAGCTAGCTGCTGTTCTAATGATGGTACGTCTTTTGTTCCAGATACGTCACTGATGGCACAGTGGCCATCTTTATGTCTATGCTGTTCTTCATTATCCCATCCCGGATGCCGTCGCTGGCTTTTCGTGGAGGAGGGGATGAAGGTGCGTGAGAACTCCTTGACACACCCCTCACCCTTCCCAAACTAATCCCTTAGCTGGACTAGAGTGGTGTTTTTCGAAAACCCCTTTTCATGTCGGTCTTCACAGTGGTGATTGGCTTGAGTGACCAGCTTTTGCTCTAAAGTGTCTCCTGACTGTAAACATGTTGCTTGAGGCTTCAATGCTGATGCGATGCCTCAGGGTCTAACTCTCCAAGGTCATGTGCAAGTGTCCCTGTGAAAATGCCCTTGTGTTTTGTAAATATAGACAATGTCATCATGATTAAGTGCAGCAGGCCACGGCGGCGAGTCGGGGAATGTTTCTGAGATACCAAATCTACTGGAATGGAGGGAGGTAGTCTGTTTGGCTGGGAGATACATTTGGGTGTGTAGAGAGGGGTCTGAAGTTCACATCTAAGTGGAAGGACCATGAGGTCCACAATCTCGGTCTTCACATTTTCTTTTCCATCTTTCAGAGGAGAACATCAAGGCTCCACCAGCCCTGCTCAGATGGGATGTGGTCCAGGAGAAGATGCCCTGGAACATCATCCTGCTGCTGGGAGGGGGATTCGCCCTGGCCAGAGGCAGTGAGGTTGTCTAACTGATGTTTCTGTCCATTTGAACAGCATTTTGCATTTCCTGTACTGTAGTAAGAGGATCAGGCAGTGTTGCCTTTGTAATGTGGCGGCCATTTTGATGAGACGGCTCTATGAGCAGGTCTCGGGCCTGTCCCTGTGGTTGGGGGAAAGCCTGACGCCCCTGAAGAGCATCCCCCCATTCGCCATCTCGCTTCTGCTCTGCCTGCTGGTGACCACCTTCACTGAGTGCTCCAGCAACACAGCCACCACTACACTCTTCCTGCCCATCCTGGCCTCCATGGTGAGCCCCATCCCCTGTATGAAAAGAGAAAAATGCGAGATCTTGTGAGGAAACCCAAGTGGGGCAGCAGGAGTTTACAGCACCTAATTTTTGGGGCATTTCCCCCAGGCCACCGCCATCCAGCTGCACCCACTCTACATCATGCTGCCCTGCACCCTCTGTGCCTCCCTGGCCTTCATGCTGCCGGTGGCCACGCCCCCCAACGCCATCGCCTTCTCCTATGGCCAGCTCAAAGTCATGGACATGGTGAGTGTGTCCGACAGGAAGCCCGCGGATGTTCCTCCGTGGCCGTCTGTGAGGCTTCCTGATGCCCAGCTTCCGTCCCACAGGCGAAGGCCGGCTTCGCGCTGAACCTCATCGGCGTGCTGGCCATCAACTTCGCCCTGAACACCTGGGGCACAGCAATGTTCCACCTGGACACCTACCCATCCTGGGCCAACACCACGGACCCCGTCTGAAGCTCCTGGACGAGGGAGGCACCCAGGGAGCAAAAAGAATATTCTGCACTCAGCCTCTGTGAATAAACTGCCTCATGGACTCCCCAGGACCATAAGAGAGACCCCAGAGTCAGCCTCACCCGTGTTCAGCCTCAGGCTTGGCCCCCTGTCACACCTGTGTCCATTTGGGGGGGGGTGTGTTGATGGCAAACAGCTCTCCGGTTACAGTTTGTGTAAATTAAACTGCATTTGTTAGCTAAAATAAGCAGAATAAGGACAGTGTTGTCTTCCAAATGTAATAATTTTAAAAACAATTATTGCCTAAACACTCAAAAGTCCCCTACAGATGGAAAATTAACACGTCCATAAGTGGATTTTATACTTTTATATGTGTGTTTTTCCAAAGAAAAAGATATCAGTTGGACATACCTCAGAATCTTTTGGCTCGAATCAGTAAAGATATTTATTTTCCTTATTTTCTGAGTGTAATATTTATCTGCCTCTCTCAAGGGAATAAATCCTGCAGAGCAGACTTGTGTGAGTGAAAATATATTTGCAAGCACAAGGCAGCACGATCACGGAGAGCAGCGGTTGTGGGTTCGAGGGTGTAGAGGGTGGGATGTGGCGTGTGAGTGTTCTGTCTGGAATATTTTGATCCTTGCTAGACAGGAATTCCAAGCAGAGAATCCCAAAACTGGTTTGAGATGTTAGAAATAGTGTGAAACAGTATGGAAAGGGTGTGTCATTCCGGGCAATGTCACGGGGTGGGAAGCCAGTCCAGGTGGGACTGATTCCCCTCTACAAGCAGCAGGGGGTGTTCCCCCCCCCCGGTGGTTCTTAGATGATTGGCTTACAAACGCCTCCCAGCATCTCTGCAGCTTGCCACGTCCCTCTGGGTGGCCTCTGGAAGTACCTCGGTGACAATCTGCTGCTTCTGTTCCACGGTGCCTTGCTGTCAGCACACTGCATTCAGCGCACGTCTCTGAGGATCTCTGCGTCGAGGGATGCCCCCCCTCAGATTTGCGGGTAAGCAGGTCATCACTGCTCTGTCTTTGTAAGCATCTCTATGCAGGACAGCATTCTGCTGGTTAATGTGGGACTGCATTCGCTTGCCACAAAATTCATGGCTTGTGCATATTTGCATAAATATAGTTACCCATATGATTGGCAGGTAGCATAAAGTATTAATTATTGTGGTATTTTTTCTTGTCTTAACAGCTTGTTTTCATTGCATCACATTCTTAAAGGGATAAGAACAAAGGTGCATGTCAACCATAATTGCTTACACAATGCTTTTGTTAAACTACTGTTGGCATGAATGCAAACTATACCTGTGTGTTTTCACTGGGCTGTTATGAAGGAATAAGATTCTGTACACATGGTAATGAAGTTTTTCATAAAACATGCCCAAATCGCCCAAATCCTTCCCTTAAGTATAATTAATTATTTTCTTACATATTTTTGATGGAAAAAGCATCTGCTGGAGAAATGTGATGAAACCACACCTGACACCTTGAACTGTAAATCCAACTCGGAGCCATAAATCAGGGCCCCGTCCCAGTCGGAGGTGGGCGTTCCTCGCTTGCTAAATATGGTGTCCCTCTCCAGGAAACGTGTGTCTCTGTACTACATTCGTCCTCATTTATCAATAATCACTCATCCAGGCAGGTACTTTACCTTGTATATTCACCTGGTCGCTTATTTAACTTGGTTAATTGGCTGATGATACCTCTGAAGACAATGTACTCTTTGACCATTCGCTGCTGCTCTGCCGATGCTGTTGGGTCTCAGGGTTCAGCAGCCGAGACACCATAGGGATTAGAAGAGCACCAGTCCCTGACCGCCGTGGCTCCTGCTGTCCCAGCATCGCTCAGCGTTGCTCCAGTGTAATTCCTGCTGTCCCCAGGTCCTCCAATCACCTTCCGTGCACATGATTTCAGGGGTTGCCTGCCCCGTCACGCCTGGTATTTGGTCACCCACTCACCCCGGCTGTTTGGTAAGCTGCTGTGACGTGGCACCCAGGCACTGATTGGCAGCTGTTTACTGTAGACAGGACAGGTGTGCTCAGTTATGTTCGAGCACCATTTTTGAATCCATGCCACGGGGCCTTAGGCTACCTGCGATCCCCAGGAAAAAAATATCAACACAGAGAAACACATCAAAGAAAATGAACTGGCAACATACCTACTAAAGGTAAAAACCCCACAGGTACATCACAGTGCAGCATGTTACCACGCAGCCACGTTTCCAGCAGCCGTATCACACGGTGGTGTTCCGTCTGTGTCCCTTACGCCGTTTCGTCAAACGCTGAGCCCGGCCTCGCACCTCTTGGGCCGTGGAGGGAGCTCTGTGCAGGCAGGCTGCTAAAATCCTGCAGGGTGAGTGAGGGCACGTCACATGTCAAGTATGGCTGCAGGGCTCAGTGTCATAGGGAAATAATCCCATTCTGCCCATCAGAAGCGGCTATGTGAAAACGTGCACACAGCTGTGACATCGTGCAGACACACCCTGTGCAGCTCGAGGGTCATTCATTACTCCTCTTGGGAGTCTCAGCTCTGCCCTCCATGTGTTACCGATCATGGCATGAATGACCTGTACCCCGGACAGGTACTGCTCCTTTGGGTCAGCAGAAGGGTAGAGTTTTCACTTACCTGTTGCTCTCTCTTTCCCCTCCTCTCTCTTTCTCTCTTTCACCCCTCTCTCTCTCTCTCTCTCTCTCTGTACTATCTTTCAGTCGTGCTGTATAAAAGATCATGGATTGTATCCAGCTGCCTAGTTCTCCTCTCACCCCGCAGACTGAAGGCTGTTGATGGTAGCGTGAGGGATTGTCCCCCGCCCACGGGAATCTTCTCGCTCTCTTGGGGGTGTGTTCGCATGGATTCCTCCTGACGACGAGCCCTCAGCACGGATCTGCTGTATTGGATACGTCTCCAAGTCGCGTCTGGGTATGTGTGACTTTTTTAAAGACAATGTGCTGATGAGCCCGTTGTCACTATCCCGCTGCTCCCCTCCTCTCTTCCCCCCTCTCTCCTTCTCTCTCTCCCTCTCTCTTGCTCCTGCGCTGATTGCCTGGCTTGTCCCTGAACCCCGGGATGCCTCTTTCTTGCACCTGAGTTCCTTTGGGCTCTGAATGGGTCTGGTGTGTGGTGACAGAGCTGGATGAGGAGAGGCTCTTCTGGGCCCCACGCTCCTCCGCTGGCAGGATGGAGGGATGTCAGGGAGCCTATCAGCAGCAGCCTCAGCACTCAGGCACCTCTCATCACCTGTCCGCCGGGCCCACCTGCGCCTCCACCCGGGCTGCGTTTCCGCGGTGAAATTCGCCTCAGTGAGCGTGGAGGTGGGGGGCGGAGGGTGGTGGGGCAGGTACTCCACAGACAGTGATCATATCTGAGGGTCTGTCAGCCAGAGCACCTGACAGGCAGGCAAGGAGTCATTTCCCGACTGTGTCCTGGAGGCTTGGTCTAAGTCTCTGTTGCTAAAGTGACGGGGGGTGGGGGGGTGAGCTGACGCGACAGGTCCTGCCAGCAGTGCCATGATGCAGAGTTTCTCACCCAGTCCTGATGGACCCACAGACAGACCACACTGCATCCGCACCCGGCTCCCAGCCAATTAAAAACACCGAAAAGGTGCATTAGGAGCTGGAGCTGGGAGGAAGCAGAAATGTGAACGGGCTGCGGGAGGGAGCAGAAATGTGAATGGGCTGCGGAGGGAGCAGAAATGTGAACGGGCTGCGGGAGGGAGCAGAAATGTGAACGGGTTGTGGGAGGGAGCAGAAATGTGAACGGGCTGCGGAGGGAGCAGAAATGTGAACGGGCTGCGGAAGGGAGCAGAAATGTGAACGGGCTGCGGAAGGGAGCAGAAATGTGAACGGGCTGCAGGAGGGAGCAGAAAGGTGAACGGGCTGTGGAAGGAGCAGAAATGTGAACGGGCTGCGGAGGGAGCAGAAATGTGAAGGGGCTGCGAGTCGCACATGGGACACGCATCTCTTAGCAAGGCCATTGATGGCCCTCTGACCCAACATTCACAAGCGGGCAAGCTTAAGTGGCCGTGGTCAGCCCTGGCAAGCTTAAGTGGCCGTGGTCAGCCCTGGCAAGCTTAAGTGGCCGTGGTCAGCCCTGGCTCATGCTGAGATGAAGGTGTCTGTGGTGGTGTGGCTGGGCCGTCTGGTGTGGCTGGGCCATCTATACGGGCAGATTACAGCTTGTTATCTTTATTTGTTACAGCCTGGGGTGTCAAAGCTGCACGCTTCTGAATCCTTAGGGCATATCAGCCTGGAAAAGTCAAGGCAATAAGTGGTTCAGACAGGTGACAGGGCCTTGGATCATGGCTCCTCCAGGACTGGTTGCCATGTTTACACAGTGCTGCCTGGCTGGTGGTCGGGCTGGATTTGGTGCATTAATGTATCTGAGGTGCCTCTGTGTGTGTGCGTGTGTCTGTGTGCGTGTGCATGCGTGTGTGTGTGCATGTGCGTGTGTGCATGTGTGTGTGTGCTGGTTATTAAACTAATAGGGCCTGTATCTTTCCTTTCCTTTACATTCTCTTTCCTTTCCTTTCCTTTACATTACATTGTCTTTCCTTTCCTTTCCCATGATGAAAACGACAGCCGTTGTCGATTTGCATGTCTTGCATTGCGTGTCACAGGTTGCCGTGATGTGTGTTCATACTTGTACTATTTTTCTTTTTGGTGGAAACCTGAACTTTCATTGAGAGTGTTCCAGAAGATTATTACTCAACACAGCATTTTATGAGGAATTAGCTTAATAAGGCTGACACACGTGTGTAGACACACACACACACACACACACACATTCATGAGGTTTGCAATTATGTCTTTCTGGAGACTCTCTATTCATTTATATGGGGAAAAACTAATCCCAACATGACAACCTTAACCCCCACCCAGCCCTAACCACAACCATAAGTAACCAAACAAAATACGAGACTTTTGGCATTTATAGGTTTGTGTATTGCAATCACAGATTTTTATAAAATCGAAAAAATGTGGGGACACGCAGAGGTGATGACATCAGTACTGCCCTCAGTTTCTTGACTGATGCTGATGCTTTTGGAGTTTAAATTGCATATAATTTTACATATTTTACATGATTTGTACTTCTGGTGTTTTTAGTTACACAGGCAGAGAGAAAAATGGAGAGGGAGCAGAAAGAGAATGGAGAGAGGGAATGGAGAGAGGGAGAAGGGGGGAGAAGGGAATGGAGAGAGGGAGAAGGGAATGGAGAGAGGAAGAAGGGAGGGAGAGAGGGAACGGAGAGAGGGAATGAAAGAGGAAACATAGACAAGAGAGGGAGCAGAGAAAGACTAGAGAGAGTGGAGAGGGAGAAGAGAGAGGGAGCAGAGTGGGGGGGTGGAGTGGGAGAAGTAGGGGATCAAAGAGAGGGAGTAGAGAGAGGGGATGGAGGGAGAGCAGGGAGTGAGCACAGAGTCAAAAGAGAGGGAGTGGAGAGAGGAAGCAGAGAGGGGAAAGAGTGATATTCCCAGCACCTGTTTGTGTCGCATGGCTGCTTATAAGGCAGGTGCAGCACTGAGCAGGTCTGGGCTCGGCTGTGGGGGGGTTGCAGCCCCAGGAGGCATCTTGGCCGCTTCTTCAAATGTAGGGGGACAGGAACTAATTGTCACCAGTGGATCCAATCTGGGCTGCACTCCCCAGAAGAAACCTGAAGAAAGTCGTAAATCTAGGCATCACTCCACAGTAGGCTTTCACTATATCACTGAAGGCAAGTGGGTGGGTGGATGGGACCAAACAATCATCAGCTACTAGGGTTTGTGGGAGAGCTTGCGAGTCCCCCCCCTGTGGGGTAGCAGACTCCCAGTAGTGGAACTCTGGCCGGCTAAAGGCCATTGGTGTTTCCTAGTAATAAGCTTTAACATCAAGATTGGACCTGAACTGGGTCAGTTCTGGGCAGAGAGGTCAAAGGCCTCATCACCAAGAAGTTTGATACGGAGTGGGATCCTGCCACATAGCCACACGCTCCGGGGGGGCCCCACGGCACACGCTCCGGGGGGGCCCCACGGCACACGCTCCGGGGGGCCCCACGCCAAACGCTCCGGGGGGGCCCCACGGCACACGCGGAGCGCTAGCAGGACCATGGAGGGACACAAAACCTCAATCTGCTCTCTAGATGAAGTATTTTCAATTAGCCGAGGAAATTCTAGTCAACCCAGACAGCGGCAAGCCTGCCATGACACTTCAGTAAGTATTTATTTAGATAAAGATACTCACACCCCAAACCAATGGAGGGAAGAAGAAAAAGAAGGAAAAAAGAAAACATCAGTTTGTTGAACTCTGCCTTTGATGAAAAGTGAAATAAAGGGTGCGTACAGCCCATTTGAGATGCCAGTCAGGGGATGAGCGGGGGGGAAATGTCCGGACACGTCTGGGAAACAAACCGAATATTCAAGACTCACAGAATCATCACGGACGAGGAAAAGCGAGACTCGGCTGAAACCCGAACGATCTGAAACAATCTCATTATTACTGAGCTACTTTCACTTCTTTTTTAACCAATAGACGACTGTTGGGCTTTTGCAGCTCTTATGGAAGCGGCGACACTCTCCGGCTGTGACTTCTTCCTGTGTGTCACTCATGTTTGTGGGGTGTCTGGGTGGAGGGCACTGCTGTACTGCTGTGGGACTGTCAGTCAATAGACAATGCTACCCTTTGTGAGTGAACAGGGCACTGATTTGCCATCGGTGTGAAATTATGTCAGGACTAAATCTCCTGGTGAAAGCTATAGCACCATGGCAACCGAAGGGAATAACAAATATTTTAAAAACCAAGTAACAGGCACATCAGGAGTAACAAGGATCAGTCTTGGGCCAGAACTCCTCACAGTGCTGGCAGTGACTGGGGGCCTCCTGTCCTTGCCTCTCAGCTCATTTTTCCAGTGGCCAAAGGAGGTGCTGAGATCACAGTGAGGCATGGCAGACAGATAGCAGCCAATCACGGTGAGGCATGGCAGACAGATAGCAGCCAATCACAGTGAGGCATGGCAGACAGATAGCAGCCAATCACGGTGAGGCATGGCAGACAGATAGCAGCCATCTGCATCACCTGGACGGCTTTCCTTTTCATTCCTGTCCTGGCTTTGGTTGCAGATGACCTCATTGTTACGGTCTGTTGCCAGTTTTAATGAGTTTCGTGGCTGACGGAGCAGTCGGATGCATTTGGATAAAACGCCGGCATCGCAGGCCTTTCCTGGAAGCCCCACCCCACCCCACCCCCCACACCAGTAGCTAATGGATTCAGTGTCATCGTGTGTAATGTGATACATCCATGATCCAGAGCAGTTAGTAGGCCAAGCTTAGGGTTGGTCCTGTTGGAAGGTTTGGCATGTGACCCGAGCTTGAACTCTCGCTGCAGGCTCCCCTTGGACCTCAACCTGGCTCCTCACCTTCCCCAGAGCAGCTCTGCAGTGGCCAGTATGTCCAATGACCCCCCTGAAACCACCTTTTCTCACAGGGCAGAAAAGAACCCCCACTCACCCCAGCCTGGTCTTCTGCAAACATCTCCCTGTGTGCAGACTGAGGCGGTAAGCAGTTGTTCCGTTACTGGTACTGGTACTGGTTTTGGTTCTGTGGAACTCTTGCTGTGGTATATGATGCTCGGCTAGAGCAGTGCTGCAAATCTGCACATGGACCCTGAAGGGTGTTGGTTCGGGTCCCACAAATGAGGCTGATGTGTTGGCTTCAGACTCAAATACCTGAATATCTCTGGGACACGTGACCTGTAAGAGAAACTATGCCCAGAGGGCATCTTCTTCATGGAGCCATTAATCACATGATTTTAGGCTAATTAATTATGCCTGGTGGGCATCAGCTGTGTGACTTCACATACTTAAGCAACATTTATCAGAATAATCTCAGCTATAAATATAGATCTATCAAGCGATAAACACTTCACCTTTGACCTCTCCTATGTCTTGTTAGCAGTACAGTGGTGATGCAGTGGTGATTCTCTTAGTACTTTGCCCTGTTGACCCCATAATAAACTAAATAGTCCACTAGTTGATCTTGACATTGGTTAATAACTTGAGCTCGTCTCCCTGCCTGATGGCCTCCAATTTAATTATGTCTTTTGATAGCACGAGAAGCTTGGCCTTGAAGATAGGCTTTTGGCTTTGAGTCACGCAGACAACGCCATCTTCAGGCCAAACGTGGTGGCTACGGAGCGACTCTGCCGGCACAGCAGTGATGGGGCCACGGGCATCCAGGAGCTGGTGCCAGGGGAGACCCCACGTTTCCACCCTTACTGTCGCCAGTACAGCGACCCCCCGAGTCTCCAGCAGCCCCTGGACCTCTACCAGGGCATGGAGGTCCATGAGATTCTCCCTGTCACACAACCCCAGCACCACCTGGCCAACAGCCCAGGATCCTGGTCTCCATCCATAGGATCTGTTCTGCAGGCATCTAGGGCCGTGGTACGATGGGAGGAGGAAAGGCCAGGGGCAGTGGCGGACATGCTGAAGCAGAGGAGGAATGCTGCTTAGCTGGAGGAAGCTTACAGTTAGGGTTACCTGGGGGAGAGGGGTAGTAGGGTTAGGGTTAGCTGATATGGGGGGGGGGGGCAAAGGCAAGAATGGGAGTAGGACCAGCTGGAACTGAGGGCTGGGCCACTGGAGTTTGGGGGGGGGGGGGGCAGTAATGGCAAAGTTTGGGACCTTATTGCACGTTTCACATAATATTATCACTGTATGCATCAGGGAGAGGAAGGGGAATTTATGGCTGCACCATAGGAGTATTCATGCAACCCCACCCAGATAAAAACT
>JABFEA020000039.1:11566367-11590880 GCA_019775915.2 Cyphomyrus plagiostoma | reverse complement strand
GTACACCGTACATTATGTACCATACACCCTGCACCGTGCACTGTACACCGTACATTATGTACCATACACCCTGTACCATACACCCTGCACCGTGCACTGTACACCGTACATTATGTACCATACACCCTGCACCGTACACCCTGCACCGTGCACTGTACACCGTACATTATGTACCATACACCCTGTACCGTACACCCAGCACCGTGCACTGTACACAGTACATTATGTACCATACACCCTGCACCGTGCACTGTACACCGTACATTATGTACCATACACCCTGCACCGTACACTGTACACCGTACATTATGTACCATACACCCTGTACTGTACACCCTGCACCGTGCACTGTACACCGTACATTATGTACCATACACCCTGCACCGTGCACTGTACACCGTACATTATGTACCATACACCCTGTACCGTACACCCTGCACCGTGCACTGTACACCGTACATTATGTACCATACACCCTGCACCATACACCCTGCATGGTGCACTGTACACCGTACACCATGCACCATACACCCTGCACCATACACCGTACACCCTGCACCGTACACCCTATACTCTACTCTCTCGGCCCCCCACCTCCTTACAAAAGGCTCCATTAAAGAGATCAATATCAAGAAAGTAATCGAGCCACGAGGGGCATCCAGCAGGAGAAACATACTCCTGGCAGATGACTGAGGCTGCTCTGTCCTACTGCATCGGAGCCCAGGCTTCTTCAGAGAATTTCTTATGGGTACTGGAGTAACACGGGCTCATCTTTCGCTGAAGTGACAGGTTAGATGAGCAGCCTGAAGATGGAGTCTTGGTTTAATTGTACACATTAGGCACATTATGGCTATTGGCACATTAGGAATTTCAATGGTAGTTTATCAGGTTCTATTGGGTAGGTTGGGACACGGTGAACCTTGTATCGTCATTAATTTGAGTCCCCCCACCCCACCCCCATCCAGACCCTGCTTCCTAACCAAAGCATCACAGCTACATTGATCCAAACACCAGTGATGCACCAGCTCCTCCAATCAATGGGAGACCAGCCCAGATGCTCCATAGAACCACCAGCTTCATGTGCAGTGTTGTCCCGTCTCGCCCTGCTTTTACCACCCAACCAGAAATATTATTTTCTAAAAGCATGATACTTATGATACTTAGGAAGTGAGTTTTCATGGCTTGGCTATGGATTGGGGCTGAGCTTGGTTTAAGGTGACAAACAGGATAATGGAGCTCTCGAACTGTGCTTCCCCATTGGGTTGTCTGTGTGTCAATCAGCTCTGTGGAAGCTGCCCCTCCCCCCAAGCTCAGTCTAGTGGCCACAGCCCTCATAGCCGTTCTTGGGCCATCAATAATGCAGGGGCCTGTCCAGCGGCGGAGCCAGCCGGGCTTGACTGGGTAGCATCGAAAGTACGGAAACTCGTTTTATTACATATCCATCTAATGGTGGATCGTTCAAATGGAGAGCTAACATTTCCGACCATCTCCCAGCCAGCTTTGACCCAGTGCAGCTTTGCTCTGGCTGTTTCAGAACCGAAGCCCAACTACCAACACCCCCCCCATCCCCGCCAGCCCCCTGGCCAATGAATATATACCTCACAATGTCTGGTTCTGGATTAGCAGAAGCAGGTGTAAAATTCAAACTCACGCATATGGATGGAGTGAAAAACACAATGGTAATGGTACACATACATGCACACGGATATCTAACATGTGCATGTTAATGGCACGCATATGCATGTAGGGATATCCTGTATGTGCATGTTAATGGCACGCATATGCATGTAGGGATATCCCGTATGTGCATGTTAATGGAAGGCATATGCATGTAGGGATATCCCGTCTGTGAATGTTAATGGCACGGCACGCATATGCATGTAGCGATATCCAACATGTGCTTGTTAATGGCACGGCACACATATGCATGTAGGGATATCCCGTATGTGCATGTTAATGGTACGCATATGCATGTAGGGATATCCCGTGTGTGCATGTTAATGGCACGCATATGCATGTAGGGATATCCCGTATGTGCATGTTAATGGCATGCATATGCATGTAGGGATATCCCGTATGTGCATGTTAATGGCATGCATATGCATGTAGGGATATCCCGTCTGTGCATGTTAATGGCACGCATATGCATGGAGGAATATCCCGTCTGTGCATGTTAATGGAACACATATGCATGTAGGGATATCCCGTCTGTGCATGTTAATGGCACACATATGCATGGAGGAATATCCCGTCTGTGCATGTTAATGGAACACATATGCATGTAGGGATATCCCGTATGTGCATGTTAATGGCACGCATATGCATGTAGGGATATCCAACATGTGCATGTTAATGGAATAGATAAACATACATAGATATCCAACATGTGCATGTCAATGTTGCACATACATGCACATGGATATCCAACACGTTCATGTTAAAAGAATAGATAAAAATACACACACCGATATCCGACATGTGCATGTCAATGCTGCACATACCTGCACATGAATATCCTGCATTCATGAAATGGCAAACATGCATGCACACTGATATGTCATGCATGCATGTATACACAAACACAGATATCTCATATGTGCATATTAATGGCACACAAACACGCACATGGATATACCACACATGTATATTAATAGCACATATACACAAACACAGATTTCCCACACTTGCATGTTAGTGACACACACACACACAGATATCCCACATGTGCATGTTAGTGGCACACATACACACATGGATATCCCACACCGCATGTTAATGGCACACATACACACACGGATATCCCTCACTGCATGTTACAGGCAGACGTAGACACATGGATATCCAATACTGCATGTTAGTGGGACACACACACACGGATATCCCTCACTGCATGTAAGTGGCACACACACACACACGGATATCCCACACTGTATGTTAGTGGCACACATACACACATGGATATCCCACATGTGCATGGTAGTGGGACGCATACACACACGGATATCCCTCACTGTATGTTACAAGCACACGTACACACATGGATATCCCACACTGCAGGTTATTGGCACACATACACACACATGGATATTCCACACTGCAGGTTAGTGGCATGCATACACACACAGATATCCCATACTGCATGTTAGTGAAACACTTGTGCACACAGATATTGCAGACATGCATTTGTCTGTCACCCCCCCAGGCCCACATTTCATAGACGTGTGCAGAGTGCTCGCATCACCGCATTACCCCAGTGCACTGTACTCTGAAAGCCATGCCCAGCCGCAGCTCTCCACTTCCCGTAATTGACTCTCCCCTCAAGCCTGCAGCTCTTTTTCAGATTAGCAGCCAACTATTTTCTTATGAATGCATCGCTTCAGCAGCGCTGTTTCCCGTACCCAGCACCTGCATTTGGCCCCACCCACCACCGCATGCCCTGATGCCATGTTGCCCAATCCCGCCCCTGTGCAGCTTCTCGTGTTGCCCCAGCAGGGAGGTCTCATCCAGGGAATGCTGTTTGGCCAGAGGTGGGCATAGGTGAGGCGTTAATCACAATCACTGTTCCCCACCCAGTGATGTGTGGCAGTGAGAACGGTGAGCAAGCCGCCATTCTGGGCCTCAAGCCAAGGGAGTGTTAGGGCTCCTCACTACCCAAAACACAGACACAGATTAAATAAAATGGCAATACAGTCTGTGACCAGTAACTTCAAATACGCACAAGTACGGTCTTTCCTGCACTGTAATTAGACTATAATTCTTCTAAAGCTACAGTGCTAGCAATTTTATTGCAGCCACAATAATAAT
This sequence comes from Cyphomyrus plagiostoma, assembly GCA_019775915.2. NCBI lineage: Eukaryota > Metazoa > Chordata > Actinopteri > Osteoglossiformes > Mormyridae > Cyphomyrus > Cyphomyrus plagiostoma. The sequence goes on along the minus strand of JABFEA020000039.1, from coordinate 11,587,076 downwards.
GATTCATTCAGGTCTCACTGTATAGGGCAGTACTGTTACCGAAAACCTATTAATCCCAGTATCACCACAAAGACTGTAATACCAGGTGCAATGGTCAGGTGCAATTACATACTCTTAAACCCTTAGTACTGATAGCAATTGCACTGGCACATCACTGATTGGCGTGTTGGAGAACCACCGGGGGAACACCGGAATTATGCTTTTTGTGAGAGCTTTTCCATTATGTTTCGTACAAAAAAAGAAATACCGAGGAATTTGTTGCTATGAAAAGTTGTGAGGCTGAACAACGAGGAGCCGAAGAAACACGGGGATACGGGGTCTGGAATCAGAGTTTCGCTCCAGAAAGGAGCCGCGATATTGGAAAGCAGCTTGCGCGAAGAAGATAAATTGCCTGTCATGTGCATGAACGTATCTATTTTAATTCACGGACACTGAATTATTTCAGATACCCCAAGAAGGCTGTGTGTGGGGTCGGGGGTGTATGCGACGTTCTCATTTATATTCACAGGCGAATGGAAACACGGCCATTTTCCCCGTCACGCCGGGGAACCTCCACTTAAAACGCTGCCGCCCGTTTGGACTGAATACAGCCACCACGCCCCGTCTTATCTCACCTTGCCACGTAATCATGTATCTCTAATGTAAATTATTATAAAGAAACACGTGAATAAACACAGCACTGAAGCTACATCAAAACTGGAACAAAAACAGTACATGTATTGTATTAATTGAAAATAGCATAATATTATATTAGTGTTACTATATTAGTGAGCTCGGAGACACTCTTATATGGAAAATAACCAAGTTAGGTATTAGTTCGGCAGCTATAAGTGCCCAGTTTTAAGCTTATCACGTTAATTACATCTATGACGTCATCTAGTTATCAATACGGAGCAGAAAGGAAATCACGGGAGCACGAGCAACTGATAGAAGTATCCCACATAGTATATAAGACAAACATAATACATAATAACCTATGATTGAACAATTTTTAAATCGTATTGTCCGGTTATTTTTTCACATGGGAGTTTGACCTCATATTTAGTGAGCTGTTTATTTATTTATTTATCTATTTATTTATTTATAATTAGAGCGAAATTTACTGACGTTGGGCGACCACAATACATTACCGGGGATTCATGCTGTGTGACATTCGAAATGCTTTCCAAAAATTAAACATATGTGCCATATGTTTATACATTTATACATGCCCACATATATGGAACTGGTACCTTAAAACAATTTTTCAGCTTTTAAAATAACAATGTTAGTTGCATTATTTATGGAAAATGGTGGTTTTGTTTAAGTAAGCTACAGTACAGATTTTAGTACCTGCATTTTAACCGCACTATAAAGTAAGTTTACAGTTCACTGTATTAATTTAAAACAATTCGCTATTCATATTGCACATTACACAGATATACAACCTACCTTACTCATATCACAGTTGGCAATATTCGGCAGGAGTAAAATAAAAACATTGTGTTTAACCAGCCAACGAGCGCATAAAAATGTATATTTGGAACAATAAAACTGCCTGTAATTCAGATGTAACGAGAGAAAGTCTTTTATTTTCAGTTTAAATGGGTGTTTTCCGGTCTGCGTCATAATGTAAAGTTCACAATGCTTAGTCCACTTACCATAATTGAATATACCAGTCCGACAATGTTGAGGGGCCAGACCGGACAGAAACAGGAAAAGATAGCCAAAATGAGGTAGTCCCGGGGCTTTGGGTGTTCTTGGGCCGTATTCCCAGTGGAAGAGGTGCGACTTAGGCTGACCCGGGACGGGGACAGGGGCGGGCCCCCGAGCTGCACCGCGGAGCCCGATCTCACGGGCACGCTGTGTCCGTTTTGGTCCGACTCCGTGTCTTTCTCGCTGCCTACATTCACCATGAAGGAGCTGGACAGTTTGATGCCGTTTCCTCCGGCCGTCTCGCTGGTCAGAAGTTTCTCGGTCTCCTGCGATTCGGGGGGCTGCGCAGCGCCACTCTCACCCAGGGCCGCTTTTTCAAACGCCGCGTCTGTGTTGATGGCCATTCTTCAAAGCAAAACTACCGTGCTTTATATGAGGAGTCCCTTATGAGTACCTAAAAACAGCCACTAATTTCAATGAAATATTTATCCGCCCAGTTCACAATACAGTCAGAAATCTAAATCCCCATAATTTCCTAAGAATAATAATTCTCCGTGTATTTAATAATAATAATATAATTTAAGTACCAAAAAGTGGACAAAAATGAAAAGATTATTCTAATAACTGATTTGCCAAAATAAAAACAACGGTAGTGCTGAGAGAAACATTTACCTCTTCTTGATCAGTTTCACTGTAAGAATAATGAAACAACATTAAAAAACAGTCTGGCGATGCATTAAGATCCTTCTTTCTACAGCTCAGCGGCCCTGTTCAGTCCGCCTTTCCCATTAAATGTGTACGCGCCTTCTCCATCTAAAACGAGAAGTCTAAGTGAAACAAACAAGTCACCGGGCCAATTGTCTCTCACTTCTCCCCGTGCTGCATCATCCACTAAAAGATTGCCAATATCACTTTTTAAAAACGAGGAACGGACCTTTAAAATTCACTTTTTCCAAAGCATCAATAGGCACGCGCTGTAGGGTTGTGTGTTGCGCTGCAGCAACAGAGCGACTGTGATGAACTTAATGCAGGTCGAGTCCCTCAGCATCAGCACCACCCCGCAGGCGAGCGCAGGCATCGGGGCGGGTTTTCTGTCTTGCATTTCATGGCCGAATTCCCCCAGGGGATGCCATAATACCGCCGCTAAATAGCGATCTGAACATATTGTTAGTGGCGTCGAATTCGTCACTCAAAGAAGATTTTAAAAACACGGGGACATACCTGAAACGAAATACATGTCAAAAGTACTCTAATGTTACCTTGTCTTGAAAAAATGGAAACCGATAGTAACCGATAATTACAATCACACCCAAAGTGAAATAGAAAATCAAAGGAACATTATATAATTTGACTTAGAATGATTTTAAATTCAGGTTTCCAATAGGCTATTACATTATATTACAATCCCTTAAATAATCATTACAGTTTTTATTCAAGAATAACCTACCATAACGTGTGATTTTTTTATTTATATGGCATTGTCCCGTGAAGAAGCGCAGACTGCGATTCCCTCCGTGAAAACCGAGATGCTGGACACGCTATAGCCTATGGTGACCCATCATATTGATGAATTTGTAAGGGGGGTTAAAAAAGTATATAACTGTGCCCTTTTTCTTTGTTTGGTGTTAAAGCACCCAGGTTATGCGGAGCTCTCTATCACGCTCATTCGCATAATCTCATTAATAAAGAATAACCAACCCCGAGTTACGGATTTAGCTATATCACTGTCTGGAGTTAAGGTATATTTTTTGGATATTGTTTTCTTCCACACTATAATGTCCCGGCTAAGGGTTGTCCACTGTAATTGATTACATTCCTTTGTCAGCAAATTATCAACAAAAGGGTACACCTCATCTATCCGGAACCACAAGTTGTGTTCACAAATCTAAAGACGTCAACGTCTATTGCAGCAATTTTTTTTGTTTTTTGTTTTGTTAAATTCCAGTTTTTAAAACAAGAATTGGTAACACGTTACTTGATGGGGCACAATGTAGTAGTAGCCTCTTACTTAATGTAAGAACATAAGACATTTACAAACGAGAGGAGGCCATTCAGCCCATCAAGTACGTTTGGGGAGAACTTAACTAATAGCTCAGAGTTGTTAAAATCTATAGCTCTGAGTGTTTTAGCTTGCGCTACACTAGCAGGAAGACTATTCCATACCCTAACTACACGCCGTGTAAAGAAGTGCTTTCTCAAATTAATTTTAAAATGTTCTCATGATAATTTCCACTTAATGGCCACAAGTTCTACTATTTAAACTAATATTGAAATCGTCATTTAGCTGAACAGTATCCAGACCTGTTAGAATCTTATACACTTAAATTATATATACTTGAGTAGCCTAATAACTGAGATAATAACTTACTTGTGCTCCCACAACTAAAGTGTTATCCATTAATTAAATTAATCATAAAACTTAATGTAAAAGGATACATAATAATTTGAATAAATTATCCAAGGACCCTCGTTATAACGAGAACGAAGGAATGTTTACGAACCATGAAAGCTATGCTTTAGCAGTTTTATGCTACATATGTAAAAGGTCACTGAGCTTTCACACCCATGTTTGTAATGTGCTATTTTCTTCAATTGAACGTCGCTTTGGACAAAAGCATCTATTGAAAGTAAATGTAAATGAAACCGGCGTTATCATTAAAACCAACACTGAATTTTCTTAAAATGTCTTGCACATTAATAAGCAGTAGAACTATAGTGACGAAGCAACATGAGTGAGTTATATGGCATCACGCAAACCACACAATCGTACGGTAATCTGTGACTCGCAGAGTAAAACAGGTAATTGAACATAGTATTGATATTTACTAGTTACTGACAACCTGCCGGAGGCGCTATTTGGTTTGAACCGCTGTAATGCTAGACCTTGGCGCTGGTCTTGTAACTCAATCTGTACTGCAACGTGTTGTTTTGTTTAGAATCACGCAACATAAAAGCAAACTGTAATGAATCCGCAGTGAATCCTGGATAAATGCACGACAGATGGAACTGTGTAAACAGCCGTGACAAAAAGAGATAACCTATAATGGGGTAACTAATCTAAATGAGCAGATGCCTTGGGCGTCGAGATCATGTTAATAAATGACTTGAGGCGATGAGCTTGCGGCATAAAGAGATGTAATGAGAGCGAACGTTTTTTGGCAGAATCGTATATCAACACCACAGTGCACACATGCAAATGTGTAAGTATGATGACACACACCATAAATAACAGCAAACAGAAAGAGAAATAAATTTTAAAAGTCTCTTTACTAACCATCGCTTCCGTAAATTAGTCTCATTAAATTGTGGCAGAGTGCACGCATCACAAGTGAAAGTATTCAAAACTAAATATGAATTTGGAGATATCGATAAAGCTTAATAGTTCAGAGCGCAGTGTCAAGCGCCATCTGGAGGAATACAAGAGCCATTACACCTTAGCAACAGCCAACATATTAAAAATCAGGTGACGATATCACGTGACATAGTAAACTGACACATAAGTGTCACATGTTTCACTTTCCATACAAACAACATGGCGTGGACGCATTTGCGGCGATTTTTGCAGGGGCTCTTCGTCTACGCCTGCTTGTCATTCCCCTGCCAGGCTCGCTATGGCGGGCTGCGGGGTGCTGGGCTCCGGCTTCAAAAAGTGCATGATGGAGGTGGTGCTGGTGTGGAGGAACAGTGGTTCACGCAAAGACTGGACCATTTCGATGGCGCCGAAACCCGAGTTTGGAAACAGGTGGGACTCCGTAAAGTCTTTCGGCGTACAACATGTCTAAAACCCAACCATTAAATGTTCGCTTGAGCTGCCGCATCTGACAGGTTAATGTTCCCAATTCAGAGGTTCTTCGTGAGTGACACCTTCTACAGAAGCGGCGGCCCGGTGTTTCTCATGATCGGGGGGGAGGGTCCCGCAAACCCTGCCTGGATGCAGTACGGGACCTGGCTGACATATGCTAAGAAGCTTGGCGCCCTGTGTTTTATGCTGGAGCACCGCTTCTACGGGAAGAGTCGTCCTACTGAGTAAGAAAACGGCTTTTTCTTTAGAATTAGAGTAATACTTTTACATTAACTCACTTATGGTTTATTATGTATTTTTTTCGGAAGAAATACTTGCACGGAAGTCACTTTATGTACTACATAATTGTAGAGTTTTCCCTGTTTCTCCTTGGTTCAAAGAAGCAGAAGGAAAGATCGTTTCCCCATTTTATTAGCAGTTCTGGAAATGACCGCTAGGGGGAGTCATGCTCAAACAAAAGGAAGGACAGTTCCGCTCTCTATAGGTTGATTCCCATATATTCCCGTTAGCGTCCGGTATTAACGCTATAAACACTCTGATTACGGTTCTGGAAAACACCCGATTCAACTAGTTTTTGGTATGGCGTATTGATTTAATTCATTTACATTAATGTAAAACGTATGGAATTTCTTGTCAGATATTTGAGACCCCTGGTCTACAGTAGCAGTGTAGCAGTTTGCTGAAGGTCAAGAATTGAGTTTTGGCTGTGAGACACTTCCTCCTTTCAAACATTAAGTAATGCAGTTAGCAGCAGATTGGCTTGATCCTTCTGCACTGTCAATATTATAATAACTAATACCCCCCATACTTTCTGTAACCTGCATTTTTCTTCATGTAAACCAACGTCGTCTCCATTTTTATCTCGGGGTTTCTCCAGGTAAAGCCCCTTTGTGGCCTTGCTGTTGAACAGTCTCTTGCAGTGAAGGAGTTTCTCTAGTTTCCTGTTTCTGTTCCATCCATCACCCCTGCATTGTTGCTCTCCCACCTGCTTTGGGATGCTGAGGTCACCCCAGGCCTCCTCTCGCCACAGGGACCTCAGCTTTGCCAGCCTCCGCTACCTGAGCAGCCAGCAGGCGCTGGCGGACCTGGCCCACTTTCGCTCGTCCATGGCTGCCACACGGGGACTCGCCGGCAGCAAGTGGGTAACTTTTGGTGGCTCCTATCCTGGCTCACTGGCCGCCTGGTTCCGTCTGAAGTACCCACACCTGGTTCACGCTTCAGTGGCGACCAGTGCACCCGTGCACGCTGTTGTTAACTTTCCTGGTAAGCCTGCCATCCTGCTGCTTCCAGCTTTGGGGGGGCTGGCATTTCTTGCCCAGGATTCCTCCCTCTGCCTCCCACTGAGGTGCTCAGTGTCTGGGTGTTCCTCAGTCTGTGGTGCACTTTGTCTTCAGGAAACACCTAGTCACACTGGACCTGCTTAGCCCTGCCCCCAATGTGCCATGAGGGCCTGAAGAGGGCGACATTCTTCTTAATTCTGCTTTTTGGTGATTGTGTCTCCATGAACCTGTGTTTACAATCCTCTTCTTATCGCTGCTTTAATTATCACGGGCAATGTGATTTTATAGCTGGAAATACTGAGCTTTGTAATTCTTTCCGCCCAATTTCTAAACTACTTGAGTGTAAATTTTATTGGTATGTCTTTTTTTTTTTTTTTTTTATTATTTCTCGGACCATATGACAGCTAGACATCTTACCTGGTGTAATGTTGCAGTCTGCAGAATTTGGGTCAGTTATTTGCAGGCTGAAGCAGTTTCTGAAACTTTGCCCATTTAGACATAGCAGCTGCACATTGTAACAATAGTCACTTCTCAGAAGTTAAAATAAGGATGTTACATGGGAAAGCGAAACCTGTTTCTTTTCTGCGCAGAGTACCTTGAAGTAGTGAGGCAGTCTCTTGCAGCTGAAAACCCAGAGTGCCCTCTGCTAGTCCAGGAGGCTTCTGACACTCTGTACAGACGTCTCCAGGATCCTGAGACTCATGGGAATATCACCAAAGACTTCAGGTACCCTCCCGGACTGGGCTTGTGTCTCCCCTCTCAGGCTCTATGTAGACTGAGCCGATGCGTTTACTTGTTGTTCGTTTCATCAGCAGTGTCCAGGCTTGGGCAGCTGGTCACACTAAGCTTAATGAGGCAGTGTTCCTGCTTCGGGGGAGACCTTTGCTTTCCTTTGCACTGTGTCTCCTGCAGAGCCCCTTTCAGTGGAAAATAACAGGGCTGGACAAGTGGGCGCTGTTTAGCCAGAATGAGTCCTGAAATGTGGATGCTTGCTGCTGGGTAATTACACCCCCCCTTCGATGGGCCTGGTCATTAGGGTAATCTGAGTCACTTCATCCAGTGAGGGAGCCCGGGGGAGGTATTTTTTTTTTTTTTTTATGTTTTTCTCCTCATATACTGGATACCAGCGGTGCTTAAAATTTCCAGACAGTGCGAAGTCCGGGTATATATAGCGCATGAGCTTTCTGATCTCGTAATCTTTTATGGACCTGCTGTGCTGAGGAGGGACACCATCCAGAAATGAAAAAGCATGAACTTTACCTTTTTTCTTACTGCCGATTCTAGTGAAGCAGAGGAGCAGCTCATGATGTAAGCTTGCTTAAGGCGATTCCCTGTAAACGTCAGCTAACAGGCAGAATGCGACATCGTGCATTCCAGATGTACATAAATCTGAGATGTTAAAGGACTTAGTGTGGGCTCAGCCCCCCAGCAAAGAAAGCAACCAGGAGACCTTTGATTCTGCTTGACAGACAGGCCAGGCTGGTGCCAGTGACCCTCTCAGGCCTTGGGGGGGGGGGGGCAGCAAAGGCGGCATCAAAGTGCTCTGCAAGCCTCGCCCTTTTGCTCCTGAAGGCTGGAGTAAATCGGTGTGCCGCTGGCAGGCTGGGCTTGCTGTCTAACAGTTTGCCGACGCAGATGTGGGTGTTTTCATTACTTCATTGTGCGTCGGTATGAATTAATAGGGTTTAGTTTGCAAAAAAAACGTTTCCGTTAATGAAGCGGTTTAACTGGAAGGTAGTATGTCTCACTCTGCATTGTGTGTGTGTGTGTGTGTGTGTGTGTGTGTGTGTGTGTGTGTGTGTATGTGTGGTTTCCCTTGTCCCAAACAGTCTCTGCGCAGACCTGCAGATCCAGACCAAAATGGACATTCCCTACTTCCTGGAGACTGTGGCCGGAAACGTCATGAATGTTGTCCAGTACAACGAGGGTAACAGGCAGTTTGAGGTGGGCAGGGGTGCAGATGGCCCTTCAACCGGGGGGGGTCAGAGGAGTTTTTATTGAGCTGGCAGATGTTGGCTAGAGCTTCGTGTTCAGCTGGAATTTGGTTCAGGCCCCACACTTGGCACTGCCCCTTCTGCTTTATAGCTCTATGCAGACTATTGTCACTCAGCACCGGAACTTGGGAGGAAGACCAACCCCATAGCAATGTGTGGAGAGGTCTGGTTTATTTGAAACGTCATGTACTCCCAGCCTGGTGGCATAAAGTGAGCTGCCTGCGGAGTCTGTTTGCGTGACTTCCTGTGTGGTCATCGCTGTCCTTGTTCATGTGCTGCCATCACAGGACAAAGTGTTTGGAGATCATGCCAAGCTCTAACCCAGGGGCAGCTGTCCTTCAGCTCAATCGCTCATAATTATTAGGTGGGGCAGCAGCAGAGGTAAGACGTGAGTCAGATTTATTGTCAGTTTCCAGAAGAGGACAGCAATTACTTCAGTGCAGGAAGCCGTAATGGAGGGCCGATGTCTACCTCCACAGAGAAGGGCCACAGAAAAGCTCTGCGGGTCAACCCTACTGGTCTCTTTGTAGTGGAAGGTCTTATTGGATTGTGTGGGATCCAGCACGAGTTCGACGTAGCCGTCTGCCCTGATGTTCTTATTATAATAGATGTCATGATCTTGTACATTTTACTATGAATCATAGTTTGTGCTTAAAACGGCAGCTGGTTGGAATAAGGAACAATTACAGGCCTGTGAGAGTGACCCAAATGAAGTGTTTCCTTGTTTAATGGTGGTGGTTCTTTAGAAGGCTGATGAGGAGCTTTCTGAAAGGTTGCTATACAGTAAGTTGACTGATACTGTTAGGATTTATGAAAACTCGTAGTGTCATAGTTTTCACTTGGATTTGACCCAAAACCTAGTGCCCACCCAAGTTTTGGCCCTGAGGACCAGGATTGAGTAGAATTGGCTTGTAGGAGCTGTTGGTCAGTGCTGATTTCTGCCTGCACAGGGAATTCCTGGGACCAACATCACCATCAAGGTGCTCTGTGGTGTGATGATGGACGCCTCTCTGGGCACCCCCTACAGTCGGTACGCAGCGTTCACTAGTCTCATGCTGAAGACCTTCTCGCAGAAATGCTTGGATGTCAGCTACTCTACATACCTGAAGGACATGAGCAACACCTCCTGGAGTGGGCCTGCTGCTGGGGGAGGTGAGGAGGATTTGGATAGGGGCTGGAGTCTTGGTGTAGTTGGTACAACTTTTGGCCTTGACTTGAAGATCACCTTTTTGTAGGTTTTAATGAGGAATAGTATAAACTTAGTGATGGTGCTCTTGGTTTGCTTTGAGCCCTATATTGAACAGAGCACCATCTAGTGGGGTCAGAAAATACAGCAAGTGGTTCATGAAGCTTCATTTAATCATAAGTAGTATAAACTTGGCTGCATTGGAGGGGTGGTGTTTCCTGGGGGAAGCGGCCCCCTTTACAGCAGAGTGCCATTACGTCAGCCTCAGCTAGACCTCTGCCTCTTCTGCTCACCTTGACTTCTAAAGGAGTCTGAAGCTCTTGACTGTTTCTCTCCTGCCTCTGTAATCGGAGGCATGTCGACTGTTTGTCTCTCCTGCCACTGTAATCGGAGGCATGACATCCATCACCCTTCTGTTCACCAAAAGGACCCAAACCCCCCCTCCTCCTGTAATGGTGACCTCGACCCTGCCCCGCACCTCCGATCACGGTGACCTCTCTGCGGCTTGGTTCCCGGCGCCTGTTTTCTTGGCTCAGGTCTCCTTGGTTTTAGGAGGAATCCTAGGGGCAGGAAAAGCTGTGTGAGAACAGTGGGCTGAGGCTCGGGCTCGGGGCAGAACTGCGGCGGTGGCTTGCTGATATTTGCCTTTCTCTTAGCTTTTTGTGGGAGAAACCATTTGGCGGTTTCAGAGGCACCCTTTCCTCCCCAGTGTTTCAGTAAGGTTTTCATTTCATAATCCTTCTTCCAACCTGCCGGACATGATGGCACTCACTGGGAAAAAAACTTCTTCCTGAAAATCAGAAGGGCTCTCGAAGATATTAAATTGTGTAAGATGGCTGCAGTCCCCTGCATGTCACGCAGGCTGACCTGTCAGGCGTGTCCACATGTTTCTTGCATTGACTGCCGGTCCAATGCCTTTAATGCTCCACGGAGCTGCTCCCCAGCCTCCTGTCTCTGGGTCGTTCTCCTCTTCAGGGCCTTGAGCAGACAGGCCCCCCCCGCCTCATGCCCCCCTTGAGGAGGGGGCGCCCTCTGATCACATGTCTCTGCTGCTTCGTTTCCAGGGCGACAGTGGGTTTACCAGACCTGCACAGAGTTTGGCTTCTACCAGAGCACAGACTCGCCCTACCAGCCTTTCACCGGCTTTCCCCTGCAGTGAGTGCTCCACCCTGACTCGTCACAAAGCCCCCCCCTCCTTAAACTCTGGATGCCAGCCCCCCCATGCCCCGGAGGTGATAATGCACAGAGCTCACCAACACTGTGGCAGGCATGTTTCTGTGGATAAGGCGCGTGGGGCAGCACTACCAAAAGGGCCCTGGATAAATGTCAGTTCACAGCTTTGTGTGTGTGGGAGTCGTGCCCTGGGGGGGTTTTCAGTTTTACTGAGACTCGCTGGGGTGTGGAAATGGAGCTAAGAATATTTCTGTATTTCTCAGACCTTAAAAACTGTGTCTTAAATAGATAAAATGTGCCCCATCATCCTCCAGCCGCCTGACTCCCCCCCCTCCCCGTGCCCTTGGGTTGGCTATCTTCCCTCAGGGGGGGCTGGGTGTTTTTGGGAGGGACAATGGAATGAGACCCACGGAAAGTCCCAAAAGGAGCACACACCCCCCTTCCTGCTGGCAGCTGCCCCCCCCCTACCGTCACTGGGGACAGGGAGGGGATAAAAAGAGAACAGGCAGAGCTCACTGAGAATACAGGCCAAATCTGCCCTGGTATTATGCTGTGCCATTAACAGGGCTGATTGTGAGCCTTCTGTCTCTCTGGTCAGTAAGTAGAGGTGCCAACTCCTCTGAAGGTGTCTTATTCACCCCCCCCAAGATCTCATTTTTAGTTCCATGTAGCAAGAGTGTAAGTGACCAGCTCTTGTTTTCATAGTTAACGTGGAAATGAAGTTCACCTGCTCCATTGCTCTGTATGTCCTCTTGCTTGTCGTCACACGGTTCTTCACGCCTCCGTTTTACCAAAGGGGATCAAAAGTGAATCTCACAGCTGATTGGTTAGCTGCCAATCACATGATCACCCTCTGGCAGGCACTTACACAGATTCCCGGCAGCAGCTGACTGGTTAGCTGCCGATCACATGATCACCCTCTGGCAGGCACTTACACAGATTCCCGGCAGCGTGCTACTGTGTCATCTTGCCTGATCTCAGGGGTGGTCTTCCTGTCCTGACAGGTACTTCCTGCAGCAGTGCCAGGACATGTACGACATGTCTCTGAATGCGACGGCCATTGCAGATGCGGTGGCCCAGACCAACGAGCTCTACGGCGGCTACGACGTGCATGCGTCGCGCATCGTTTTCCCTAACGGCTCCATAGACCCGTGGCACGCCCTCGGGATCACCCAGGACATCAGCGATGACCTTCCGGCGGTCTTCATCAAAGGTGACCGCTCATGTTTTGGTCTAGGTTTCTGGATCAAGGGCTCATTCCTTTTACACCAGTAAACCAGGCTGTCACTGGACAGCTTTGTTTGCTCACCCCATGTAAAAAAAAAACAAAAAAACAAAATGGATGTTTGTAAATGAGTGCGTGACCTTGTCTGTGTAGTGACTGAGTGGGCAGTATGATATTCACTATCGGTTTGTCGTGAGAGGTACACATAACCCCCTCCCTCCACCAGGCACTGCACACTGTGCCAACATGTACCCTGCCCGACAGCAGGACCTCCCCCAGCTGGCACTGGCACGGGATCACGTCTTCGTGCTTCTTCAGAAGTGGCTGCAGCAGTGAGTGCACCATCTGGCCCCCAGCGCGGGCCCCCCCAGCCTGTTTGACACAGATCACCTTCACGGCACCTTCTCACTCCGGCTTCCCCGGACCCGAGGCCTCACCCTCCCCGTCCGCCTGCGGCCAGCTGCCTCTCCACAAGTTTGTCTGAGATTCTTGAGCAATAATGACTGAAAACAGTCGGCTAGTTCTGGCTCTAACTTCAATTAAGTTTATTAAATGGAATGAGATGTTTGTTTTTGTACTCGTCGTCATTCATGACGCAGATTTAAAGATAATAAACCACTTTTGGTGCTGCGTACACAGCTCTTCTTTGTCCTGTCCTTTCCCTGTGTCCCAGCTGGAATCCCAAAAGCGATTCCGACGGATTTTGCCCTACATTGCTGTGAAAAGCGATGGAGACACATTAATCTTGATGATGTGGATTTTTGAGCCACACTTTAATTATAAACCGCCTGCTCTGACTTATCAGTTCCCTGTGGTCTTGATAGCATGTTCTGTGATTTATGAAAGTGCACTTAGGCAATGAATCACGTCTTTGGCTCTGCGACTTTCTGGTTCGTTCTGGCATTAGGAATTGAGCATGCCCCAGTAACCATGCCCAAGACACTGTCCCTCTAGAAGAGTGTGTGTTCTGTGATATCTCCTTGAATTGATCCCCGCATCCTGAAGAGGACGCCTCCCTGCAGGGTTGGGGCTTGGAGTTTATGGGTTTAAATCCCCCCCTCCCTACCAATGATCTCCCATCCACACCTGCTCCTGGTCTGTCGTCCCTTTTTCTTTTAGTAAAAAAAAAAAACAAGTTGCTTTAAGAGTAGTGTAGAATAGTTTTTTTTTTTTTTTGTATCTTGTACCCTTTTCAAATATTAGTTTGAAGACATGAGAGAAATTACTTTATCAGAGATTGGATAGTTTCCAAGTGCGACTGACTTAAGTGCGATTATGCATGGGGAGACGCTACACCTTATAACGGCTGGGAAACCTACCCGCAGTTTCATTTGGACCGAAAGGCCTGGGGGGTTGGGGTTAGCATTATGTCTGCGGAATTTCCTGTTTTGCTGCGGAGGAGTCGCCTCGTCCGCAGCTCTGCTCGGCTCTGCTCGGCTCGGCTCGGCTACTCAGGAAGAGGGCGGAGTTCATGGCAGAAGCCCGAGGCGCTGCCTTCACCCCGTCATATAAAGGCAAAAGCCAGCGCATTGCTCTGGATTTCTGCAAGTGCTTTCTGTGTGCATTTCAGGGGACTTGCCTGTACACCTTTCTATATATCTGTATAATCTTGCCCAGTGCGATAAAAGCTGGTTTTATAGGCTGTCCGAGAAAATCGTTGCATTTTAAGGTAAGCGTTTCTCAGACAGGTGGCCGTGCATGCATGTGGCGTCTCTCGCTTTATGAGGCATTTCAGTAGCGTTGCAGCTGGACTGCTCCCGATGGCTCCCGTTTAACGTCACCGGCGGATGTTTACCTTGTGTTTACCGGGATTTTAACGCGTTACCTGCATAATCGGCATTTGCATTCTGGGTTTTGTGCGCTTGGTTGTGCAACCAGGTCTATATCTGTATGACAGATCATACGCGCTGCATGAGGTCATGCCGCGAGATTAGTTTGATATCTGTGATGTGATGTGTGGTGGTATTAGCGGAAGGGCGGCTAGTTTAAGGGGTATGTTTTCATATGAACGATGCGTATTTTTTAACGTTAATCGTCTTTATTTTCATTCTGGTGTGTGTTGCTTCAATATCCGCTGGTTTTATATCATGGGTTGATAGGAAGAAGTAAAAAGACTCACTCCGTTTATAAACACTTAATGAAAACCTGCTGTTATTTTAACGCTGAGTGCCCGTTTACCTCCACGTAAAAATATCACTTTATGTATGCAGGTATATGTGCACATTATTGTTAACATGCACAGTAGTCTGTGTGAACCGCAAATGTGGATTTTGTGCATTCAAGATCAGTAGTTCTTTATGGTGGCGACGAGGTTTAGCATTTGTTTAAAAGCCATTTACCTCAATGTACAATTTACAAGCCTGTGAGTATTCAGGCCAGCCCTTGCTAACGAGTTCCCTTTCTCCTAATAAAAACTGAGGAATTTAAGGGCTTTGAATGCCAAATTTAAACATACTGAGTTTTAACTTTCTGAGCACTGTTTTATTCATTAGCCATTGTTTGGATATGCAGCCCAGGGCATTCGAGGAGTTTGCACCTTAAGACGTAGTTCATCATCGCGGTGACTCACTAAGGGCTTTGATCCTGTCCTGTAGCGGCAATAACTTTGGAAAAAGTTCCATAATCAAAGTCCTTGATGGTAGACGTCGGGGGCTGGTTTCACCCTAATCTGATGTACTTTCTGTGGCTTGTTGTCACAGCGCATTCCTGTTGCGCCAAGTTACGATGCAAGAGGAAGGGTGAACGTGCAGGATTGTGAGGATCCTGTTCTCTGCACGTCCCACGCACATGGTCGCTCGCGTCCGCGATCATTAGCTGTATTTTACATTTTGATGAAATGTGCTGGGTTAGGTGATGTATCGGTCGTGGGATGTTGTGAGTCAGACATAGGGATGTTCCCTTTAGAATACTGCAAAGGAAATATTTGCCTTATTGACTATTTGATGCATCTTCCACCCTTTTAATTCTAATGTTGTATTAAACTTCAATTGAAAGTCTGCCGTTCCAGATGACATCCTCAGATGACACCCCCGTCTCTTCTGCCCCCCAGGTTTGAGTGCTGATCTCACGATGGGCCGCTACATCACACTGAGCCTCTCTGCCTGTCTGTTCCTCTGCTGCTGTGGGGTGCTCTCTCAATCCCCCTCCTATGGGGAGAGGGGTTCGGATCTGGGCATAAAGGTGTTCCAGCAGGTGGCGCTCTCACAGCCGCAGGAGAACGTCCTGCTGTCTCCCCACGGCATTGCCAGTGTCCTTGGCATGCTGCTCCCGGGCGCCGATGGGGTAACACGCCACCAGCTGGTCACTGCACTGCGCTACAAGAAGAACGGTACCTGCCTCCCTCAAGCCCTCCCTCTGCCTTTCAGTCTCTTCATCCATCCCTCTGCTTTCCCTCCATCTTCTCTGCCTATATAGCAAAAACGCATAATAACAGGCATTGTACCAAGTTGCAGACACCTAAACCAACTGTCCTCCACAACTTTCTAAGGTCCCTACAAGATGCTGAGAAGGCTACACAAGAGCTTGACCTCCAAGTTTAACCAGGACATCGTGACCATCGCCAATGCGCTCTTCGCCCAGCAAGGCTTTGACATCCATGAGAAGTTTGTGGCCACTAACAAGGCCAACTTCCAGTGTGAGGTCAGGACCCTTGACTTTGCGAACACGGATGGTGCCGCAGCCAGCATCAACAGCTGGGTGAAGAACCACACCAAAGGTGAGATCCCACACAAACCCTGGTCAGAGTTAACACTTAATAGCTGGAATTAATGGGCACAAATGTAGGCTTTTATTGTTTAATATGTGCATGGCCAGTGCCTTTTCCTTCATGCAGGTGATTGTTATAGGATGGTGTTTCTCAGCCAGATTTTAGTTTACATCATGCTTGCGTTGTGCCGTAATTAAGACCCTTGTAAGCAATTTAGTTTTTTTTTGGCTTGCGTTACAACTTCCCTGGAATTTTTTATCCACACTACTTCTGGAAGTAATTAAGACTTAGGAACTGAAGTCTCGTTTGTCTTTTAATGTCCCAGTGTAGCACAGTGCGCTGATGCTCTCTGCCAAAGTTTAGTCTGTGAAGTTCCTTCCAATAGCCAAGGTATCAAGTTAACCGTTTTTATTACCATGGCAGTCGGTGCGTTTACGTGCACACTAGGAAGATCGATTTTTTTGTGTTGGTCCAACTAAAGCCGGACTTCTGAACTGCATGTCAACATTTTAGTCTGACTGATGTTGAACTAAATTGAATTTCTCTAAATCAGACTGATACCCAGAAAATGCGCCTGGGAGTGGATTTCCCCTTTTACTCCTGCATGTATAAACTGGCCTAGGCACTCTGCCCATGCTCCACAGTTCCCCCCCGGCTTTGACCCAGAAGTTACAGAAGCTTGGAGCACAGCAGAGGCCGTACAGCACGTAGGGCTGCGGTAGGACTGTGTGACGTGTGATATTAATACCAACATCACATATCATGCACATCCAGTACTCATATCGCTAGTTGGCAAGGTTCAGATCAGGCTTTTTTGCACCTTCAGTATGGTACGGATATCGTATTGCAGGGAGTTTGTCTCGTTAAAACATTTTTTCTCTGTCATAGGGGGAAAAAAAACAGCTTTGCAATTTTAACAATTATTCATTTTCGAGATCATCTAGTATATGTTTAAAAGTTTAAAGTTTACCTCTGCTGCTTTTGCATGAGCGCGGCATGCGTGCTCTGAAACAATTACAATAATTTTCATGAGTTTATGGTCAAACTCCCTTTGTTTCATAAATACCCCCATATTTACTACACAGTAAATTATATAAAATACTTTTTTGTTCTGCTGTGCTGATCTTGTATCTATTCTTCCTGACTAGATCCCAATTAAAGGTTGTACCACTTAATTTCTCCAAACCCCCATTATTATTAGTTTTGTTTTTTTTTAACGTCTGTGATGTAATGGGCCAACCAGAAAAAGCCCAGTGCTAACAAGCTAAAAGGAGCCATATTGCCACCTATGGTAGTGGAGTCTGACATACTTCGGTCAATAAATCGTTTCCCCTCCCATGCATGTATACTGGGACAAGAACAGTCGTCCGATTAAATGGCGTCGTCAAGCTGTAACCCTAGCTGGGCTAAGTTGTAAATGTAGTGAGTGATGTGACTCTTCACTTAGTGTCTGGGTGAAATGACTGTGGTCCCCATCACAGCTACCCCCTACATTTTTTGACACTTACGTGTCCCCTGGTATGTGCCTGAGAAGTCTGGCACAGTGGAAAGCATTCAGAATGTGTGACCTGCCACATCTGTGACGTTAGGATGTAAACCAGGCTCTACCGATAGTGGGATTCTCTGTTCTGCTAATACTTCAGCTTTGAAAGGTATTCTGAAGGGACTTTGACGAGAACTTTGGTTTCAATATCACATCTGTTCCCTGTCCAGGGATGATTCCGCGTCTGATCGAGCCCCAGATGTTGGATTCAGCCTTGACTCGCTTGGTGGTGCTCAATTCCATCTACTTCAAGGGCCTGTGGAAGTCTCGCTTCCAGCTGGAAAACACCAAGATGAGGAATTTTCACTTGGCGGACGGCACGGTCTCCAAAGTGCCCATGATGTCTCAGCTGAATGTTTTCAACATGGGTGAGCCTACTGCCCCATTTTCCACTCCTGTGTCATCTGTGCCATTTTTGACAAAGGTCAGGCTTCTGAGTGTGACTCACTGGGATTTTATTTGCTGAAGGCTGTGATTTTTAATTGCTCCCTGTACTGACCCCCCCACGAGAGGTCTCTGCTTTCTTTAGGGTAGCTTCAGAACTCCATAGCAGACTGTGAATGGAGGTTAGAGCCCTGCATGGGCCTGAAATATCAGCCTGAGTTTTACCTGAATTTGCTGTCGATCTTGCAGACCACCAGTGGAGTCTATAACGTCTGTGTTGACCCGCCAGGTCAGGCCGTCACTCCACAGGGTCTTAAGTTCAAGGTGGTGGAGCTACCGTACCATAGCAACATCAGCATGCTGATTGCCCTGCCCCCTGAGGAGGAGACCTCCCTTTCGGCCATCATCCCCCACGTCAGCACTGCCGCCGTGCAGGGCTGGGTGCGGCTGCTCACTCAGAGGAAGGTTCGGCTGCTGTTGCCCAGGTGAGCGCCGCCCTTGTGGCCCCAGAAGGTCGACAGGCTGCTGTTTTCACAGCATCCTGAACCAGCAGTGAGCACCCATTCAGTGTCAGTGTGCTGTGAATCACGGTGTCACAGCACACTATCTGATAGCTGCTTCGCCTTTGATTTCTGTACAACTACTTCTGCTGTAAAATCACAACGATCTCAGTTTCAGAAAAGCCATTAGATTTTGTCCCCCTTTATCACAAACTCTTGTGATCTTAGCTTCATGCCAGATGTTAAGTTTCCTTCAAGGCACATCTGTAGAGCATAAATCAGCTGGGTCAGCTGTGTGCTGGACCCCTTCCTCATGCCCTGCTTCCAGAAGACAGCCCTGAGGCTGTGACCATCTCCTTCTCCTTGACTCTGTTCCCCTGAAGGTTTTCTGCAGAGGCTGAGATTGACCTGAAAGACTCGCTCTCTGCCTTGGGCATCACCGACATGTTCTCTATGGGCAAAGCCGATTTTAAGCACATAAGTAAGTAACACGTGGAGTCACTGCCCTACAGAGCAGGGTGTTGCCATTTGCACTGGGACATTTACAGGAAGAGTCTGACACTGTTTGTATGCATATGTGACTGACAATTACAGTCAATGACTCATGTATTGTGGCCTGGTGTGATTTTCCTTTTTAACTATTAATTTTTTTGGTTCCTTTTGCAAAACCTACTTCCAAGTGAGGGGAAAAAAAGCTATTTGTGACTGTTCAGTGCCCCCTAGAGGTGACACAGCAAATGTTTATTTATTTACGTGATGTGTTTTGCTTTAAGGTACAGAGCCTCTGCACGTCTCCAAAGCCCTCCAGAAAGCTAAGATCGAGGTCACAGAAGATGGGACTAAAGCTGCTGCTGCAACAAGTAAGGGGATGCCAAGAGGGTGTGGGCTCACCCATAATGCACCTGTGTTAGGGCCCCAGTAGGGGCGGGGTGACCACGCCATAACACTAAAGGCAGACCTTCACCTCTGTGTCGAATTGACGTCATGAGTATGGCGTAGCTGTGGACCACACATGGCAGCCTGTGCCATAGTCCGACGGGCACCTCCCCAGAAATGTAATTATGCATTGACCCGAAGAACGGTGATTGGTCCCCTTGGCAGCATCTGTGGTCTTTATGGGAGTGAAGCCTTCATCCCCAGGTGTGCCGCTATCGCTGACTGACACTGATGTGCTATTGGCGTGACGCTCATCAGCTTTACACAGCTTTACACAGCTTTACACAGCTTTGACTGTGCCAATTTGCCTTTACATTGTGTTTATTCGTATTTTACATGAAAAGTAAATAGTAGCATAGACACTAACTTAATCAGGGAAAACGCAGAATAAATGACGTTTAAGTGCCTTCTTTTTTGGAATTTGGACATTCTCCAAATTTGCCTGTGGTAAGTTTGGAGCGGCAGAAATTCCAGGACTCGATTCATGGATCCTTTGTTAAATGTTTTTTTTTTTTTCTTCCTGTTTCACTTGTGTTATTCAACAAGTGAATATATTGCAGGGTGGAAAGACAATGAGTGGAACATCCAAAATTATGCATCGCCTAGAGTTTTGCTAATGTGCGTCTGTTGCTCAGCAATTACCAGTGCTGAAGTATGAATGCTCCCAACTGCGTAGGTCATAGAGTAGGCTTGACACCAGTCACTGTGATGCACTGGTAGCTGGTGAGCGATGGGGGTGTAACCGGCCTTTGTCATACACAGCTGCAATCTTGCTGGCGAGATCCTCACCCCCGTGGGTCACCGTGGACAGACCGTTCCTCTTCATCATCCGGCACAACCCTACAGGTGCAAAGGCGTGGATCTACACCCTCACACTGCTCACCCCTCATCTTTCCATTCCCATGCTGTATCCCTTAGTTATCGGTGCATGTATTTATGACATGCAAGCACAGGGTGTAAATCATACGCTTTCCTCTTTAGGTACAATTCTCTTCATGGGTCAGATGAACAAGCCGTGAGGGCTTCCCATTGGAGGACACAAGCAGGACGTCTTTCTGAAGCTCCAGTTCTCCAAAGCCAAAAGAGACGCAAAGGACTCGGACGAACATGTCCTGCTCATCTGTCCGTCTGTCTGCGCGCATCATGCGCTGGTCGTTTAATGAGTGGGGACTCATCCCTTGGTGTTTGTTTTAGAGAACCATACCAATGTAGACGTATAAGAAATTATATTCTTAGCCATTCTTCGTGCATGAGCCATTTCCCCCCTCTGCCCCTCGTACTGGGTGAACACAGTTTCCCGGCAGGTTACTCCAATACTGTAATGCTGCTGCTATAAAGTTTATAT
>JABFEA020000039.1:11555945-11566354 GCA_019775915.2 Cyphomyrus plagiostoma | reverse complement strand
ATATAATAAAAAATATTGTTTTCCCCTAAATGTCTTAATGTATTTTCATGGCATTTCAGCACCTTTTAATTTTATAAATACGACCGAAATGACCACCAGTGCAACTTTACGATCAGGCTTTTTTTTTTTTGATTTGCCACCCAAGTTTATATATATATACGGAAATACTTTTTTAAAACCGTGGTTTTGCAGATATGTTCATGTAAAGCCATCTGTTACTGTCGAAGTATTCCTCTGAAGTAGTATTGTGTTAAATCGACAGTTATTTATTGACATTTTTGCCGTTTTATACAACTTTGTTTCCCAATCGTTTCTCTGTCTGTAACAATGCAGTATTTAATAAAGTATTAAACTGGGGAATGGCTGAATGTTTTATTTATGATGATGAGCGGTCATGCATGTGGGTAAACTCACCGGACTGAGTAAACGCTCATTCGGAATATCTGACGGATTAAAATCGAGTAACGTTACTTCAGGCATCAGCGGCGGAGAAACGGAGACCCCTGCCGAAGATGCGGCGGCTGTGCCGATACACAGGAAATGCGCTCCGTCCGCTGCCATAAAGAAGCGCGTTGGTGTTAAGTGGGAACATGTTTTAGTATCTTACCCAGGCGGAGAAGCGCTTTCGGTTTCAGTTTCGGTGCGAAAAGCTGAAGGTTTACCTGCGGCGCGTCCCTGCGCGGCTCCGCTTACCGCTGGTCAGCTGACTGAAAATAGGGAGAGACGGAGAGGAAAAGAGGAAAAAAACGGAACGAAAATAGACATGGCGGCGGAGATCCACTCGAGGCCTCAGAGCTCCAGACCCGTCCTACTAAACAAGATCGAGGGGCACCAGGATGCGGTGAACGCCGCTCTGCTCATACCGAAAGAGGACGGCGTGATCACGGTTAGCGAGGACCGGTAAGCGCCGCTGCTCGTCGCCGGCCCCGCCGCGCTGCGCCTGGACGGCCTCTCGGACTCCCCGGCGCTTCGGCATTCTGCTTTTGGAGACCGGCACCGATCGCAGTTTAAACCGACTTTCGCTCGGTTTGTGTCCGGTCAGGTTCAAGGTTCAACGATTTCAGTTCTTTGTTTGGCTCAGTTTGCCAGCCAGTACTGGCCCCCTTCTGATACTCGATGTAATACTCGCTTACAGTTCATACTAAGTTAGCGAAACGTAACTCCAGTTCCACTTAAGTTTTGTTTTAAAAGTCGTTAAGCTTAATTTTCTGTGCTGCATGATGACCCTGCTGTCTCGTCATACCGACTATTGTCGCTCGATTCCCACGTGGCGCCCTGGGCGGCCGCCTATATCGCCTATAGGCTTGACTGGCTCTGCATGTTAACACTAACGCGGCACGGTTTGTGTCTGCAGCTGTTCGCCGGTCTTCATCCGGCCTGTTGCAGGTCGCCTTCACAATTTCACGTGCACGTAAACCGATAAACACGCCCGCGACTCTCATTGCTTAGTTGGTCCGAACTTTTCCGTCAGCTGTAATGTAGCATTGCTCTCCAGGGGTAGTCCAAAACCCCAGTACTAATATCACCTAGCAAAAGGACACACACAATCGTCAAGGTACTGGAGTCATTTTGTTTTTGAGAAATCTAACAAGTCTTATCCCTGATAGGACCATCCGGGTCTGGCTGAAACGGGACAGTGGGCAGTACTGGCCTAGTATCTACCACACCGTGTCCTGTAAGTCTGATCCTGATGGCTAATGTCTGTCCTTCATTCTATTTTGTGCTTTATTTAAATTAACCTGGTTAGGAATTGAAACCTCTGAAACTGAGTACTTTGAGTACTTTTTAGTATTTGCTGGATGTCAGTGCTAATTTATCTTATTTGGTTCTCGCTATACTGGATAGATGGAAAAATGGTTGGTTTTTCTATCTATGCTTTCTCTATAACCTGTACAGAGTAGCACATTCAGTAAAGCTTCTCTCGTTTGTAGCACCCTGTTCCTCTTTGGAATATCACCATGAGAGCAAACGTGTCTTCGTGGGCCAGGACAACGGTGCTGTTGTGGTAGGAAGCCGTGTCTGACCAGTGCTCAGCTCCACTTCCGGTTTGTCAAAGGCACAGTTTAATGGGCCTTAGGCTCAGAAGTGCTGTGATGAAAGGAGAAATGAAAGCAGGGGTCAGCATTATGCAATCTGGCTAATCGTAGCCTAGATTAGTCCAGGGAAGACCAATGAGAAGTCAGTTAGGGCAGTCAGTGATTTTATATCACTCCAACTTACAGGGAATGACTTGGGGGTTGGTGGCAGGATTGGCACTCCAGACACTGGAAAAAACCTCACACTGGTTCATTTCACTGCTCCTTACACACTGTAATCAGTGCATGCTCCTTACCTCTATGGGTTGTTTGTCAGTACTAAGGTCAGCTTTGCGTAGTCATTAGTCATTAAGGTCATTATTACCTATTTTCAGCCAGATGTCATCGATGCAGATCAGCTCCGCTAATTCTGAGCTGGCCCTTTGATGGTGAATGTAGGTCACACTCCCAGGCCTGTTATGGCATGGTCATCACTCCGTCAGATATAGAATCTGTCTGAGCTGAGCTTGTCGCGATCGTTTGGCCAGTAGAATGAAAGCCACACATTTGTATGATTTTTTTTTAAAACTGTACTTCACAGGAATTTAGCATCTCGGAGGATTTTAACAAGATGAACCATGTGAAAACGTACCCAGGTGGGTGACAGTTTCAGCCCCATCTTCCTCTGGTATTCGGTCTCAGGCTGCTTATGCTGGGCTTGCAGTTGTGCCTCGTCCCATGTGCCCACTAGGGGGCATCTTTCCCCACCGCGGAGGGTCCCTGGGGGTCTGTTTCACTCGTCTCTAAGATCCACATGGTCGTCGGCTGCTCCCCTCCCCATGGGAAGCCTCATCTCCCCATTATTAAGCCGCTGCTTTGTGACCCTCTAAGGCGTGAATGCAGACAGACTGCCCCCCCCAGGCGCTTTTTAGTAATGAGGCTGAATTGTGGAGCTCTGCAGTCTCTTCACCTCCTGAAGGCGATGTCTCTGTGCCCCCCCCCCCCATCTCCCTAACCCTGTGTCCGCGTCCATGTCGGCAGCCCATCAGAACCGTGTATCGGCCATCGTTTTCTCGCTGGAGAGTGACTGGGTCGTCACTGCCGGACACGACAAGTGCATCAGCTGGATGTGCTCACGCAGCGGCGCCATGTTGGGCCGGCACTGCTTCTCAGCCTGGGCCTCCTGCCTGCAGTACCCTTTACTCAGTCACGCCCTCTAGTGGTAGGGGGAATGGCTCATTTTTCCTTTAAACATTAATACCCTTTGGCTGCTCAGCGGGCTGATGTCATTTCCTCCTGGGTCATCAGACCTTTGTGTCGTCAGAGTCCCTGCTGATGGGTTACAGTTTCAGAAACAGGGACAGCCAATCAGACACAAACTGCAGACGTTTGTGTGTTTTCTGCTTAAAAATAGATGGGCTTGGATGTGAGAGGCACTAAGTGCCCTGGTCACCCGGGGGGGGGGGGTGGGTGACTTGAGACCTGTTTTGTCGTGATGTTGAAGCGGTGGAATTCTCCGGAGACCCTTGAGGTATGAATTTATCCAAGCGCGGGGAGAGAATCGTAGCTGTCTCTCCGAAATTCCCCCTCCCGAAAACCATTTTCAGTTCCTCATGAGGCAGATTTTATGCTTTACCGTTTTGCTCAGTGTAAAATTAGTGTATGGTGTTGGCCGCTTATGACTTTTTACTGATTTTAGATGATTTTACTGTTTTTCCTAAAATGTATTCACCTTTTGAGACGACCCCCCATGCCTGAGGAGAGCACCTCTGTCGCGCTTGTGCGCCCGTCCTTTCACCCTGACCGTGCACTCGTTCGGCCCGACCTTAACCAACTGCTCAGATACGACAACGAAACTCAGCACACCTTTGTGGGCGACTATGCTGGGCAGATCAGCCTGCTGAGACTGGAGAGGCAGAAGTGCTCTGTCATCACCACCCTGAAAGGCCACGAGGGTAAGTGGGACTGCAGATTTACAGTGAGGCGTCGGACGGCCCTGCCTCCAGGCTGGCGGTAACACGGGGGAAACGGGAAGCAGGTGTGTGTGTACAGACTGCCCTCTGTGCAGAGTGCTACCCCTCCACCATCAAGCTGTCATCGTGTGTCACACCAAGGGAGCGTGATACAAAGGCACTTCAGTGTCTCCCTTCTGCCTGGGCTGCTGTAGCTGTGGCATAGGAAGGCTGGCATTCAGAAACACTGGCCCCCCCCAGCATCGTTAGCAGGGAGGGGGCTGCTCTCCTCCGGGTGTTAGGGATCCTCTTATTTCTCATGGGGGGGGGGGGGCTCGCGTTGTGACGCTGCTACCTGTGATCGGATCTGTGCCGGGTGGGCTGAGCTGCTGCCCCACAGCACAGCAGCCCCCCCAGGATTGTTCAGGTGGGGTTACTCAGTCACTAACAACCTGCACCACAGCCCTGCATTCTAACCTTTTCCTCAGGGAGCATCGGCGCCCTCTGGTGGGATCCTGTGCAGAGGCTGCTGTTTTCTGGGGCCTCAGACCACAGCATCATCATGTGGGACATCGGGGGGCGGAAAGGCCGCACGCTGCTCCTCCAGGGCCACCAGTAAGGGGCGCCACCACTCTGCTCTGCTGAATAGATGGATAATGAATAATTGTGGCCCCTCCTCTCTGCCCTGTGCCTATGTTTGTCCACTTCGTCCCCAGTGAACGCGTGCAGGCCCTTTGCTACCTGCAGCTGACTCGGCAGCTCCTGTCCTGCTCGGCCGACGGAGGGATCACCGTCTGGAACATGGACACGCCCCGGGAGGAGGTGAGGTGCCCGCCGGCTCATGTCACATTCCCTTCGTTTCCTTGGTTACTGGCCTGACCGGCTGTAATATCTCACCCTATTGGCGATGGTGTTTGCGTTCTTCCATTTGTTAGCTTCCACAAAAAGTCATGCTGTGTGCATGGGGTATTAATTTAGCTTAGAACCCCCCCCCCCCCCCAGGCCCCGCAATGGGAGGATTCTGACTCTTGTCAAAAGTGT
Organism: Cyphomyrus plagiostoma; assembly: GCA_019775915.2. NCBI lineage: Eukaryota > Metazoa > Chordata > Actinopteri > Osteoglossiformes > Mormyridae > Cyphomyrus > Cyphomyrus plagiostoma. Next base: position 11,561,346 of record JABFEA020000039.1, on the reverse strand, counting down.
GAGCAACCCTTCTTCTGGAACCTGAAGCAGATGTGGGATACTAAGACCCTGGGACTGCGGCAGGTGAGGAGAGGCCTGGCCTCCTTGTGCTCTAAGGTTTAAACTTCATTAGCGGCAATATCACCCCCTAGTGGCATTTAGAGGTTACAAGCTATATAGTGGAAGTGGTGATTAGACACTTGTACCACATCCAGGCCAACATGCTAATAACGGCATTGCAGGGGATACCACAATGTATTCATCTGGCCAAGATCTCAACCCTCCCTCTCAACTCTGACCATTGGCCTATGCCTTGCTGCTTCCTCAGCACCACTGCAGGAAGTGCGGGAAGGCTGTGTGTGGGAAATGCAGCTCCAAGCGCTCCAGCTACCCCATCATGGGTTTCGAGTTCCAAGTGCGGGTCTGCGACCCATGCTATGAGTCCATCCGAGACGAGGAGTGAGTGTGCCTGTGTGTTCGACATCATGAATGTGTTTGGTGACATCATGAATGTGTTTGGTGACATCATGAATGTGTTTGGTGACATCATGACCTCCATTCTCCAGCCGGACTCCCCTGGCCACCTTCCACGAGGGGAAGCACAACATTGCACAGATGGACATGGACCCATCGCGGGGCCTGATGGTGACTTGCGGTAGTGACCGTGTGGTCAAGGTGAGTCTCATAGACCTGGCTAAGCTGGTGTCTAAGGGCCACGTGCTGCTGGGCTTGCTGAGCCCCTGCTGTCATTCTCTTCTCTCTCCTGTACTTTGCCCAGATCTGGGACATGAGCCAGGTGGTGGGGTGCAGCACAGCGGCAGGCTTCACCCCGCGCTGAGTGACGCCCCCCCTCACCCCCGCCCTGTCTACTTTCTGCCAGACCTGTCCAGCTGACAGACGTCCATCTCGGATTAGTGACACCCCCCTCACCTGCTTGCACCCCCATCAAACACACTACATTAACACTCCCGAGTGACACCAAACACGTGTACGTCCACTATACAGGAGCTTCTCTGAGCAAGATGGCCTGTGATGCACCCAGTCCAAACATGGCTGGCTCAGCCCCAGTTTATGCACCTTATCGTCCTGTAGCCATTTTGACCTGACCTCCACCACCCTGCCTGCACCTCCTCCCACTCTCACCTCCCATCTGCCCTGCCCTTCGGACAGTGGAGCGTAAATATATATGTTTTTCCTTCTTTTTTTTTTTTTTTTTTTGTTAAACCCTTGAGAATTTGAAGCACAAGTTTATAGTTTTGTGGGGTTGGGGGGGCTGCCAGCCAGCTGAAGGGGGCGCTGTCGTGTTTGGACGAGGTGTTCAGGAGCCTCGTAAAAGCATGTTTTGAAGCGGTGGGAGGACATGGGGGCAGTCACTGGGGACCCCCCATGAGACTGCAAAAGACCTCGTCTCTTACGCATTCAGCCCTTGTAGTGAAGAACTTCTGCTGGTCTCTCCTCCCTGTCTGACCTCCTGTTCCTTTATCTCTGTGCAAAGCTTATAAATTCCTTCACTAGATGGCCTTAAAGTTCTCTGTGTAACGCATTGGTTGCCTCAGGGGAACCAGTCACTGGTGGCGGAGGCTGACGCAGCCGCGGAGATGCCTGTCAGCCCAGCTGGCCTCTCCATGCTGCGTCCCGGTTTACTGTGTGACCAGAGTCAGTTCAGTGTTCTCTACTGGTAGTGATTTGAGTATATTTATATACAGTTGAGAAATGAAACATTCAGCATCTTCAGTGCTGAATTTAAGGGGCTTTTATTAGATTGCGTCGTAGAGTAGATAGATTTCTATCTCTGGGCGCAAATGAAGTGAAAATAAAACGCACTGTAATATCAACTGCATTTTGATGTCCTTACATCTGTCTCAAAGCCTGTGGGTTTGCATGTAAACTGGGCAGTGTGGCGAAAAAGACGCACTGTGGTCAAGCAGGGTCTCGAGCAGAAAAGGCAAACCATTCCACTGACCACAGGCTGCAGGCTCTACTTTTCAGTGTTTCCACTGTTTATGTTGTGTTTTAGCCGTCTTCATCAATGCCTGCATGTAATTGGTTGCTGTCAGTGTTCCCACAGTCTTATGTTGTATTTTAGCTGTCTGCATCAACGCCTGCATGGATTTCTCTTGGCCTGAATAACATGTAAGGGTTATTTTCCCTATGTTTTTGACACTGCTTTTGCAAGCTTGCAGTATTGTGTTGTTAAGGACCATTTTACTGGCACACTGTAAGAAAAACTGCTAATTTTGTGGTCGGATCACTAAAATGCTATCTAAGTATGATTATCCATTTCTCATGTTTGTTCCAGTAACTTCCGTGTATATGGAGCCCTGTAGCCTGTATTTACTATGGTATATTGAGTTGTCCCTCCTGGGTATTGATGCAGCAGGCAAAGTTGAAAGTTTGAAGACAATCCTAGAGCAGCACCTGGAAATGAGGCCCGTTATACACCAGTTGATGGTCAAGTCCACTTTTACCAACATTTCCGGTACTTTGTATCTTTTTAGAAAAATGACGGCACTTCTGAATAGTTCTCATTTCTATGTTGTTGGTGTAAATTGCAATGCCATTGTCCACCGGTAGGTGTGCACTTGTGCTGGAAAAGGGGCAGTGTGCTGTTTTGATACTTGATGTATGTGCCAGTTGTTAGGTTCGAAAATGTTGAGTTCAAAATAATCTCTAGTAACTTCCTTCTGATTTAAGCCACAGCTTGGTTGTATATGTTTTTATTATTACTATAAAGAGTAATAAGTAAGAGAAATTATTGAATTACTTAAGACTGTGTCGTTTGTTTACTTTTGGAGTTAACCCACCACCACAACTGCCTTTAATGGCCACTTTACTTCACTTCCACCCCCCACCAAGGACGGTGCAGTTGGGGCTGCTTCCAGGGACCGTCACCTTGTAACATACCAGCTGTGACATACATTGTGAATCAGCAGCAGCTACGTCCTGCACACCAGCCCTTGCAGTTACCATGCTGTTGTGTCGAGTCTGTATTTTAAAAGTGGACAGACCTGCCAGTTTGTGTTGAAGCCCTGCAGTGAAAGGATGGTGTGGATTATGGAAGCTCAATAAAGTTATACTTATTAAAACCAAAAGTGTTGTTTGCGACGGTCCCTTTCCTAAGAAAAGGCACTACGTTTAAGGCAAGTCACATCAGTCAATGTTTGAATTTAATTTCAATTGAATATATTCCACGCAAGTAGTGACAGCACACAGTGATACAGGTTCTCAGGCACACCATAGTTATGGCACAACATGTCCTTTAGAAACACTTGTAGATCATTAAAATGCTTTTTGCACACATTTAGTAACACTGTTAATATGAAAACATGCCCTGGGTGATGACCATCACTTGCACATTCACTGTCCTGCCAAAATCACATCATGGAGTCCAGCTTTCTGAAAATGCTGTCTCTAGCTTGTTTTGCCTGCAGTGCCTGATGGGAAACTCTCATTCAGCACTGGCTGACTTTCAGGTGTAACACTGAGACAGTGCAAGCTGCCGTGAGGAGAGACCTGCTGTGCCCTTCACAGCCAGAAATCACCCTCCGATTTTGGTTTCATTCTGAAGAACAATCCTCTAGCTGCATCCCCAACACGAATCAGGCCGTCATAAAGAAAAGCTGTGTCTCTCAGCCTTAAAGCTGCCGGGATTTACTCTTTGATCAGACACCTCCTCTACACCTTCTCTATAAACACTGACAGCATCGTGGCCATGCTGCTTTTCTGCACTGTGGTCTTCGGTTAGTAACAGTAAAGATCACACTGGAGATACGCCTAGTCTTCCAGCCCTCTCAAGGTTACACACTAAGGGATAAAAATGATTTAAACATTTGTTAGGAAATAACCCAATGAGATTTTACTGTGGCTGCTATGCTCTGTGGCTGCAGAAAGGCATCTTTAGTCCTGGGTTCGCAGGTCAAGCGGAGGATCCAGCAACTCAGTGGGGCTGGAAGGATTTGGCGAGCTCCTCCAGCAGAGTCATGAACCTCTCCTTCTGCTCCAGCGAGCTGTGGGTCCAAGCCAGAGGCAAGTGGGTCGGGATCACCTTGCGGTCTGGAACAGACGTATCCTATCAGGCATGGGGGCCATTTCTGCACAAGACTGCGTCGTTACTGCGACTGACCCTTATTGACTGCTTAGCAAGAATTGGGATACAGACGCTCGAAAATGTAAGTTGCTTTAATTCTGGGCTCCTCTGTAACTCCCTGATGGTGCGGTAGTGTCCCCCCCCGTCAGAAGTGACCGTATTGAGGCCTGTCTGTTTCAGGCACGGGCTGGAGAATGAGCTCATGGTGCGTGAGACTGAGCGGTACTGGGCTCACTGGCACCGTCTGTCACTGAGCGAGTCAGGCTCCAGCTGCAGTGGACCTGCGCCAGGCCCGGCCGTGTCCACCGCCCCCCCTCACCACCACCCTCCACTTACACCCCCCCAACTGTTATGGCCTCTTTCAACAGCACTTAATTCTCTGAGTGGTGCGGCCGGTTCTGTGTTGCTCAGATGGGACCGTGTTGAGGGAATGTGGGGCTCAGAGGCAGCCAATATTCCACGGCCACAGTAGAAGCTGGAGGGCAGACAATCGTAGGCATTATTACGGTGACTTGGCCGTGGAGTGATATGGAGCCAGGCCTAAAACAGCACAGGCACATGACTGCCCCCGTCACGGTGCTGCCATGCCCCCCGTTAATTAAATGAATGTCACCCCTCCTGGCTCTTATGTCCGGCCTCCAAAGGCATTCGGCCGTTTCATCCCTTATCCGGTAAGTCCTGAAACACTAGCCCGTGCTCTTTTAAACATGAAAAAGGCCCCCACCCTGAAAGAAGAGGCCGGCAGGCTTGGTGGCCGCGGGGGCCTCGGACACGGCCAGCCACACCACAGTGTCAGCTCCCTGCTCCGGGCTCCGCAGCTTGTTCCGCATGGATCGATGGAAATCCGGCAAGGCTTCAGCCACTGCTGTCAGGGGACACCAGAAGAGGCATGGTTACACAGAACCACTAGTGTTGGACCGGGCCAGACCGGGCCGCAACTCGATCATCGTTTCCGTGAAGGAGAGGCTAAAGAGCACATGGTTCCTTGTACAAATAAGGCCATAGAAATCTAAAGCCCCCCCCCCCCCAAAGAAAATAAAAAATGAGTGCCCAGGCTGTGCGTGTTGGTACCTGGGGTATCTACCCAGCCAGGGTGCATGACAGAGAAGTGGATGCTAGGGTGGGTCTTAGTCAGCTGCTCCGTCATCACTGCCACCTGCCTCTGGGGAGGAAATGATGGGAGAGCTTCATCAGAGGGGGGGGTCACCTACGCGTGGAGATGACAGGAGATGGCAGGGCTCCTGCTCCCAAACTCAAGGTGATGAGGAGATGGCAGGGCTCCTGCTCCCAAACTCAAGGTGATGAGGAGATGGCAGGGCTCCTGCTCCCAAACTC
>JABFEA020000039.1:11477864-11498464 GCA_019775915.2 Cyphomyrus plagiostoma | reverse complement strand
CCCTTATTCTTACAACCCTTTTCACTGGGGTTACGTATTGTACCATCACAAACGTTTAGCCCCTCTTGTGTGGGGCCAAAGCTCTACGACCCCCCCCCCCCCCACTGTACAGAAGACTGTCATCAAGTTCAATACTCTCATCACCAGCAAAAAAAAGACTCTTGTGGGAAATTTGATGTTTCTTGTAAATAACTCAATCATGCAAAATAAACAGTTCTAAGAAGGAAGAGTCCAAGACCAGTACCAAAACAGAACACTTAAAGACCCAGAGGACTTCCACGAGAACGGTGACAGGCAGAACGGCCAAGATGGGGGGGGGGCACACCGGGCCGGCATGAGATGTGATGTGAACGTTTGGTGACGTTTTTTTAAACAAGGTCCAGTCCATGTCCTCAGAGCAGCAGCACACACAGCTGGGGCCATTGGGCCATGCAGCCGGGCCTGGAGGTGAAGATGAGGAACCGGCCGCGAGAGCATTCTGAGAACAGCCGGCGGGGGGGGGGGGCTAATCTGACACAGATGTGTCCCTCGCTCTCTGCCGCATCCTTGTTCACATGACCCGAAGAAGGCCCCCCCACCCCCAAGCACAGAAATACCTCGAACCACTCTGCCTCATCAGCTTTAGGGAAAAAGAGGCCTTGGAGATTTGTGGAGGCAAAGCGTGTCTAAAGCTCATGAAATGTCTCACTTGGCTGTCAGACAGAGTTAGTGTAGAAAGAGCCCCTGATGTAGCGCAGATGTTCAGCCCCCCATCCACATGGGGCATCTTATCTGACTGGCTTAAGGTGGAAGGACAGACTGACGGACGGACAGACAGACATGAGCACATACACACACATGCACACCTACACAGTCATACAAACAGACATACACACGGGATGTGTGTGTGCACACGCATGTGTCTGTCTGTCCGCGTGCATGAGCATATCCCATGTGTCTGTGTGTGTGTGCATCCATGCATACACACACAGACAGACAGAGACACACGCGCACATACTCATACAGACACACGGGATATGCTCATGCACGCGGACAGACAGACACATGCGTGTGCACACACACACACACACACACACACACACACACACGGCATCACCACGAAATGCAGACAGCTGTCCTCACTGTTCTCCGGTCTGGCTCCCAGCTCCTGCACGGACACCATGCTGTGAACACACACACCCTCTGGAGGGCGGGACCAAGCGCTGGGCTTGCAGTCCACGACAATGATCTGCTGGAGTCTGGGAACCTCTGGCAGGATGGCCTGGAGGAGGAGAGGTTCCAGTCAGGATAAACCAGAGAGACACTCAGCAGGATGTGGAGCCAGGGTACGTCTCATTCGGGACACTAGGGCGTCTTTGGGGTTTCTCCAGTGTCCTCGTACAGCCTTCGCTCGCATAGCCCAGGGTATCAGGCCTACCATGAGTCGAGCTTGAAGTAGATCTCTGCTGGTGATGATGTGGGTGACCTCCGTCTCGTTGAGCCCATGAGCGATGGCTGGACCCCCCAGGGTGGAATACAAGGTGACCACTATGCAGAGAGATCGAGCAGTATCATTATGAGCACTGGACCTGGTATAAGCTCCAAAAGGCACACTGCAGACTGCAAACGAGGTAAAGAGCCAGGCTTTGCACTCACTCCAAATGAAATGTGAGGTGACAAAACTAGAAATGATTGATTGGGGTGCATGAGGTTTTGGTTAAACGGCCTTATTAACAAACACAGTACTATCAATTTTCACTGGCGAGCTCACCCAGGGTAAATTAAAGACGGCATGACATTTTGTGGTCTAGAAGTTGACGTCAGTGTCTGTGCTTGGTTAGAGAACATGGGCTGAGCCCAGATGGGCGTCGGCCAAGCAGACCCACAAACTGAAGCAAGCATACATCACTGTGCATCGGCCTGGACGAGGACTCAGCTATAACAGGAACTGCCTGACAGCATTTGGGGTGTAGCAGAAGCAGAGGCCACAGACTGTCGATCAGCTCTGTTACTGGCATTGTTAGAGAGCGACCCCTCTCTGCCAGACGGCCTCTGACAGCATGGCGCATGCCGCATGGCGCATGCCGTATGGATGGTAATGCAATGTCTCAACCAGAACTCCCATGATGAGAAAATGCTGCAATGAAGACAGCGGACCGACAGTCAGGTACATCCCAGGAAAATGTCCCCTCTTCTCATTGTCCTCCATAACCAATCTTAAAGGAACGACACCTTCCTTTGGCAGCCTCTAACCAAAGTCTGTTTTCAGTAAAATCTGCAAAAGGGGGGGGTGAAATAGGAAAAATGGTTTGCGGGCAAAGTCAGCTCAGTTTTGCTAAGAATGATGTGATAAGCGCAAATCACCACGGAGGCCTGCAAATGCCAGCTGTCCCGGGTTCGAGGTGTGAGGGGAGGTCAAATCGCTCGTTCCCACGAGCTCTCCCGCCCCTTCCAGCCTGGTTACTGCTATTGTGTGTCATTCTGATAAAGACAGGAAATGAAATACTTCCAGTCAGACTGCATCATGGCCGCTATTACCTTGGAGAACGTGCCGATATGGGGCAAAGTAAGGGTGACGCTGGAAGACCAGCTAGAAAAGTGAATGCAACCTTTCTGGGTCTAAGGTGAAGAAAGCATTGGCGTGAGATATAACATGGCATACAGAAGATCCCGGAGCCAGTCTCAGCAGACTGACTGACCATAAACATGCATTTGCCAGGATGTAAGGGGGGTGGGGCAGCTGAAAGCCGAACTCTGACAGACGCGGGCGGCAGAAGCCTCTTGGGACCCCAGGCAAACAGACTGCCCTTTTCCATGTGCAGGACTCAGAGAGTCCCCCAGTCACATCCTGTTCTAATAGGTCCCTTTAGAATGAGATCACAACCCCATGGCCAGCCTGTGGGGAGTAAACACAGCACGGCCCGGCGCATGTCCACAGGACAGAGACACGGACGAGCCGTCTGACAGGGTCTCAACACGCCTCTATTCATCAGCTATCCTGTCTTTGGTGGTCAGCAATTATGAACCATTCTTGGACCCCTTGGCTAGACCGGCACCAGCTCAAACCTACACAGCAATTCACCTGAACACTTCATGTCCCAGACAGTCAGAGAGGTGATGTCACCCCCAGCAAAGTGACCCTGATGATGGGGTATGGGGGGTGAAAGCATAGCCACCATTTTAACTGCGGCAGACGCCCATAAAGATACACCGAGGCCAGAATCATTCAAAACAAGAGGCTCCTACAAAAATCACATCACATGCCGTTGGCTTTTCTTCCAATCAGTCAGCAGGGGGTGCCGTCTCATTCGACCTCCCTGGAGAAGCAGCCTAAAGCCACCTGAGATCACAACAGGTGCATCCCACTGCTGCGATAAGCGTCTCGGGATGGGGGTGCCCAACAGCAGCGATGGACCCCCTACAAAACCCCCGCATGTAGCCTGGAGGGTGGGGGGACGGGACAGCGCTGACATCTCAGTAGCTGAGAGATAAGGATGAGGAATTCCAAACATACCAAAGAAGTGGAGGGAAAGACGAGGAAGGGTGACGAGTGGGACGCTTACATAAGAGCGTGACGGCGGCCATGTGGCCAGGACACGCTGACCCCACTTCCATTGCATTTCCCCTAGGTATCACCACCCCCCCGCAGTATCCTGCTGTCATGTGATCTTCCTAACACACCCGCGGTCACTCTGCCCATTCACAGATGGCAGGGGAATGCAAGCCCCCCCCCCCAAAAACCCTCACCCTGTATGGAATACGAGGGACGTGGGACAACAGGCTGGATGCTGGGGGGGGTCCTCATGATTTATGAGATGTTGTCCTCGTGGACACCGTGAGTGTGAACATTACTGCAATAACCAGGTCATGCCACGTGCCAACAGTGTATGACAGCCCCGTCCGTCTCCCCTTCCCCGTCGTCTGTGATTGGCTAGATGCTGTGATGTCACATGGCTGACCAGAGCCCCAGGAAAGGGGCTGTTTTGAAAAAATTCTTTCAGTAAATACTGTCAAATAAAATTGGAAAAGAAATCCAACAGTTCATCCTGGGACATCCTGAGCCAGAGTGAAAGAATGATCTATGATTTATGATCTACAGCCCTCTATATCCCATTCCAGCTAGCCACACTTCAGCATTTTAAAATAAACACATTTTTAATTAATCAAAATGATATTTTTCAGTTTTACCAGAGGACCATGTGACATGCGACCACCCTGGCTTTATGCTCCCACACCAGCATCAGGGTCAGAGCTGGACTTACAAGGGAAGTTGTGCATGAAGCAGGCTTGTGCGGCAATGAACCATTCTGCCCGTGTTTCACAGAAGATGGCGATGTTTTTCTGGGGCTTCTGGCCAAGAGCCGCCAGGCCTCTGCCGAATTGGGCCGCGGCCTCGAAAACTTCTGTAAAGGTCAGCCATATGTAGTTTCCCAGGATCACCTGCAGGGGGCGAAAGAGCGTGGAGTAAAGTAGCAAAATATGTCACCCAGTGTTTTAATGGCCCTGAAGAGCAGGGAAGAAGTCAGGAGAAATAAACACAAACACAGGGAGACCAAGCAAGACTCAAATCCATAGCCTCATTAAAAACAGAATTTCCATTAGGAGGAGGGGAGGAGAGGAGAGAGGCTCAGCCACTGTGAACACCGGCATGCATGTGCAGAGCATGCTGCGTGCCACCGGCTCTCACAGGGCCTTACTGCATTTTTTTTTTACTGTGTTCGTCACCCATTGCATTTAACTCCTGCTTACATTCACGATAAAAGGCGAGACACTGCCCTCTAGTCCACAATTAGTGTTACTGCAACAAATAGCAAGGGTTACTCATTTGATTCCTCTAGGCTAAATCAGGCCGCAAAAAATCATACATTAATTATTCATTTTTATTACTGCAATGGCTTATTTTACAAATGTGGTTTAAAGGTCCATTTGAAGCTGTGCCTACTGGCTATAACGTGAAGAACAGTCACTTGGCTCTTATGCTCTAACTAAACTTGTACAATATTTTCTGGCTCTCACTGGCTACAGTGAACATTACATCCAACTGTACTGCCCAATCTCCCACATCTGGCCGCACTGAGGCCTCGCACCCAAGACACTGACACCTCCACCTGTGGCTCTCTGGCTCCCCCTACCTTAGTTACCTCCTTCATTAATTACTGTCTTGGGATGATGAAGTACATGAGACAGCAGAAACCTAAGCAACACTCTGTCATCTAAAATTCCAATAAAGGGATCTTTGTTGTCACATCCCTCATCACAGGGCTGCACTTTTAGTAGTAAAAGCAAAAGAAAAAAAAACAAAACTGATCTTGATTCACATGTGATCTCATTTCTAAATTACAAGGGTTCTTCTGCATTGTATTACATTCGATGGATCAAAACAAGCACTTCTACTTTCCCCAGAGTCTCAAGCATCCCATAATTCTGCATTCTCTTTAAAAAGTGCTTTTCCACTGCACCAGGTACCTTACTTTTGATACTCCAAGAAAGTACCAAAAGTACAGTACTTCAAGGTGCTGGTTTCCACAGGTGTATAAACTGGTACCTGCGCCGAATGACATCACAACATGATGCAGGGTATTTTGTACTGAATTTGAAAATGGCTGTGCATTACAGAGCTGGACAATGTGCAATATTAATTCATCGCATGTTATGCACATACAATTCGCACATCGCTAGTCAGCTAGATTAAAATCAGGTTTTTCTTACCTTCAATTCTGTATGAACATTAAAGCGCAGTGACTTTAGCTTTCGTTAAAACATTTTTACTGTGACAGGAAAAAAAAAACTTTTTTTTTAATCATAATTATTCATTTTCATGATTATCTAGCATGTGTTTAAGAATCACTTTATAGTTTACAGGGACGCTGCTTTTGCATGAACGCTGCATGCGTTCTAAGGCGATAATGATCATTGTCATCCTTGCTGTTTAAATCACTTCTAGGGGGGTTTGTAGGAAATTTATGTTGAACTACTTTTTTGTTTCAAAAATACCCCAATATTCATTACATTTACGCTATCCTGGTCTCTGGTTCCTCCGACCAGGTCACTTCGGCGCCCGAGTCACTTCATCTGTCCACACATTTATTATTAGTATATTTATCATTACTTTTTTTTTTAACTTGTTTATTTTTGTTTTCTGAGTTCGCAACTGTTTTCAAGACGGCGGTTGTATTGCTTTTCATGGGCAGGCTATTTGCATAACCGATCAACAAAGAAAGCGGTTCAAGTTCCTCTCCAAAGAACAGAAGTACTAAAAAAATACCCCACTGGCACATTTGTTATGGCCGTTCTGGTTACCCAACTGAATGACCAACTGAGAGCTTCCTGTTGGTTGTCAGAAGTTGATATGCAGGTCGTGCATCTACCAAATGTTTGGCACAATCATGTTTTGTTATGTTTCCTTTTGCAGATTAGTGAATGTAATAAATGTTTAAATTTGAGGATAAAAAAACATTACAGAGAATCCTGATCTCAATTCTAAGCAAAAAAAAAAAAACACGATTCACGTTTTTCCCAGAATCGTGCAGCCCTACTTCACAATGACCATCATGAAGGTGCTCACCTTCTTGAAGACCTTTCCATTAGGCTGCAGCTCGTCCTCCTCACTGAGGACGTCCCGGGTGCCTAGGAAGTCTCGGTTGGGGAAGCGCTGCATGGCGTGCTCGAACACCGTGTCCAGGGTGTCGCGGCCAGGGTGCAAGCCTGTGGCCAGGCGCTGCAGGCTGCCAGGCGTCCGGTACGGACCGCCCGGATGCCCGCTCACAGGCAGTGCCCGGACGCGCCGGGCACGCTCCTGCTTAGCTCCTGTGCCTGACAGCAGGTACCAGGGCAAGAAGGTGATGACGGAGTAGACCCACACGACAGAGCGGAAGACCTGCAGCAGAAAGGGGTTTATGTCCTCTCTCAGCTTCATTCTCGTCTCTGTCACCCTTAGCTGAGACGGAAAAAAAACCCAAGTCCTAAGGTCACTGTATCTTCCCCTTTATTTCTTTTGTGGGGTGGGATGTCAGGTGTAGGCACCCCCTGCTGGCAGCTTCTTACAGAAGGGCCACTTCAAGTAGGACTCTTCAGTCCTGGAAGATGAAAGAAGCAGCTTATTATAAGGGTCAGAGGGTGAGTGCGACTGCATGCTGTGAATTCAGCTGTTCAGGAAGACCACAATGGACATGAAGGGAGAGTAAAACAACACACCAAATGCACGGGAGGAGCGGAGAGGCAGACAGACGCTGTCACAAAGAGATGCAATGCAATGCTCCCTGGGGCAACTGCCCAGCTCCTAATGCCATGCCAGACCCTCACCCACCCAACGCACTGGGCAGGACGCCACTTGGATACCCGATATGGGTATTAATATAAGCAGCTCACTAATGTGTATGTACAGGAGAAGCACGTTTTGGGGCCAAAGCACAGTGCAGCCAACATACAGCAGGACTAGGACAGATGGGGCTAAGGGCCTTGCCCAAGGTGATATGACGACTCAAACTGGAACCCACAGCAGGCATGGGCACATCGCCTGGACCAGCTGAGCTCCACACTGCCTGGGACATTGGGGAGGAGGGCGTGTTCCCTTAAGACAGTGCTCTGCAGAAGCCTGTCAGCTCACTGCACAAGAGAAATGAGATTTTATTTTAGGTATTTATGACCAGCTTTCCGAGCTGATGAGCCCTCCTTCATTCTGAAGCCGCAACACACTGCCCTGCAGGACAATGCGAAAGCATGGCATCCGTCTCAAGGAGACAAAACAAAGGCAAACAGCCGCATCACACTACTACAACATCCCCCTGCAGAGGTGCAAAGGTCAGCAGTAATTAAGCACAAATTGAGACCCTGATAAAATGTCACATGGAGAAGGTCCATCCTTAAGGGTGAGGATCACAAGGGGCTGGAGCCTATTCCAGGCACACAGGGCAAGACAGACCTTTGCCACAGCAGTGGAAACATACAGGGGAGCACACATCCACAAAGAATCCTAATCTGTTGCTTAGGATGCCCTTGTGCCCACTGCTTCCGAGATAGGCTCCGGACCCCCGCGACCCAATAGGATAAGCGGGTTGGACGATGGATGGATGAAAGTAAATAAAGTATTAATTCTGCTGTAAAGTAAGCAGATGCCAAGAAGGGTGGGGCAAATGGGCCAAGGCCACCCGCAGGTGACCGATTGTTCTGTATAAGGAATAAGGGTCAGGACCCGTCACACGCCAACACCCCATGCAGATGGCAGTAGGCATCTCCATGTCAAGGGGTGGGACTGATTTCCTCACACACACTTCCACAATAGAGTTGAGGTCTCTGACCTGCAGAAAAAGCACGGAAGCCAACAGTGTGTCAGACTGAGACGTGTCGCTCCCCCAGCACTAATGCCTGACAGACCATGTGACCACTCAGGTCGGCCCTCATTGGAGCAGGTTACCAGGGACACCTCGCTGCAGCTCCTTCTCAATAGTCAACCAATGAGCGCCAGCATATACCATCACCCTGGGGAAGCCGTTTCTGCTGACCCAAGCCTGGCCCAGGGCCGACAGCGTAGCGGTCGATGGCGAATCTGACCCCAAGTGTCACTTCTCAAATGGCAGGTACAGTCCAATAATGGTAATGGGGGGGGCGCATTCCCTCAAGGCAAATCTGAGACACCCTTGGCCACCAGGCTGCAGCTCGTGCCCGCTGCTGCAGTCTCTCTGCAGCATTCTGGGATGCTAATGCAAACTTTCTTTCAGCCCCCCCCCATCCCCCCCATGGTTGTCACGGAGACACAGACAAGCACTGCAGGCCTGATGCTGAAACAGCTGATCCGGTTCCTTCATGTTACTGTTCGTTAGTGCCATAATAAGTGCTCTGTTCTCAGCAGCATAAGCAGCCGTTGGAGTGCTGGCCTGGCTCCCCCTTGAGCCCAGGGCCTATTTTAAGATGTTTCTGCAGCACTGGGGTCGAGTGCCAGGGAAGAAGCTGTCCCAGCGATGCTGAAGCGGCTTGTGCAGTCCGGGGGGACGATTCCTATTCCCACATTCCTGCATTTAAGGAAGCATCATGGCGAGGCGGCTGTCTCCAGCGGCCCCACCACCCTCCCACCGGCACCAGACATCCGAGATTGGCTAAAATTAGGAGGGGGGGGGGGCAGCTTGATGACCCACCAGAAGGTGAATTGCTTAAGGAAACAGGGCTGATGCATACACATTAAAAAAGCATCCATGCAGCTGGAAAACCTCTGCCAACGATGGGGCAAAGTGAAGCAGGATCCCTCCTCCACGTGGTCAGAATATGGCTGGAGAGGCAGCTGCAGCAATCAGAGAGTGGTCCCACAGTGTGTGTGCTCAGCCTGATGATGCCTAATATGTACATTACAGAAAAGAATCGAAACTGGCCACGCACACAAACCTCGCATTCCAAATGAGATTAACACGAACCTAACGTAAGAAATGATGCGTCTTATTGTGAACTGTGACAACTTCTCCCCCATCGGCGCTCTCTCTGTCTCTCTCTAATTTTCATTTTTTATTTCGTAAATAAGTACAGCAGACTGCTTTAAAGAATATTTATCAAGCCCCATACGTTTATGTTGCTCATAAACGCATAGGGACAACACAGCACCAGCCAACATCCGCACATCGGTCCAAAGTGCGCTCATCTCCTTAACAGACACCCGCATGTGCAGCTTCATGGAGAAAACAAGCCGGGCGACCCCTGCATGAGCACTGGCTTGCGGTATACGGGACCACCAAGCGGTGCCGCGCTCCCTCTATGAAAGGCGGTGACATCGACACAGAAGCAGCCGGATCACTGTCCGCAAGTATCCGGCATTAACATGTAAGACCAAGGTAGGGAAGACAGATGCGCGAGCCATTATGTGGACTCATGAAGCGGCATGTGGGAAAGCGGACCGGCCAGAACAGGCAACGGCAAACACGGGCTAGGGGAAGTGGCGAGGGCCGTTTTCGCCCAAAGGCGAGGATGCTGCCCGGCGCCCGCAAACGTCATCCACTCGCACCCCAGCCACAGCTCAGAAATATTGTACTCACCTGCTTTTAAATCGCTGTCATGCGCCGTCGGGTGTTTATAGAAGCCCGCATAAAATGCCGGGTTACCGCGAGTGTTTCTAATCCTACGCAGAGCTGCAGCCTAGTAACCCTCCACCGGCGATACGTGCGACAACAGCCTCGCTCCTTACTGGAAGTGACGCCGCTCGCCGCTCGCCAGACCACCATTGGACGCGAGAGATGGCGCGTGCAGTGGGCGGGGTTCGCGACAGGATTTCGAACAAGCCCCAAGCTGCAGCCTGAGGTCACTGGTGTCGGGGGCGTGCTTCGCCGCTGTTTGCAAACACGACTTGGAGGTTAGAAAGGAACAGAGAAAGCAGTATCACGTCAGAGAATGAATGAATGAATGAATTCTGTTCAGACTGTTCCTGTCGGTTACTCTGAATAGTTCATGTGTTTTATATATCTTAGTGCACGCATATACATCCCTCCTACTAACTACCAAATGCACACATCTATCATCGACATAGGTACCTATGTAAATAGAGGTAGAACGTAGCTGGATATCACAGTTGGAAGACTTAATATTAGGTTTACCACATTTCTGTTCAGAAGGGATCACAGCCAAGGGCTGTATCAGCCCAAATAAATAAATGAATACCCAATGAATAGTATAACTCTGGGTTGAGCATGAAGAACTGGGGTCTCCACCCATTTAACTAGCTCCAGGGGGTTGTAATGGGTGGTTTTGATTATTTTAATGTACCCAATAAAAATGAAGCGAGACGCACACAAAGAACTTATATTCCATTACAGTACTGACAGTATACTGACTGAAGTATAGTTTCAGTTCCTTTATTTGTAAACCGTATCTAGATGAAAACACAAGGAGAGCAATTAAACATTGTGCTCCATGTTTACTGGGTGTTAGGGATCTGGCGTATTTCTGCCATGTTTTGTGCTGCAGGAGCTAGTTCTGTGATTCAATGGGTTGTAGTTTCCAGCTTAGGTACCCTGAGCAGATACCGTGTAGGTAAATTTATTTAAATTGAAAGGTGATTTAGTGTAAAAGCTCCATTTAAGCAGTTAAATTATGTATGTAAGGGAATAAAGCACAGCCGTCATTTTTGAAATTCATTATATATAATATGCCTCAGTTGTAATATTGAATTAGTATTAAATGAATATGATACTCAGTTACATGCCAGTTCACGTCAAATGTGGAGCAAAATGATGAAACGTATTTTCAGATCTCATTAAACTCAAACAAGAAGGTATATTTTCATAAGGACAACAAAACATTCTGTGAAGATGGATACAAATCTCCCACATTAGCAAAAATAAGTATTTTTAATAACAGCGCATGAATTACGAATATAACAAACAGATATGATGGTATATTGCACTTGGAAAGTGCAAAGAAGGAAAATGCACATATTTGAATGTGCGATGCCCGAAGACAGTTACTCAACCACGTAGCAAGTGGTTCTGGGCCAGATCTGCCCACATCTACTTAAATTCGGGCCCCGGTGACATCTGGCCAGGAGAGTCTGCACCAAAATCTGTCCAGAGTTCTAAATAATACTGTTGGTCTGTATATCCGGCGCATTCGCCTGACCGTATATGTATGATCAGTCACTTACCAGATCCGGCGCATTCGCCTGACCGTATATCTTTGATCAGTCACTTACCAGATCTGGCGCGCATTCGCCTGACCGTATATGTATGATCAGTCACTTACCAGATCCGGCGCATTCGCCTGACCGTATATGTATGATCAGTCACTTACCAGATCTGGCGCGCATTCGCCTGACCGTATATGTATGATCAGTCACTTACCAGATCCGGCGCATTCGCCTGACCGTATATGTATGATCAGTCACTTACCAGATCTGGCGTGCATTCGCCTGACCGTATATGTATGATCAGTCACTTGCCAGATCCGGCACATTCGCCTGACTGTATATGTATGATCAGTCACTTACCAGATCTGGCGCATTCGCCTGACCGTATATGTATGATCAGTCACTTACCAAATCTGGCGTGCATTTGCCTGACCGTATATGTATGATCAGTCATTTACCAGATCTGGCGTGCATTCGCCTGACCGTATATCTATGATCAGTCACTTACCAGATCTGGCACATTCGCCTGACCGTATATGTATGATCAGTCACTTACCAGATGCGCAGTTGATGCGCTAAGAATCTGAAGGACGGTCACCCCACATAGTGAGATGAGTGTGAACCGGATCTGGGCCAAATGTTGTTCAGAAATTGCCGCAGATCCATAAACCAGATCTGACCCAGTGTCTTTTTACACAACGGACCAATACTGGTCCGAATCCGCTTCCTGAATTTGAAACAGATAAGGGTCACATTTACATCGAATGTGACCAAATCTGGCCTGTATGAGCACCAGAGTCAAAGTTAAACCCAGAACAGCTTCCAGTGGGGGGGTGGGGTTAGTGGCTCTGTGGGCCCCGGCCTCAGCAGAGATTGCTGTAAGTTAGGTGATCCTGCACTGTGATCCCCAAGCTATGAAGTGTGAGATGATGGTAATGGTGAGAAGCATTCCAAAGAACATGTACTTTGGTAAATGACGCATGTTTCTTTGTTAAATGTGGCTGAGACTCATTTTTTCTAGACTGACTGCTAACCAGTTCTGCTCCTGAATCCTCCCTTCACCTATGTGAGTGGCTCTGTGGGTTAAGTCTGTGCTTGTCCCTGGTTCGGGTCCCAGCCCTGGTGGAATGTCTGCATATCTGTGGGCCCTTAAGCAAGGCCTTTAACCCCCACCTCTGGGGGTGCTGCAGGTTGTCTGATTTCTAAGCTATGGGGAAGGTGTAAGGAAAAACATTGTAGCTGTGTTTACAGCTTGGAGGTCACAGAGCAGGATGACCTAACAGGCAGGGTTCTCTACTGAGGCCAGGGCTTGAACCAGCCCACAGAGCCACTCACTGCCTCCACTGGAAGCTGCTCTGAATGTAACCTTGACTCTGGTGCTCATACGAGCCAGATTTGGTAACTCTGTTGGTAACACTCAATGTAAACATGTGGCCCTTATCTGTTTCAAATCCAGAAAGCGGATTCAGACCAGTATTGGTCCATTGTGCAAAAAGACACTGGGCCAGATCCGGTTTACGGATCTGCGGCAGTTTCTGAGCAGCATTTGGCCCAGATCCGGTTCAGACTCCTCTTGCTATGTGGGCACACAATGAAACTTTGAATTTGAATATTTGCAGCACAACATTCACATTAAGCTGAAAAGTCAGTGACAAGGAACGCATGCAAATCTTAGGCACCTTCTTTACTCTGGAGTCCTACCATTGTAAGACTCATAACTACCAAAAAAGCAAGAAAAATAGCGATGTTGTCAGATATTTCGTCATGCTAATTTACATAATTTTACATTTACAGTCGTGCTGCAGCCGTGACCCACATTTGCTTATGTGACACTAATGTCTGTTCTAGTTTAATTCTGGCTTCCTGCTTCTACCGAAACAATCGAGTTGAAGCACTACCTGTCTCTCCTGCTCGTGTCCCACCTAGCATGAGGACTAGTGTGCCAGCTGGCGTGAGCACAACCCCAGACACACGACTGCCGCTGGCCCAAAGGGGCGCCGTGCAGTACTGCCGCATTTATTTACAATGTATGCCAACCTGCTTGTCATGTGCTACTCTGTTTCGCCCTTGGTCTTTAATATATCATCACATATCCCAAAAATTCTGATACATGCAAACTTAGCCACTAAATGTTGTATCAAGGCAACTCTGTACATTGCTCGAAACCCGATTACATACAATTTTCAGATTAAGATTCTTACGGCCATACCACCCTGAATGTGCCTGATCTCGTCCGATCTCGGAAGCTAAGCAGCGTCAGGCCTGGTTAGTACTTGGATGGGAGACCTGGGAATACCAGGTGCTGTAAGCTTTTTTTGGGGCAGCGTGTGGCTCAGTGGGCTAAGCCTGTGTTCCTGTAATC
Organism: Cyphomyrus plagiostoma; assembly: GCA_019775915.2. NCBI lineage: Eukaryota > Metazoa > Chordata > Actinopteri > Osteoglossiformes > Mormyridae > Cyphomyrus > Cyphomyrus plagiostoma. Next base: position 11,484,524 of record JABFEA020000039.1, on the reverse strand, counting down.
ATGAGGTCGCTGGGTCAAACCCAGCCTCAGCACGTCAGTCCTTGAGGAGCAAGGCCCGTAACCCCCAGCTCCCTGGGTGCCGCTATAGGTGGCTGCCCTTTGTGGACAGCTTACTCTACAAAGAGCAAGTTGAGGGAGGCGTAAAGACAATTTCCCCATGGGGATCAATAAAGTACCTATTATTAAGATGAGGTATTAATGTTATGCCATACTGGGCCTTGTGCTCCTTGAACTGCTTACTCGATCTTCTAGGTGAAGCCCATGCGTCCCGTCCACCTTCTGCGCTGTTGGGTTTATGTTCTGGTCCACCGCTATTGGCCGTCCCATTGACCTCACAGGCAAGATGGACAGAAATGTGGCTTGGAAAAGTGGAGAAACAGTGACGTAATGTGCAGTATTTAGATGCACCACATCTGCTTGTCCTCTAGGGGGCAGCACCACACTGAATCCTGAGGGCTGTGACGCTGTGGGCAGCAGCCCAGGAAACTGCAGAGGTCACAATCGTATAGGCGGCAGGCAAGAAAAGTTCTGACAGCCGCCAGGTGTCTGTGCTGGCTAGCAGAGGTGACATAGTGAGAATATTAATGGGGTTTAGCTGTGGGTAGGTGCTCAGAGAACCCACCAACATGCTATTTGTCAATCATCAGTTCAAAGACAAATCATTATTTTTCACCTACAAGTGCCCTGAAAAATATTCATTTTACAAATGTCTTTCCCTACAAAATCGGCAAGCTGAAGTCCAGGGTTCTATGCTTGCTCTACTGCAGCTCCGAACAAAAATGTGACCCATTTGTAGGTCCCTGAGGACCGGATTGGGAAGCACTGATCTGCTGAACAGCTCCAAAGCAGGGACAACATGGGGTTCCTCAGCTGGTCAAAGGGCTCATTCTCCCCAGTGGAGAAGATGGGAACCAAGTCCTCCCAATGGCCCAAGACAGCTGTGGGCTGGGGTGTGTTCTGGGCAGGGTGGGGTGCTGGCTATTTGACACGGCCTGCCCTATGGGTGGCAGGATGTGCAGGCAGTGTGGCATGAATGCCAGGCTCTCTTAGAGTGCCCAAGGCCAAAAATGGGTGTGACGCACTTCCCGTGGTAACTGCCCTGACCACAAAGCCAATAAACTCCATTCACTTATACATATATTTATAACTAAGCATTGCTTGAGTTATCATGTATATTGTGTAATTTGAGTATGTTTTGCTGCTGCAAATAATACTCTTCTCCCCGTGAAAGATCTGCAGTGTGTGCTGCTGTACTACTCATAGTCTGCTATGTTTCCTCACCCTCTTTCTGGGTGCGCTCTGCCTGGCTGTTTTCTCTTTTTGTGGGATTTGGAAATAATATGCTACAGCTATATGTTATGGAAGACATCATATATCTCTCTGCCCCCCTCCCACACCCACTACTCGGTCGTTTTCAGCAGCCATCAAAGGATATGAAGTGTAAGGAAAGAAGAGCTCACCCACATTAAAGAATACACCAGCAAAATTTTCTGTCATTTTAATACAGAAGACGCCTCAGAACGGCCATGAAAGTGCTAATAAATGTACTCAAATTGTCAACATACTGAACATTTATTTGTTAGGAAAGAATGTTGAGTGTATTTTTAGTGTTTGCATACACCTTTGTCTGGTAGTGTCCTTATTTTATGAGCAATAAAGGGCCAAGGACAGTCATTGGGCTCCTTCAGAGTTTAGGCTGAGAAGCAGGATGTAAGAGGCGAGGTTTACCTCAGATTTTTGGATGATCTGTTTTGTTTTCTCCATCAACTGCTGTCACCAAAACTGCTTTGGCCAGAATATGAAAATGAAGTAAAAACACATTATTAATTATAATTATTCCTCACAAAGTTACAAATTGCACATCACAAGAGGTTTTCCGACTTAATTCCACCTTTGATATGAAACACATTTCACCCGCTGTGCTCCTGGTCCACATCCACCCCATTCCAGCTGCAGGCTCATGCTTCATACGGTCCGGCAGTACGTGTTTGCTAATCAACAGTACATCTCCCTGTTAGCATTAGCGTAGCAGCCACTTACGTCCTGGAGAGATTGCTGTTAAACAGCTGCTTTCATTCACTAATTCTTTTCAGCTAGCACTTGCTTGTGGTTTTCTTCTGAAATGGGAGTAATTTAACAAGGCTATAACATCCTTCTCCCTCTCTGCCCCAGGAAGTCGTGCACAGGAAGGAGATGCTTTTGAGAGATTTTATCGGCCCTAATGCCAGTATACAGTATCTAAGACATTTCATATCCGCTTGTTATCTGTCTGTTATCAAATTAATCCTCATGAATTGCCCACGCACATAGCGTCCAGTCAGCAGACGCCAGCAAGTCGTTCAAACGAACACAGATGGCTGAGTCTGTGGTTTTCATGTAAACGGAGGACGCAGATCACACACAACGGCAATTTGTCGTTGGGCCTGTTGCTGTGTCAACCGCTCATCCCTCAGGCTAAACAAATTGATATCTTTGCTTGTTCATGATTCATCTATGTCATCATTGTGACATAAGAGTGCATATAATATTACAATACTACATACATACTACATTATCACTGTGCAATATTCACAAGTCTTTTTATTTATTTTTATTTTACTTTTGATATTATTATTATTTATTACTTTTTATTATCTTTCCTTAGCCAACAACTGAGAGCACCTGTAACCAAGCACAAGCAATTTCCCTCTGGGATTAATAAAGTTCTTTGAATCTTTGAATCTTGAATCTTGAATCTTGAATCTTGCTGCAGCCAGTTCAGCTGAGGTCATTCATGTATATTTGCACCAACTAACTCCAAAAACAAATGAAACATGAACACAACCACTAACACCATTTGTAAATGAGCTACATATCATCTTTGGTCCTCATAACACACCTTAATTTATGTCTTGAAAGATTGTCGGGTTTTGAAATTCTGGCTACAAAGAGATGTGATTTTCGGGTTTGCCACAAGGGGGAAACATTTCACCTGAATCAGAGTCACTCTGAGACAACCGCAGTAACCATCACTCTCCACTAGTGGGAGACAAGCACCTCCTTCCTCAATTCTGCTTTCTCAGTTCCCAAGAGAAAGATTCCCTCCAATTGAAAGATACAAAGATGAAAACCTAACACATTCCACCCATACATACATCCACTCGTCCATTTTCTGTGTTCACTGCTCCTATTCAGGGTTGCAGGGGGTCCAGAGCCTATCCCAGAGGCTACAGTCGCAAAGCAGGGAACAACCCAGGATGGGGCACCAACCTATCAGAAACCTAATAAATCAAGAAATGTAATTCTTCCTGGCTTGGGCACTGGTACTATCACTTGTAACCCAAGTAACCTACTCTGTCCCATTAAGGGAGGGCAGGACTATAGTGGGGGGGTGTCATGCGTCATGGCTTTGGGTTCACTTACTGTTATTGTTCTGGATGGAGATCTGCTTCATCCGACCTACAGCACTGACACCACGTGTTTTGATTTGCTGACAGACCGAAGTGCAATTTCCCAAGTTGCAAATAGTAATAACCAACAGAAAAGCAACATAATTAATTCACTTCATTGTTAGTGTGGGTTATTTGCTTGGTTTGAGTTTATTATATTAGTATACATTCATAGATCCATTTCCAGTAGCTATTTATTTCTAAAAATCTTATATAATTACTGAGCTATATTACACTTCAGATTACATGTTTTTTCCAAAGACACCACAAAGTGGTTGTATTTTGTGGTTGCTTGCTATTTATATGAAACAAGAAAATTACAACCACGGCCTGATTGATGCAGACTAAAATACAAGGTCATGTGATTCTGGCCCCCGGGGGAAGCTTCAGTGTTTCCGCCATGCATCTTGTAACATATTTTTCCAGTGTCTGTTTCATGACAAAAATGTACTTGTAGGTTTCTACAGATTTCCATCCCAGTTTTCCCATGGGAGGAGCACTGCCTGTGTGTGTGTGATGGGGGGGGGGGTGTCCCACTGTTTTTGATCAGATGCAGGATTAAGACTCATCCACTCAAGGTCATGGAAATGGAAGAACATGAACAGCTTGCCAATTCCTATGCTGACAGCCTTGCTCAGTACCCATTAGAGCAATCAATGGCTTCGACTTTCCAGAGAGGGAGGATGATGGACAGAGAGAAAGAGAGATACAGAGAGAGAGAGAGACAGACAGAAATGCACAGAGAAAGGGTAAGAGAGAAATACTGAGAGTGTGTGTGAGAGTTGCAGAGAGTGTATATGAGAGAGATAGAGAAATGCACAAAGGGAGAGTAAGTGTGTGTGAGAGAGATGCACAGAGAGGGAGTGTGAGAGAGAGATGCACAGAGAGGGAGTGTGAGAGAGAGATGCATAGAAAAAGATGCACAAATAGAGATGCACAAAGACAGAGAGATGCACAGAAAGAGAGATGCACAAAGACAGGAAGATGCACAGAAAGAGATGCACAGAGACAGGAAGATGCACAAAGACAGGAAGATGCACAGAGAGAGATGCACAGAGACAGGGAGAAATGCACAGAGACAGAGAGATGCACAGAAAGAGAGATGCACAAAGACAGGAAGATGCACAAAGACAGGGAGATGCACAGAGAGAGATGCACAGAGACAGGGAGAAATGCACAGAGACAGAGAGATGCACAGAGAGAGATATGCACAGAGACAGAGATGCACAAAGACAGAGAGATGCACAGAGAGATATGCACAGAGACAGAGATGCACAAAGACAGAGAGATGCACAGAGAGATATGCACAGAGACAGAGAGATGCACAGAGAGAGAGAGATGCACAGAGAGAGATATGCACAGAGACAGAGAGATGCACAAAGCGAGAGAGATGCACAGTGAGAGAGAGATCCACAAAAACAGTGAGATGTACAGAGAGAACCTCTTCATAAATTAACTTGCCAGCTACTGTGTTTTACTTTATATCTGATTCTACTTACAGTTTTTATATACACTCTTACAGCTGACTATTTTATGACAGGACTTCAAGGTAAGTACCCTCCAATCAAGGATATGACAGCTGGTCCCCTGTCAGCTAGTGGACGTGGCTGCGCTTCAAATACAGATATGATTGGTCACATGTGGTCATATGGGCCTCTCGCGTTGCCACCACAACGTGTGTGTTGGGGGGGTCCTTACGCAGGCAGTCGTAAGTGGTTGCCATGGAGAGGAGAGCGGGTGGAGGCTGGCAGGAAGCAACGCGTCACTGGACATGTACAGACTTGAGCATGTTTAAAAATACCGGCCGATTCCTTTGCTCATGTGTGCCAGGATCTGCAGACTTCGCACACATACTGATCCGGGACGGAAGGGCAGTTTGGTGTTTCCAGCTGCCGGGGCTCATCAGCTGTCTGCTATTGGCTGTAATGGAGTCAGCTGACTCACCTGTGCTTCAGGACTCCTGGGATGGGAAAGGTGGGGAGAGAGGGCACTCTAGGAGGGATGGAGATCTCCTAGGGGGCCGAGCATGACATTGGTGGGGGTGGGGAGAAGAGATGGTATCAGGGCTCTCCCTCAGGAAGCGGGTCACCCTGGAGCAGATCGTGGGGCAGGTGTTACAAGAAACAAGCACACTTTATCTTCCCATAATAACTGTGACAAATCCTATAATTACGGGGGTGGGGGCACGTTTGAGTTCGGCCTCTTTGATTCACCAAAATTAGCGTGGCAGCTATCTAATCTCTGTTTGTTTACACCGTTTCCAGCAAGATGCAGTGTGTCAGTGTATAACCTGAGACCTGGAATCTCATTCAAAATAAGGCAGGATGAGTGTGAAGTTGCAAGGCATCATGGGAGAATCCACTGGCAGGCCTGAGCCCTGACCTTTGAGGAGGTGGCTATCACCACTGCCTAACCTGAAACCTCTTTATTTTTTTCAAAGTCGAGGATTAAATTGTGTTTTTTTTACCGTGAAATTCAGCAAATAAGCAAATACTTTGTAGTCACATCAACCTGTGTGGGGAGGAGGGTTTCATTATGGAGACTAGTACACACACAAGTGCTTTTGCACTAGTTGGGTTTTAAACATCTTAAATTAGTCTGGGGGGTGGGTTTAGCAGATCAGAGAACAAAAGGATCCTTCTTCAGCATCAAAGTCCCCCCTTGCTGGGCTCATCCTAGCCCTTGGAAGCTTTAGTGTGTTTTTCCCCTTCAGATTGGGTAAGCCGGCTTTCAGAGGTAGTCTTTAACCAGCCCAGACGGCATCTTCCCGCCAGTCTGTCTGCCTGCCGGACTGACCGCCCCCATCATGGGGATGACACTGGTTGTATTCTGTGACCGGGTGACAACTCATTCACCTCAGAGAGCATCTCCCTTCAAAGCGAACAGCTTTAATGTAGGACCACAGGGGTCACTGCTGAAACCACAAAAGCAGAAATATGGCAGGATGCATCAAGCCTGGAATTCAAGGCAGGATTAAAGGGGGACGCCACCCGGATTAAAGGGAAACTCTGGCCAAGGGCTCCACCCAGAGTCAGGGGAGACGCCGTCTGAGGGCTCCACCCAGATTCAGGGGAGACGCCGTCTGAGGGCTCCGCCCAGAGTCAGGGGAGACGCCGTCTGAGGGCTCCGCCCATATTCAGGGGAGACGCCGTCTGAGGGCTCCACCCAGAGTCAGGGGAGACGCCGTCTGAGGGCTCCACCCAGATTCAGGGGAGACGCCGTCTGAGGGCTC